>JAXGGA010000502.1:0-218334 GCA_038373865.1 Uloborus plumipes | reverse complement strand
GTCTTTCACTGCTTCAGTGAGGCGAGCGGTTATGTGTCCAGCATGCTCGATGTCAGTACATGTAACACAAATAGCAGTTTCACATTCTTTGCAATAAAAGCGTAACGATTGGTTTATATGCTTAAGGCAAGTAAGTAAATCTTTTTTATCAGCACCATTTTCTTTACCTGCCGAGTGGTTATTAATCCTGTTATCATCCTCATTAAATAAGCAATTGTCACCTAAGGCTACAAGGGAATGCATGCTGGAATTTGGATCCTCTTGGTGTTTACTAGCACATCGTTGGCATAAATATTGGTTACATTCTAAGCATTTAGATACTCCACAGCTCGATTTATATTGGCAGTTTCCGCAAATTGAAGTTTGTTCTAGGACATCCATCAAGTTATTGATGAGGAAGTTGTTCTGTAGGCCTGAAACGCCTTGTTTTGGAAGTATAGACTGCTGTCGGCAAAGAGGACACGAAAGAGTCAAGCTTTCAGGAGGTGTATATTGTAAAAGACAGCGTTCGCAGAATGTGTGTAAGCACGGGAGCATCTGGAAATAGAAAAATAATGAGTTCAGTTTAAGAAAAAATATAATTGTAAGTCTGAGAAAAGAGCACTTATTTGAAAACAATTAAAATTAAATGCTGCTTTGAGTCAGCCATGGATAGAATTCAGGGTGAGCACAAATGATGAATACGATTTTAAAAAATCATATTTTCGAATCTACTCCATATATTACAATGATATAATACATGAATGATAAGAAAAATATACCAAGTTTTTTTTTCAGTTTTATTTGTTCTCGATGGCCGTGCCTTTTGTTACACGACAAACGTCTAATCTGTAATCCAGTTCGTTCCACACGCCATGTGATTTGGGGGGGGGGGGGGAGGGGGGAGTGTCTTAATCAAATACACTGTTTAGAAGCCTCCTAATACCCCCAATACAAATAACACTACAAAAACTTCTAGGATGCATTTATACAGCATTACAAAGCATTGACAGAGTGATACTCTAAAATATGCTGAACGAATTGGATTACACATTAGATGTTCTTGTGTAATAAAAGGCTCCAACATTGAGTATTTGAAGTTGGATATTTTGTAAAATGTCCTCACAAGTCGCATATTTGTGCAGTTGAACTTTACTGAAAAAAAGCAAAACATCTTCGTATATTTCGCTTTAAATTCATGTATTGCTAATTATAATATGTACAGTAGTTTCGAAAACATGATTTTTTGACATTTGTGCTTACCCAGTATTTTATTATCAGATAACTTTACAATCTCTACTCAAAGAAGAGGATAAGTAAAATAAATGAGAGCAATGTATTTAAGATAAATTTAAAACTTGATATTTATCAAATGTTCAACCACATTTTGGGGCTCTGCAACCATTGTGAAGAAATCTTAATGATTTAAAATTAACTATGAGTTTGACTGTTGAATGGAACCAATCTCTTTCTACCCTTCCTTACTTAAATAATATAAAAATGCAAATAAAAAGATGATTAGAAAAAACCAATAAACATTTGATGACATATCTTGAGAAATGTAACATTGGAAGAACGATTTCCGGTTTTTTTTTTTAATGTCATTGAAGAGAAATACGATAATCAGCTATGTAATTAAAGTGTTTAATGAAACATTCCCGGCCCAACAACAATTTACTTCATTTTCTTTTATCATTACTATTTTAAATTCTACTTATATTTGCATATTTTTGCATTCATTTATTTTTGAGTTTTAAAACTCACAGCACGCTTTCGCAATAGTGTATTGCTTTTAGCGCTTTACTATTTGTCAACATATAAATTGGAAAGCTAGTATTTTTCGTGAATGCTCACAATTTTCATTCACATACATAGCTGAATTTTAAAAAATGTCTTATTCGTTTTAGAATATTCTTATTTATATCTGTTACATATAAACAAAATTTGAAGCATAAAATTAGAAACCAGTTAAAATTGATAAATACCGAGTATAAGTTGTAATATTTACACTTCAATTTATTTATATCGTACATTGATACATACAATAATAATATGTTTCACGCACATCGCGCAAGACTACATTATATTTTGAAATTCATGGGTCATTTTCAAAATTGGGTGTCATTTGAAAATTTGAAGTGTGTAAAAAAAAATCTATGGATCAAGTATAATTCTGGAAAATAATTAATCAAACATACTTATATTACACTATTTTAATAATTTTTGTACAGTTTCTCTTTTAAATTTTTCATGTCTGATCAGGGCCGGATTAAAGATTTGGAGGCCCATAGGCATTTGAAATGAGGGGGCCCCTTCTTCATATGGGTTTGATAAAGGAAATTTCAAATGAATCATATATATATAGCACAAATATATTTTAAGCATTTAAAATTGTTATTATGGCATACATAACCAATCATAATGATTGATTATGTTACAGGTATAAATAGTGTTAATGGTGAGCAAGGCTTAATTTGCATAGGGATTAAATCTCCTGCACTTACGAAAGTTAATATTTTTGGCGAAATTCATGCTATTCAAGCGATAAAAATAGTTGTGGGTACTTTTGGGATGTTGCATCTCTTTTAATAGAAATTATGTCCTGGTGATGAGAAAGAAGTTGCATGGAAGTATGAACATTTACTTAATTTCTATTCGCATATTTTGCATCAAATAATGTTCTTAACGTTTAGCTCAGTGCCATCTAAAGTTGAATAAAAAAGGATATCTTCAGGATTTCTCGGGGCCCCTTTAAAACCCTGGGGCCCATAGGCAACTGCCTACGTTGCCTATTTAATAATCCGGCCCTGTGTCTGATTTGTCATGTCTGTTACTAAATATGGTAACAGACATGACAAGTAACAGACATGACATTTTAAGAAAAAAAAATTGTGGGGCAAAAAATTCTACAAAATTATTAAAAATTCTACTTGATTTAGAGTACAATCCCACTAAACTAAATTATTTAGCTGAAATAATGAATTAAAAAAATTATTTTATGCAAGTAATTAAGGTAACAGACATGACATAATAAAAATATACAAACAAATAAAAGACTTCTGCTTCCTTTAAAGAAAACTGAACATTCAAAATGACTGTTGCTATTTCTTGTTTCCATGTGCTTCAGTACTATAGAAGTGTTGTCATTCCAGAATTCAATGCACAAGGTTTAAAAATTGTAAAAATGTGTATGGTAACAGACATGACATTTCTGGACAACTCTTTGATATTAGTTAAAAAATTAAAATTTTCACTTTTATTCAAATTAACTTTATTAAAATGTAATTTAAAGTATGAAGCATGATTGCAAAATATGGCAGAGTGGAAAATTTGACTACTAAATTCAAATTCTTGTTGTTCAACTTCAGTGTTTATTTTTTTGACAACTGTAATTTACGTTCCTCTTCAACTCCTTCCTAAAAAACCCATTTTCTTAACAAAAAATATTATTAAAAATTAGAATGCCTGTATTGGAAATTGTCTGCTAATAAACATACCAAAAAGTAAATTTATTTAAAGTTACTCAAAAATTTTTTTAAAAATATTTTTTTGACGGACAGCAAATGGCACCGAAAAATGAAAATGACCCTCATAGCTTTGCATCTTTATGACGAAACTGTAAGCATCGGGAGTATGATCTTTAAATATGCACATACATACGTTCAAACTCGTATATATAAAAGTGTTTGTTCTTGGGATTGCTATTTTTTAGCATATTTTGTGTCATTACATGCTCAAAGATCAAATAGTTTTGCCGTTTTTGGTCGTTCATGTTGTTTTGCCGTTCATGTCGAAGTTGAGTAATACTTTTATTCACATATCAGGAGTTAAAACCCTCAAAACCGAAATAAAGTTGAGTAACAAATGATATTATATTTGAAACACCTCCTTAAAGAAATCAATTGAGATTGAATTCGGTGATAATGGTCCTTTTACTTTTGTTTGTTTTTTTCTGGGCACCTTCATTTTTACCTAGTTCAATCTGCATACTAATACAAGCATACGCGCCCAAGCTTGTGAATAATTATTCATTACTTATGTTCATGTTTAATGAATTATATAAATTAAATGCAGTTTCCAAGTTTCAAGCATTTGTTCCAAATACACGTATAAAATATCTTCTACTTATTAACATATATCTAATGCATTTTCTACTGACGGATGTTTAAATAAGTTAAAATAAATTAGTACCATTAGTTGGCGAAATGAGCTCTGAATAAACGCCAGTGGAGGAAGTGCAAGAGTTAATGCTATTACAAGACAATAACCTTTGTGTTGCAAGAGCTTCTGGAAAGAAGTTCATTTTTCATAGTAAAAACCTACGCGTTTCATCGGTCATAACTTTTGAAAAAAAAAAAAAAGCTTTTACTTTATTACTAAACAGGTTGAAGAATTAGCTTTCTATAAAAAATAAAATAAATGCGTAAAATAAAAAACCTTTTAGCTTGGTGTTTTGTTTTTTCGTTAGATTAAAGCGAAAAGCAAGCTTCTTTTCGTGTCCTGAAAGAGTTCCAGAGCTTTTTCTGATAACCTAGTAATTTTTAGTCTAAGGTCCACAAATTGGAGAAAAATAGAAACTACACATGTACTTAACTGGTTTAGAGGTAATGAGTATAGCTTAGATTCTTGCCCTAAAGAAATCATAGATTAAAGAAAAGAGTGAAATAAACTTTGCGAAACTAACAATAATTAATATGGGGAAATTATTGGCATTCAAGAAATTACATTACGTTACTAAAAAGAAATTGGTCCTTATATTAGCCTATTGATACCTTAATTTACTTTTTTGAAATTAGTTGATTAATATAATAATTGAAAAATAATACACTCGTTTCTCATACTAATAAAAATATCAAGAAAAATACATTTCTTTCTCAAAAAAAAAAAAAAAAGAAAAAAAAAAGGAATAAAAGCAATGCATATTATTATATCATAGTTTTATAATAAATAGCTCTTTCTTTAAAAGAAAGGACAAATTAACGGTTAATTAGTCTATTTTATTATACATGTTTACTAAATTACTCTTTCATTCAGTTGATAGCGAGAACATTTATGTAATTTAGGTGAAAATGCACAGCTACGACGGACACTCACTGATAGCATTCATAATAAAAAGAAAAATATTATTAATTGGCTATTTAATGCAGAAAGAAAATACACATACATCTTATGCTCAATTAAAATGAGATCAATACATAGTATTTCCAGAGATATCAAAGAAAAGCATTGGCGGAAAATATAAGGAAATTTAAACGGGTTTGAATGCCAATGATTATAGAACGAAATATTTCAGAGTAGGTTTTCAAGTACTATGTCTGAATCAGAATTTATGAGTACAATGTTATCATTTTGCTAAAAATAAAGGCTTCAAATGAATAAAAATTAACATAGTAGTATATAATTTGTAGAATAGGAATTAAATAATATAATTTTATGTAGAAAATGTTAAGGAATTATGAGTGCCAAAATGAACCATTTCCAATACCTCAAAGCATTATGAAAGATATCACTATTGTTCTCATTAGTTTCCCATGAAAGCAAGGTAAAACTTTTCTCTACAAAAGAACCAAACATTTTGTAAGAAATTTCAACTAAAAAGACGAAAACAAAACAAATCAAAATATTTCAAATTATCGTTGTATTCGACGCAATCAAAAGCAAAAAAGAACTGGGAAAAAAAAAAAAAATACTTAATACCTTTTGACAAAGTTTGGAAAATGTACTTAGATTTTCAACCTTTAAATATTTAATAGTAATTTTAGTATATTCATCAATTGAATAAGATGGCATATGCTTCGAAAATTTCACTTAAAAAAAGGGGGATGTAAATGTTCGCACTTGTTTATATCGGAAAATCTGACTTTATGTCATTAAAATTACTATTTTTAACCAAAATTACTATTATACCAAAAAGTAAATTATTACAGATTATTTCATTACAAATTTGACAATGATGCGTACTTATTTATAGCAATCAAAAACATTTAAGTTCTTAGTATACAACAAATTATTAAGGAATCATGTATTTACAGCATGGTAATGGAAAATTATTGATCTTGGCGGAACTCACAAAGCCACTTAAAGCGTTTAATTTCTTAATGTAGATCAAACCATCAAGGACTTGGAGAGGTTTCAACAAGCTTGGAAAGTTGTCAATTATTTTCATCTAACTTCAATCTTCACTTTGTAGAGAAATACAGCACCGCGAATCATCCAAGTTGAAAATCTGTTGTTTTTATTTATTTATGTATTTTATTTTATTTATTAATTAATTTAATTTATTTATTTACTTATTTTATTTTACTTTATTTATTTATATTATTATTACTATTTATTTATTTTGTTTTATTTATTATTATTTATTTTTTTTTGATAATTCCGATGGAAAATAACACTTTTTGTCTTGAAAACAGAAATCACAAAAAAAAAATAAAAAAATAAATAAAATGAACAAAAATAAATGAATAAATAAATAAAATAAATTAAAATTTGACAAAAATAACAAAGCACAAAATGGAACTACTAAAATTCATTTCATGTTTTGAATAAGATCATCCACACAAAATAAGTTTAATTTATAAAAAGGAGTAACAATGATAC
Source organism: Uloborus plumipes (assembly GCA_038373865.1). Taxonomy (NCBI): domain Eukaryota; kingdom Metazoa; phylum Arthropoda; class Arachnida; order Araneae; family Uloboridae; genus Uloborus; species Uloborus plumipes. Next base: position 211,755 of record JAXGGA010000502.1, on the reverse strand, counting down.
TACAAAATACGTTTCAACACTTTCAATTTTTAAAACAGCTGCTTACCTTGGGGTTGACAAATCTCCCCATACAGATGCCACAGTTTAGGAACTGCGCTTCACCACTGTCCCTCGAAGAAACCAGGCTCTCTGTGTCATCGTCAGCCATACCTTGTTTCGATGACCAGTGATCGAGGATAAAATCACAGTATCCTACTCCAGGTTGGAGAGGGTGGCAGTCACCAAGCTGAATGAAGAAAAAAAGTTGAAGTAAACTACTTTAATAAATTATCTACATCTAAAAATTCAAAATATACAGGCCCGTCATTTCGGGGTTCAGGGGGGGGGGGTCAATTGCCCCCCCCCCCTGACTTTGGGAAATCAATATATATTTACATGTAAGTTGGCGTGGTTTTTGCCATTTTTTGGAAAATTTACATTGTGTATACACCTTTTGCCCCCCTCCCCCTGGAAAAATTCGAAATGACGGGCCTGAAAATATAACTTTAAGGAATTTATTTTCGATGCTTTTGATGTTTATAAAGCAGAGCAACTTTATAACTTTGGCAGCTGAGTATTACTAGATCACACAGATAAAAAAAAAAAAAAAAAAAAAAAAAAAAACAATTTCTGTCGCAGACTCTCTACGCGTCTACATAATTTAAGTACCACGCCCCTGTTGTTTCTAATCACTTACCCATTGATCGTATAAATCCCGTTATTAAAATACACTTTCATTTCGAGGAGCACCAATTTGATGATTGTAATGTCGTATACGATAAATTAACCTTCGCTGTTGGTATGGTCAATACCATCTATTACAACAGATATATTTTTTACCATTTCGTTTAGTGTGAAATCATTTCTTATTGTTATAACATTTTCTTGAAGAGTAGCATAATAATTAATATAAAAACCTACTTTTTAAACTTTGCTAATAGTATAAAGCAGTGAGTAACCGCACGAAAGCAAGGGCTAAGGCAGGTGTAATACACCGCCAACTCGGCTATTTCCATCCATGGACTGCAGTTTCGAGCTTTTATGCACTCATCAGCATGGAATAGGAAAGCAACCGAGTTGGAGGCAAAAATCCTCCTATAGAGCAAAGAGAGCCAACAAAACTGGTAGTTGCATGTGTGTGGCGTAACCGTACGATCACACCCGCAACAACACGTACAACGCGTTATTGTGCGTGTTGCGTTTGTAACCATTACGTATAATAATATGAGGTGTCAACTATCTTAAAAGTTTTCTTGCATTTATAAAGTCATGATTTGTACTTGTCATGGCGTGACCGTGCGATCACACCCGCAACACGTATAAAGCATTATTTTTTAAGTACAAAAGCTTTTCTTGGAAAGTTGCTACTTCATATTATGATACATAAAGGTTTTTTTAATTTTCGAATGTGTATTGCAATTAAAGGTCAAATGAGCAAACTATAAGAAAGGATTTGAATGAGCTATCCACCTGTCTTTACATTTTACTCAATTAGTATTTAGAAAAGAATTTTGTTCAACTGTTTTATCATATAAATGTAAGAATCAGTATTTACAGCAAGAATATATTTTCAAACTTTACATACGTAAGAAACTCTTTGAAAAAGTTCCAAAAAAGTTCAAGTCGGAAATTTTTTTGTACATATGCCTATGGATGCATTTCAAATATCAGTACTTCTGTCAAACAGCATAAAGTCTTGACTATATTAATCATCTATTAGTCGCCATTATTCTTTTTTATTCACATTTTGTCATCATCTGGTGACTTGAACCACTCTTACTTTAACGAACTCAGTAACTCTTCAACTGTTTCTCGGGCCCACGGCTCTTAAATTCGCATCAATTTATCAATCTTCCTTAAAAAATCCCTTAAAAATTTCCGTTTTGTCGTCATCTGGCGACTTGAACCCCTTTGGCTGCAACGAGCTCAGTACTCTCCAACTGTTTCTTGAGTCCACGATTCTTGAATTCACATCAATTAATTATCAATTTTCCTTAAAAACTTCTCCTTAAAAATTTGCAACTTGTCATCATCTGGCGACTTGAACCACTTTTGCTTCAACGAGCTCAGTACTCTCCAACTGTTTCTCGAGCCCACGACTCTTGAAATCACATCAATTATCAATCCTCCTTTAAAAAAAATATCAGCTTTGCTAAATGCAAAACCTTCCGTAATAATTTTACTCATTTTTCAACAGTTCTCTTGATGACTCTTTAGCACATGCTATCGGAAACAGACGTTCCTTAAACCCCCTACGCAAAATCAAGTTCCCAAGACAGTACCGATTTCATATGCAGCTATATATTACATTTTATTCATGTATATATTATTCTAATTAGCTAAAATATAAAGGGAAGTAGTACACCCACTAAATAGGTGAAAAAATTAGACGACAACTTATTAAAGAGTTTCAAAGGGAGCGCGTGGAAATTTACATAACTCCCGCTGTTCCCTTTTTTCAACTCGATGTTATTATCGAAGATTCCAATTTACTTAACCACAGCGAGCATCCAGGTGTTACATTCAAGGATATCATCTCAGTTCATAGATTGTCCAGCTATGGGTGAAATATTTACTTGATTTCAATTTTTAGCGTCACTCCCTTCGTTGCATTTAACATAGCAAGCAGGTGGTATGGTGTGACTGCGTAGAGTGAACAGCGTAGGTATAGTTCAGGATATTACTCAATTTTTTTATGACCAAGCAAATAAAGGGTGCATCCAAACCAATTTTGGTTTGGATGCGTATCGGATTTGTATCGAGAAAGTGTGGGAGGAAACAAACCAAAACTTAATTTTAATTGGACACATTCTGCCACAGAATTACCGTGGCTATGTTTTGGTGAAGGGGAATTACAGTAAATGAGAATCATAATATGGAAAGTGGAGACCCCCCAATGACCAAAACTAAAGAAAAAACTCCCCTCAAAATACGAGACATTTTTTTATGCGGTGCAACTATTTATTTGAGATGCATAGATAAGCGAGAATAATTGTAATAAGACCATTCAGAGTATACGAAACTTACATGTAGCCCCGTATAAGTGTATAGTTAAATAGGTGAAACTAATTATACGTTTTTTATCCAATACTTTAGCATTATAATGATGCGTAAAGGCAACAGAGTCTCTAAAATGTTGGAGCACCCAAAATTGAAATAAACTCTATAGATCTATTTGCGTTGTGCTAATTTCATATTTCTGTTAACAATTAGAAGAAAATATTAATTAAGTTCTTAATGCCTGCATCCCTGTTGTGAATGTAATAGCGGATATTTTTATTAGACATTGCTACTTCATACCATTTTGGAAATCAAAATAATGTGCTTATTAACAATACGTCGGGAAAACGGGAAACTCTAGCATTCTTTAAAACTAGGAAAATGCGTCCCCCCTTCTACTTACCTACCATATATAAAATACTTTATTCAGAACAAACTTTACTTTACAATGTTTGGGTACATGAAGTTTTTTTTTTTTTTGAGGACTCATATGTCTTAAAATACAAAAGATGCTTAAATTCATTGTTAAGAGAGAAAGAAGGAACAAACACATAAACGAACTGTGTAAAATGAGTTCCAAAATATTTCTTACATTTTTAAACACGCCATTTCGCATTGTCAGGTGGTATTATTCATACAATTCACTGACAAGAACGCAACATTTAAATAAACGGCTCTGTCAACTGAAACACTTGTGAGTAAATCTTCTGAGTCACACAAAGAGTATATGTGTGTTATCATAAAAATCAGTAAGAAAAGTTTTTTTTCTCTCTCTCTTCGTCAGCTTTATGGAGGTCAAATTTAATTAACGCCTTTTTTCGCAAACTGGTACAAAATTATTTGGCAGCGTCACGAGCATGATTTTTCATTTACTGAAAGTGGGACTGAGATGAAGCATCCTCATTCGATGTTTCGCAGATTTCATTTTATTGAAGTTTAAAATGGTTAAGATACGAAAAATTCGGAAGAATTGGATCATTTGTATAATAAAAGTAGATTTGCACATTTTTCCACAGAAGAAAAGAAAATTTTAATTACCTAAATGTTTCATGAAATTTAACATTGCTTAAGAAACTAAAATTTTTTTTCATTCATAAGCTAACAGATGTTTACATTTTAATCTCGTCAAGAAAAGATAAATATTTCATTTGATGTTTTCTTCATTTTGCAACATTTCACGTGTTCTTTTTTCCCCCCTTCTCTCTCTTTCTAAACCTTTAATTTAAAAAGGTAGGCTACGAAAAGTAAAGCTGTTATTTATTGCAAAATAATGTATGAAGTTTTTCAGGAAAAAAAAACGTATTTTTTATTCATTATTAATTTGAATAGATTTTAGTTCAGGAAAAAAATAATAAGTTCAACATGTAACAGAATTTGTACACGCAATCTACAATATCATGAAATTGACTTTTAGCCAAGGTTTGTAAGAAGAAATATTAAAATATTATTTTTCATTTTATCGTCCAATTTAATTTTGTTTTTGCAGATTCATTAACTGATGTTGCAACGGATATAAAACAAACATGTTGGGGGCGGGGGGGGGGGGGAATAATTCAATGTTTGAACGATCTTGAAATAATACTTGATTATTTCTTTTATCAAGAAGGTATGGGGACAACTCTTTTCCGAGCTCGGTAAAAGAGTAAATTCAATATTTCAATTTCTTTTTTCTTACGTCCTCTTATACTTTTTATTTTACCCCATTCTTTTCTATAGTTTCCTTGAGCTAATTTCTTCATAACTTTAATTTTCACGTAATTTAGCTAACATTTAAAATCAAGAACTGATTTCATAACACTTCTGCACTAATGAATAAAACAAACAGGTATAAGATAATAATGCAACTTTAAATTGCATAACTTTGCAACGAAGTGCAAACACGTGTTTTGGAGTTCCAAAGAGAAAAAACCAAAGAAGTGAGCTTTTGGATAAAAAAGATAATCGTCAAAAGCTTCTTTTTATCTAACAATCATTAATAATACATATTCTTCTCAAACGCATGAATAAAAATATTTTCTTTTGCTTCATTTTTTTTTTCAAATACCTCTTTTTGATAATGACTGAAAATAATGCAGATTTATTTTAAATGAAACTTCATCGTTGTTAGAGATCTAAACTAATGAGTGTGTTTAAGTAAATAACTAACAAATACGGCTAGTTTCAGTATTTAACAGTTTTTAGTGCTTAGTATCACTCCTGAAAGTTTTAAAAAGAATTCGTTGCAGCTCAATCTGTATATAAATGCTCAATGATAACCGATTACAAAATAATTTCAAATACTCGTTCTAATGATTCGTACTTAAATTCATATTAAATTTTACCTAATCACGATAAATAATTTAAGTGATGCACAATGACATACGGGAATAGGTCATAGGGCGAGAATTACGAAATAATTCAGTTATTATTAATTCCGCGATTGCTGATGCTGATAACTACAAGGAGAAAATCTTTTATTAATAATACATTATTATGTAAATGTTTGCTTGTACTTTCCCTTTAAAAAAGTTTCACGCATTATTTTTTCTGGCTTATTCGAAAGCGAAATTGCTACTATGAATACAAACAATACTGCTTGAGAACCATTAATCATAGCAAAGTAACTAAAAAACGATGATAATTACTCGTCATTATGAAGAGAAGACTTGAAAAATTATGCAGTTAATTTCACTTAGAGAGCTCATGAGGATTCAGAAAAAAAAAAATCAAAGAATAAGAAGTTGGGCTGCCTCCTCCTTTTGTCGCTCCATACATCAACTTCTCAATATGGTATCAAATCGAAATTTTTCATTCTTGCGAGACGGTTCCGCCTAATAGTGACAGCTAAGGCCAGGATGGGATAGCGTAAAAAAAATGTAGGTCAGTAATTTTAAACATAATCGCCTGTTTTGAGGAAAGTAAACTAAACAGGAGGGATTTGATTTATAAGTTATGATTTATAATGCTTTTCTCAAAAGAAAGAAGAAGAAAACGCATGGATATGCAATTGACGATCAATATAACGTCCCACTTTTTGATCAGTACAGTAACTTCTGATTATCTGTCGTTGGATTATCCGCGGTTTTGGATTATCCATGAGTGTTTTACACTTTTGTTTTCTTTCTTTTTTTGCGGTTTACTGATTGCAGAATAATGCAAATGCATTATTAGTCATTTTTATATAGCTGGTAAAAATATTTTTTACATTCAATATTATCATATTTAGCTATAACTTAAATGTGTTGTGTTATGGACTTGTTTTAGAAATTGCATACACTAGTGTCTTTTCTTTACTATTTTTCGGATTATCTGCGGTATCCGCGGTTACCGTGCTACCCTATTCCGCAGTTAATCGGGAGCTTACTGTATGTGGTAACCTTTTGAAAATGCTCGTCGAACAGTATACCGTGTACCGACCTTGTTGGTGATTATATCCAATGCTGGTGATTATATCCAATATTAAATAATCATGTTTGAAGGAGGGTTTTAAACGTTTTATTTAAGATCATAGATGGTTCATAAAAAATGTTATAACTAAACTTCATTCATGGAAGTTGAACGGCTCAGTGCTATGTAATGTACTTGGTCTTACTAAACAGCGGCAGGGTTCCTAAGTTTTGCTTGAAAAAGGATATCGAGGTTCGCTCTTATATTACATTGATGCTATGCGTTAGTGATATTAGGAATGCCTTTTCAAATTTTAACATTTAGTGAAAGATGCATTATTTTCACCTTTTGAAATTATTTTAAGTTTGATATTGCTCAAGGCATTTTAAAACATAAGTTTATACATGACTCATTTTTAGAAGTGTTACTTTAAGGTACTTAGTTGAGTCATGTAATGCAAATTTTTAAAAGTTCTCAAACAAACAGCATTTTTTCTTTTAGTTTTTGCTGAATTTAATTTACTATATGTTGAATTTTACTCGTAAATATATGTGCGCATATACATGTAAAATATATCTTACCAATTTAGTTTATTATCAATTTTCCATTTCAAAAATTGTTACTACTATCATTTATTATTATTAGTAGTAGTAGTATGCATTTTTATATGCTTCAGCTACTTTCTACCACTGAATAGTTTATGTTCTTTCTCAAAGAGATTCATCGTTGTTATGCCAACCCAAGCAAGCATCCAAGTTACTGATGTCTCCTTACTAATAAGAAGGCATTATATCAATTAGGGCGTTTTCCATCTGGTAACCATGACAACTAGACATCGAATCAAGGAAGATCAGACGAAAAAGCCCCATGATGCGGATGTAACAGAGCCATTGTGTCTACAATCCCAGACTATAAAGCAGTGAGTAACCGCCCGTAAGCAAGGGCTATCCCAGACTAGTGCTCATAAAATGAAAAAATACAATGTTTGTTTTAATATTTATGAAGAAGATATTCAAACAGTATGAAAAAAGGAAGATCTCCATAGTGTGTCTCTCTCTCTTTTTAGTCCCTCTTTTTAGTGAAATGTTCTGTGACTAAAGTATAGATGACGATGATATATTGGGATGAATCATAATTTTGGAATTCTTCATAACAACCAAGAAAGACGTGTATTAGATAGTTTATATGTAGCAATGATAAATAATTGGCTTACTTCCGCTTCCATTGGAGCTCGTTGTGAATAAAATGCCAGAGTAAATCTCATAAACGTTCAATGTATTTCTTAGTACAAATTTATCCATAGATAAAAATAAACATTGTTTCAATTCAAACTATCAATTTTGCATCAATCATGGAATCAATAAACAGTCAAATGTATAAACATCCAGCTCCAATTCGAAAACCATCACCTTTTTCAGATTGCAGTGCACCTACTGCATTTTAAACTACTAGGTCATTTAAATATCTTTAATTAGCGTTGTATTGAAATGTTTTAAATTTTTGTCCTGTGTCTCCAAAAAGCCCTGGAGTAATAAGAGAAAAAATAAAAGTAATTAAATTTTTGATTTCATAACAATTTGTTAGATAAAAGGTTAAACTATTGTTCGATGGCCAACATAATGCACGTCTGTAACGTAAAAAAATATTGATCAACGAAAATTCTTATTGTTTTAAAGTTTAAAAATAGTTTAAATTTATCATAATTTTGTTGCAAAAGAAAACACATTTTTTTAACGCTTCGTGTTTTTTTTTCTTTTTTTTTTTTTTTTTTTTTTTTGTACGGTTTTAGACATATAGTATAGATTTTACTCAAAATTCGAGACATTTTTACTCAGAATTCAATAAATTACGCTGATAAAAGCAATTATTAAAATTGCGGGTAAATAGCATGCAGAAAAATTACCAAAAATGTTTTGTTTCTAAATGTAATAATTCTAATATTGCTCTCTGCCTAAGGTAGTAAAACGTTTTCCTTTTTACAGAAGCAATTAATGAGCAAATTGAATTATTTATAGCAAAAATTGCAGAAAATATTGCATGTACTTGTTTTGGGATTACAAGAAATTATATATAAATTCATTCAGTATACAATTTTTTGAGCTTCTTCAGGATAAAGGGATTCTTAGTAACTTCAAGGAAAAAAAATGTATTTTAAGATTGTGCAACTTATGCTACAAATATGTTTTTTCCCCTCTCATTAACTGTTTGGGTACAAAAGTATAAACTTGAGCAAAATATTTTTGATAATTTTGGAATACAAAAAACATCTACTGCATCCAATAATGAAAATCTCTCATGAGTTGAAATTTCTCAATGCAGAACTTTAAATATTGGTATTCTTGATGGAGTAGGGGTGTATAGCATAAAAAACAGCAAATTCATAACGAACATTAAAGATGATTTTTACGAACACAACATTTTCCCGATTTATAAAGTTAACCATTTTTTCAATGTTCAAGTATTAAAAAGTCCTTTACTGTTATACATCTTTTTTTTTTGATAAAATAATCATTTGCATACATTAATCTAGTTAATGTTTTTTCTTCTTGTAATTTTAGTCTTCTGTAAATAATTATTGTTCTGTACAGTTATTAAAAAAGCTGCTTATAACTTAAGTTAGCTTTTGTTGGAAATCTTTACTGATGACATAGAATTCTTCGAGAACAAAGTCACATCATTCGTGATTTTTTTTTCTTCTCTTTTAGTTCAAAGCAAAACTATCTCGATAAAGAATTAGAGGACAGGAGATCGCCGGTAATAATCCTCCGAAACTGATTCCATGACATTAATGCTGAATAATTCAGGTTTAAGTGGAATAAATTTAGCCTTTAAGTATCATTAACATAAAGGTAACGTCGACATATGTCTAATACAATTGTCAAAGTTGGGACACAGGTAAAAGAGGTTTAGAATCTAAGTCTTTGATTCTCAACCATTGGTCCGCTGGAAAAATTGACCGGTTATGGGAGATTTTTAGGTGCTTGGGTTAAAAAAAAATCCTTATTTAAAATAAATAATAATAATAATAATAATAATAAAGCAATAATGCTAAAAACATTTTCTTCTATAGTTTAACGATAGTTTTGTCTTTACATTTAAACATTTCTGCTAATAAATCACAATGAAAATCTTGCAGTAATTTATTCAAGAAGCCTTTCAATTTCTAGTGATTTTTTTATATTCTTTTTAATGCAAAAAAGGAAAAAAAAGCACCGTCCACGAAATTTTTGATAAATCTTTAACTGCCCGCGATTCTCAAAAGTTTAAGAAATACTGCTCTAAAAGAATAACAATGACACTATTAACAATCCACCTACTGCATCGCAGAGGAGCGAATTGCATATCAGTTGTCACGTCGCATATCTGCACTTGCTCTTGAAGAGATCTTGATTTTTGGATATTAAGGTGGCATTTATCAGGTGCAAAACTAGATCAAAATCTAGTTTTGCATTCTTCAAAAGTTACTCAGTAGAAGAGCTTTTGTTTTTTGTGTTAATATATGTATTTTTTTTTTCAATGCATTCCTTTAACTCTTTGTCTGCCCATTATTATTTTCTTATTTTTTCGGTTATGTAGGATGAATAGTTTTTATTGGTGCACTTGAGATATGCTTGATAGCGCCTTTTACAAGTAAAACATAGAGGTTTGCCATTTGCAGTTTTTTTTTTTTTTTTTTTTTTTTCAAGGACGCGAGAGAGAAACAAGTTAAAGATTTATACATTGATTTAAATTGTAATGCTAGAAGCTATGATACATTTTTAAAAGTTTAATTTTATTATTTATTTATACAAAATTTCAAATTTAGAAATTAGAGATAAATACAACAACTACACGTTCGTTTAATAATGTAATTACTCGTTGCACCAATTTTTTCGTGCAAAAACTAATGTGGAGACTAAAAGCAAATATTTAACGTTGAAAAGCACAACTATACAGAAATACTGTAGACATGTGTTTCGGCGTTACAAGGAACGCTTTTTCTAATGCAAAAAGTGTGAGCATTTGCATCATAAGCTCACAATTTTTGCATTGAAAAAGACGTTCCTTGCTAAGCCGAAACACGTGTCTGCAGTATTTCTGTGCAATTGTGCTTTTCAACTTTGTATTTTGCTTTATTTTTAAGCACAATGGTATTTGTTAATTATAATTTAATTTGGAGACTGCTTACTTCTATCGACAAAAATACTTTCAATTTCGATAACGATTATTCACAGTGAACAATAATGAATATAATACTCACACTACATAACTACGTTACCATACATGTAGGAGCATCATCTTGTTGATAGAGTAGATTAGAATATCGTTAACATGAGCATGGGAAGTGTGAATTACTTTTTATCGTAAACCGCTTGACATGTATCCTTCAAAATGGTTTACATTTGAAGGAGTGTACTGATAATATTGAAATAAGATAATATGACTGAACCTTTTTTTTTCTTCGGATTCTACTGCTTCGTTTTAAACTGAGAGAATTTGAACAAAAAGGGTTAGTTCTCAAATACTTTACAGAAATATTTACGCGAAGCTTGATGGAGGGGGGGAGATTCATTCCCGTCATTTAAAAGGGTGATGGGGTCAATTGCCCCCCTCCTACCCACCCCCCGTGGGTTTGGGAAATTAATGTATGTACATATAGCTCAGCGTGGTTTTTGCTATTTTTTGGGATAATGTACTTTGGGGGTTCACACCCTTTGCCACCGCCCCCCCCCTTCTGGAAAAGTTCGAACTGACGGGTTGAGGGAGATCGTCATTTTTACAAAAACTATTTTGATACGTTGTGAATAAAGTAGAAGAATAGGAGTGATAGTTCTTATTAGCTAAATAACTACACTTTGATGGACAGAAATTTGGTAGTACGGAACGATTCAAACCATTGAAAAGGAATAAAGGTGGAGGGAGCGCAGTCTTCAATTCTTGAAACACAGATCTCAAGTCACGTGACACATTTTAAAGTAAAGTATTGGAAGAATTCGAATTTCTTCCACTTGTTTTACGCAAAACGTAACTCTGATTCGCCGATGTTGAACCATGTGATTTGGGATCTTTGTTCAAGCTTTTTCTAGGTTAATGATTGAACTTGCTCCTTTCATTTATATATGCTCTAAGATTCAAACATGAGATGGATTAGGAATTGAAACTAGCAGCTGCATTCAGATCTGCATGTATTTCGCTGTTTAACGCCGCCCCTTGAGCACAAACCCTGTGGGTGAGTGTAGCAGGCCTGTTTTCACTTTTCCCCATCTAACGCCCAACCTCGCTCTCTCCCCCCTTTTTTTTCAGAGGTACTCTTTGAACATCAAAGAAGCAAATAAAAAAAACTATTTGTGATAAACATTTCATTTGTGCTAAACACAAGACGTGGCGACTTGCAGCAGGGATAGAAGAAATTTTTACTAAGGGGTTTAGGGGATCGTTTGGTTTTATTTTTAGTACCTGACTACCGACCCCGCTCGGTTAAAAAAAAAAAAGAGGTTTATAAAATCGTGTTTTTTCGAAAGTTCAAAGTACTTATTTAGATAAACTTGAAAAAACTAAACTCCCTTCGTTGCAATTACGGGGGCCGTGGTGGCCCGATCGGTAAGGCATCGGACTCGTGTCCGGAGGGACCCGGGTTCGATCCCAGCCGATCAAAGATCCACCGTCTTGATTAATGGTGATTGGGAGGCATTAAAAATGTCGTGGTCACAAAGTCCTCTAAGTGAAACGATACCTCTGGGGGTGCTGGGCCTAGGGTTTGCTCGACCCAAGGTTCTGGTTCAAAATTAAGAACAGAGCGCTCTTCAGGGCCCTATCCCGGTTAAACCACGAAGCTGTGGTAGGTACGGGGGACACTGGAGTGTGAAAATAAAAAATGATGTATTCATTAACATCCCGTGTTTCCATTGCAAAAGATAAAGCTTTTAAATAGCTTTTTTAGACACCCAACAAGGCAATAATTTTTCCTTCATGGGTAGGTAGCGAGACGGATTGCTTGTCTCATTGAGCAATATAACTTCATTGTCAGAGTTCGTTTTAATGAAGAGTTAAATTTTAATTTTTTTTATTTGGATTTCTTATTTATTTTTTTTTTCTGTTTGGAGCTTTTTTGGTCGGTAGAGCACGGCGCCTTTTAGGCTCTGGCGCCCCCGTGCGTCGCACGGCTTTGCACATTGGCACGGCGCGGCCCTGCACAAACCTATTCATACAGGTTTTCTTTAACGACATTTAGCTTCCAATAAAAAGGTCGCGAACTAAATACATAAAAATAATGCATTAAATAATATTTAACTTCGAATATCATAAAAACAATGTATGTGATGCAGTATGAACAGAGCGAAAAGCTTTTCCCCGTTTATTTCCTATTTGAAAACAGATTCTAAATGTTTAAAAGATTGGATGAGATATACTTCTATTTTATCTCCAATTTATAAAATGAAGATTTTTTCTGTAACATCTTTTAAAATTTAACTCATTTATGCCCAAGTTTTGTTTAACAATTTTTTCAATTTTTATCTGCTTAAAACTCTTACTTGGAATGGTTTACATACATTTTAGGCTTAAAATAGTTTGCCGTTGCCATATTTATTAAATTATTTAACGTCCCTTTTATAGAATATTTTGCAAATATGTGTGCAAAATACGACCTTACTTGACTTTACTTTTGCAAAGTAACATTACCCAAGTAGCACACTTCGTTTTTAAAAGGTTGTAAAATGGTTATTAACGTTGTAACAACCGCTTAAAAACGTTTATAAAACGTTTAAAGGTTATTTGTGCTACCTGGGTATAGAAGGCATCTATGATCAATTTTAAGCAAATCATTTTAAAATAGTTTAAGTTTATGAAAAATAAGTTCGCAAAAAAAAAAAAAATACTTTCTGCGGTTACCCATGCTGTATCGTTGCTTGACTGGTTTGTCTGAAAATAGCTATCAATAAATAAACTCTGAGGTCCAAATAGTGGCTCTAACTCGTTTTCTTAAGAAGAAGGACTATTTAACTTGTGAAAAACAGCTTTAGTAAAAGAATATACCCATTATAGGTTTTTATATGCTGTAACTAACAAGCGTCTCGTTTTTAGACTACTGGGCATAAATGGGTTAAAACTAAATTTTATTACAGCTTATAATAACTTATTTTTAAGCACAAAATATAAAATATCGATAAAAATTTCAAATTAGAGAAAACTGTTATTTAATTTAAAAATGATTAAAAAATATTTTCTTAAACTGCTAGGCATTGTGTTTCAGTAAATTCTTACCTTTAATGAACTTTTCGTTGGGAAAATTTCAAATTCAACTCTTTTTTTTCTAATACTTAAGTGTGAACAAACAGGGGAAGCAAATTAAAGAACTGAATTATATACAAGAAATCTTCCCCCAAAGTAAAATTTTGAACTTGAGTAAATAAAAAAAAATCAATAAATAAAAATTTTGAAAAAAATTACTTCTAAGTAAAACATTTGTATGAAAAATTAAATCATTTGCAACTTTTTTTTTTCGTGTGTGGGGGAAGGGTAGATCAATCGCTTTGAATTTACGGGATTAAAGCCTCACATTCAATGAAACTCTTAATTCGTAATTATTAAGTTTTTGTAAACTGTACTCACTTTTTTTCCGTATCCAAATGTTTTTGTTGTTGTTGTTGATGATGATGATGATAATAATAATTATAATAGTAATATTGCATTTAGTTTTAAATGAAATTAAAAACACTCATTCTGAACCTAAATCTGCGGTAATAATTTAAAAAGTCCTAAATCCAAATTTTGCTGCAATTCATTTTTACAGTTTTTGTTGTATAGTTATTAAAGATATAGTTATCAAGAAATTTCAAATTATGGACGAAGTTTTCAAAGAAAGTTAACATTTCGTTCCTGCAAGGTTCTACTAAATGGCTAGAACATTTAAAAAATACATATAATAGCATTTATGAGGGTTAAAAAATTTTGTCTTCTAGTTTTTCCCAACGTTTTTTCTCCTTAGAGGTATTGCTTTCTTTCTTACTGCGACATAAATAAAATATTATTAATACAAAATTTTAAAAATCCAAATAATGATTTATATCAACAAGAAATTGCGTTTTGAATTCATTCTTATTTGATTCAATCGATCAAATTCTTAAGTTTGCCTATGTTTAGTATAATTATACATGTAATTCGAGTGTTATAAGAATACGCTTCTATTTTTTGAAGCAAAATATAAAGAAAGAAATAAAATTAATGAATTGAAATTACATTCAAAATCTCTGAAATTTCCCGATTTTTCGTTACGAACCAGTACTTGAAGTGTTAGTGGCATTTTAAGTTTAAAAAGAAAAAAAAATCTGACTCTCGCAAAAGTAGAAAAAAAAAAAAAAATAAATAAATAAATAAATATCGTTAACATAGGAAAGTATTTTTTTTTTCTGTTAAACATTTTCTACGTCGAAAGGACTTGATGCATACATCAATATAATATTCTGAACCAGCTTTGTTTCATTTTCCCGGACCGTACACAAGTCTAGAGTTTTTGATTCATTAAAATACTTTGTGCCACGTGTGTTTAACATACATAAGCTCGAAAGATAGTTCATAACTTAGGTCACAACCAATGCACCAAGTATCAAAAATCAAAAGATCTTTTCAATAAAGTTCACTTGAAATAAATCCCTTAGATCAGAATTCATGTAGGATTCAAATATCAACGAGGAGACTAATGCTGTCTTTTGAATTGCTCAAATTTAAACGAAAAATTGATTAAGTAAAAAGTAAAGCATGGGAATGAGAAAAGTAAAGAATTAGATACTGAAGTACTGGATAACACTTTTCGAGCAACAAATGTTTTTTTTTTTTGAACTGGAGTGTTCCCTGAAACGTCCCCAAGGCCTATTTAGGCGAACAGACGGACTGACACACATTTCCTGATTTTGCAATTTTACTTTTCAATGTTTCATTTTAAATATTTATTGAATGATTTTTAGAGGTCTTTTTCCTATAAATTAGACCTTCTTTCCTGCTCTTAAAAATGGAGAAGAGGCTAAAAAAACTGCCAAAACAACTTTATATAAATTGAGTTTTCCTTTTCGACAAAAATCATAAAAATATTTTGAAAAGCTGTAAAACCCTAACAGATTGAAGATACATGTCATGCATTGTAAAAGAAACTTTGCAAAATGATATGTGCTGAGGAAAAAACTTCTGCTACACGTTGTGTTATAAAACCATGTAGCGCTAACACAATTTTTTTTTCAAATATCATTTCAATACATTAGAATTTTGTTTTTAAATAAAAGAAAAACTTCGAAATTTACTATATGACTTGCTCATTCATATTAAAATTAATACTAGAAAACTATAATTATCGAATTTATAATAAGAATTTAAAATATATAATTGCTTTTAAATACAATTGCAATTTTTTAAAAAAATCAAATTATATTTCAAATAAAAACACATATCGAATTTTCTATATATTTTTTAAAGAAAACAAAGAAGTGCCATCTTTATGTAAAAGCAAAAGGTTTTGTAAAGCAATTTGCATCCAATTTCAAGAAAGCAACTAAAAAAAAAAGATTTAACTATTAACTGACAATAGTCGAAAGGAATTTAGAGTTGCATTTCAGTATTTAACCAAACTCATTCTGTCAACTCCAAAAACATAGTTGAATATTCAAATCTTGATGGTCTAAAATTAGAGTATCAAAAAGGTAATTAAAAATAAAAATGCACTAAGGTGAATCATTTGAGTTTACAAATTAAAAATGTATGGAAAGCTAAGCCAGATAATTCAAATGCTCTTTTACGTACCTTTTGAAAATACGTAGCTAGCATCATTTTGAGTATTAGACCGAATCGAACTTCAGATCTTTGAAATTGGAGCCGTTAATAACATCCCCAGCGATAGAGAATCAAGTGAAAGCTGTAGACGGTTGTGTCAGGTTTTAAGTTGCTAGAACAGACGTTTCATGGAACATGACCTTCTGACAAACGGTGAGAAATTTTCAGGTGGGCAGACATCCACTGTTGATTGACGTGCGGCTCCTACGCACACTAAAAGACCGTAGTAAAACTTTCCAATGGTTGAATAACCCCATGGGACAGGGTCGAAATCGTAACTGGGTTGGGTTCTGGTAATGAAGAGTTTTGTTTTTCTTTTTTCATACATTGTTAACGTTATTTATTTATTTGTTTCTTTTTCTTTTTCTTTCTCTTTATAAAAATTTTTTTTGGCTTCTCAAATGCTGTAGGGAGGTGAAACTACAAAAGAAACTACAGTGCTACTAGAAAATCTCTAGAAAACTGGGATTCCATAACTTTTTTAGTAAACTGTATCGTTACAATATTACTCAAATGCTGTAAGGGAGGAGGTGGGAAATTGCAGTACTGCTAGAGCATCTCTAGGAAACTGGGATTTCCTATATTTTTTCTTATACAATGCTACTCAAATGCTGTAGCGAAAAAAAAATTGCAGCGCTACTAGAAAATCTCTAGAAAACTGGGATTCTATAAAATTTTTTAGTAAACAGTAGTTACAATATTACTCAAATGCTGCAGGGGGAGGGGGCTGCAGTGCTATTAGAAAATTTCTAGGAAACTGGTATTTCCTAAACTTTTTCTTATCATCACAATGTTACTCAAATGCTGTACCGAAAAAAAAATTGCAGCGCTACTAGAAAATCTCTAGAAAACTTGGATTTCATAAACTTTTTTAGTAAACATTAGTTACAATAGTACTCAAATGCTGTAGGGGGAGGGGAGGGACTGCAGTGCTACTAGAAAATCTCTAGGAAACTGGGATTTCCTAAACTTTCTCTTATCATTACAATGCTACTCAAATGCTGTATGGAAACAAAAACTGCAGTGCTGCTAGAAAATCTGTAGGAAAGTGGGATTGTATAAGCTTTTTCAGTAAGCTGTATCGTTACAATGTTACTTACGAAAAAGCTGTATCGTTACTACACTGTAGGAAAAAACTGCAATACTATTAGAAAATCTCTAGAAAACTGGGACTCCATTTACTTCTCTAGTAAGCCTGTATCGTTACTATGTTATTTACGAAAAAGCTGTATCGTTACTACACTATCAAAAAAAAGTGCAATAATATTAGAAAATATCTAGGAAACTTGCATGCCATATTTTTTTCTAGTAATGATACAGCTATTTTTTAAGCAAAATTAGCAACGTTACTAAGAAATAAGCTGTACAGTTACAAGAAAGCTCTATGTAAGTAAAGTTTACTATTGATTTTTGTCTCATTTAAAAATATGCATGTAATATTGAAGGGAAAAGTCGAGAGGAATTTTGAAAGATTAAACATACATTCTACTTTTAAGAAATTCGTGCAATACGGAAAAGAATATATGAATTGAGAAATCAGTATGAATATGCTATAAAATTACGACGCTTACCTTTCTGTAGGAAAATAAATGATAAAATCAATATTACTACCGCACGGATTTTCAATAATATGGCATACATTTATTTTAGGGTCGCAAGAATAACTTTTTTCAATGAAGAAAAGTTTCTGGTTTCCTTAACTAACAGCTAGCAGTTTGTAAGAAATTAGATTTGGAAGTTTATAAATTTTGTATTTAAAAAGGGTTCTTTGTAGCCACGAATAGTGATTTTTACATACTTACATTAAAACTTACATTTTAATTGCGTCGATATTGTTTTTAATGTTACACCAATGCTTTTTTAATGAAATAAAACGTATTTGTTCGTATTATGAATGCTAGCCAATATGTATAAAAAATATTGCTCTTCATTTTCTTTGGGAGTCAACAAACGTTAATTGAGGGTTTTAAAATTATTTATTCATTTATTAATACATATATATTTCGCTACGCCGTGGAGAAATGAATACAAAATCAATTTAACAAATGCTTAGTACAAGAGATGAGTTGCTTCCGTAGACATTTGCAAGCGAACATTCAATAACAGAAAAGATTAAGTTGTAAGTTCAGCAAACCATATTTGTGACATTAATCATTGAAATATATTCAGAGCTATAGAGTTATTTACATGCACTACTTTTATGGCAATTTCGTTTATCTAAAAAAAAAAAAACCGAACTTTGTATGTTTTTTACATTGACTAAATTATTTTTCAAAAGTCTATGTTATATAATACAAATATGCAATCACATTCCTCAATAATATATGTCAATGTATTGAACACTATTATTATTAATACTATTAAAATCTGTTCGCGTCTGTCTGTCTGTCTGTCCGTCTGCCTATCTGTCTATCTGTCCGTCTGAAGCTTGAACTCCTCAAAAACCGCTGAGAGTAGAGAATCAAACATAAAACCATTCGATTCGAAATTTTCTAAGGAAGACAATAAGACCAACCGCGTAATTCTACGATGTTAATTAGCTGAGATATTAATTAAAACGTTAATTAAATATTTTGCACTTTTAAAATTTCCAAGACATTTCTTTCCGTTGCCATTTTGAATAAAAACGTTAATTAAATTATTGAACTATTTGAAATTCCAAAACATTTATTTCTTACTGTTGTCATTTTTAATTAAAACGTTAGTTAAATTATTGAACTATTTAAAATTCCAAGACATTTATTTCTTACCGTTGCCATTTTATATTAAAACATTAATTAAATTATTGAACTATTTAAGATTCCAAGACGTTTATTTCTTACCATTGCCATTTTAAATTATAACGTTAATTAAATTATTGAACTATTTAAAATTCCAAGGCAGGAATTCAAGTGAAACACCATTGCAATCGCTTCGAATTTCAATCGCTACTGGAAGTGAATTACATTATCATCAACTTAACTTGGCACTGACGTCACTACGGGTGGGCCAATAAGAGCTCACAAGCAGTCAGTGATCTCCTCTTATTCGCCAAGTAGGCTGTGACGTTTTATCTAGCTCGTTTTTCATAGGCAAACGTCACGCTGACGTCACGATGTTTTTATCAAGAAACGTTCTAATGTAATTCATTTCCAGTAGCGATTGTAATTTGCGATCGCCTGTTTCACTTGAATTCCTGCCTAAGGCAAGAATTCAAGTGAAACACGGACGATCGCAACTCACCAATGCAATCGCAAATTCCCAAATTTGGATACGTTGCAATCGCTACGAGATGCGATACTAATGTAATTCGACTTCCAGTAGCGATTGCAATTTGCGATCGCCTCGAAGCGATTGCAATGGTGTTTCACTTGAATTCCTGCCTAAGACTTTTATTTCTTACTGATGCCATTTTGAATTAAAACGTTAATTAAATTTTTGAACTTTTTAAAATTAAAGAGTGTTGTTTCTTTCCGTTGCCATTTTGAATACGTGTTACAACAAAGTTCTAACAATTGATTTTATTCTAATTAATGAGTTATATTTTTTTCTGGTACCATTTTGAAAATTAGTTTCAAATAAAATTGTAATTGATATTTTTAGAAAGGACTTTTTTTGGCTGCGTGGAATTTTATTTGTTATTACGGTAGAGTGCTAAGTAAGTATGCGCTACTTGACATTGTCTTTATTTCTGACGAAGCATGAGCAAATAATTCAATGGACTTTTTAATGCAGAAAAGCTATTTAGCGAGCCGCTTAAGCGGGGAGTAGTTTGTTGAAACTTTCATTGGTACTTTAAAGACGAGCCGCCTTGGTGACGAGGAGTTTGTTGAAACTTTCCTCGCTTCTTAAAAGGCGAGCAGCCTTGGCGGCGAGTAGGTTGTTTAAACTTTTCTCACTACTTTAAAGGCGAGCCGCCTTGGCGGCGAGTAGTTTTCTCAAACTTTCTTCACTACATTAAAGCCCGTGCAACGCCGGGATACGCAGCTAGTTAATACTATTAAAATCTACCCGCATCTGTCTGTCTGTCTGTCCGTCTGAAGCTTGAACTCCTCAAAAACCGCTCAGAGTAAGCAATCAAGCATTGTACCATTCGATTCGAAATTTTCTAAGGAAGACAATAAGACCAACCGCGTAATTCTACGACGTTAATGAGCTGAGATATTATTAAACGTCAATTAAATTTTTGCACTTTTCAAAATTCCAAAACATTTATTTCTTTCCGTTGCCATTTTAAATAAAAACGTTAATTAAATTATTGAATCATGTAAAATTCCAAGACATTTATTTCTTACCGTTGCCATTTTGAATTAAAACGTTAATTAAATTAGTGAACTATTTAAAATTCCAAGACATTTATTTCTTACCGTTGCCATTTTGAATTAAAACGTTAATTAAATTATGGAACTATTTAAAATTCCAAGACATTTAATTCTTTCCGTTGCCATTTTAAATTAAAACGTTAATTAAATTATTGGACTATTTAAAATTCCAAGACATTTATTTCTTTCCGTTGCCATTTTAAATTAAAATGTTAATTAAATTATTGAACTTTTTAAAATTAAAGGGTGTGATTTCTTTCCGTTATCATTTTGAATAAGTCTTAAAGCAAAGTTCTAACAATTGTTTTTATTCTAATTAATGACTTATATTTTTTCTCTGGTACCATTTTGAAAATGTGTTTTTAAATAAAATTGCAATTGCTATTTTTAGCAGGGACTTTTTTGGATGCGATCCAATTATTAAAACAAGTTTTTCGTTTAGAATTTTGCAGGAAGAAAGCGGTTTGGAAATAATTGTTTTCGTTAAGGAATTTTATTTGTTATTTAGGGAATTTTATTTGTTACTTAGGGATTGCTAAGTATGCGCTACTTGTCATCGTCTTTATTTCTGAGGAAGCATGTGCAAATAATTCGATTGAGTTTTTGATACAGGAAAGCTTTTTAGCTAGCCGCTTTAACAGGGAGTAGTTTGTTGAAAATTTCTTCGCTACTGTAAAGGCGAGCCGCCTTGGTGGCGAGTATGTTGTTTGAACCTTCCTCACTACTTTAAAGGCGAGCCGCCCTGACGGCGAGCAGTTTTGTCAAACTGTCTTCACTACATTAAAGCCCGTGCAACGCCGGGCCACGCAGCTAGTAACTACTATTAAAATCTGTCCGGGTCTGTCTGTCCGTCCGTCTGAAGCTTGAACTCCTCAAAATCCGCTGAGAATAGAGAATCATAGAGAACATAGTACCATTCAACTCGAAATTTTCTAAGGAAGACAATAAGACCAACCGCGTAATTCTACGACGTTAATTAGCCGAGATATTAATTAAAACGTTGATTGAATGTTTTGCACTTATCAAAATTCCAAGACATTTATTTCTTTCCGTGTCCATTTAGAATAAAAACCTTAATTAAATTATTGAACTATTTAAAATTCCAAGACATTTATTTCTTTCCCTTGCCATTTCAAATTGGAACGTGAATTAAATTATTGAACTATTTTAGATTCCAAGACATTAATTTCTTACCGTTGCCATTTTGAATTAAATTGTTAGTTAAATTATTGAACTACTTAAGATTCCAAGACATTTATTTCTTACCGTTGCCATTTTGAATTAAAACGTTAATTAAATTATTGAACTATTTAAAATTCCAATACATTTATTTCTTACCGTTGCCATTTTGAATTAAAACGTTAATTAAATTATGGCTGGGATTCAAGTGAAACAGGCCATCGCAAATTACAATCGCTACTGGAAATGAATTATATTAGAACGTTTCTTGATAAAAACATCGTGACGTCAGCGTGACTTTTGCCTATGAAAAACGAGCTAGATAAAACGTCACAGCCTACTTGGCGAATAAGAGGAGATCGCTGAGTGCTTGTGAGCTCTTATTGGCTCCACCCGTAGTGACGTCATGCCAAGTTAAGTTGATGATAATGTAATTCACTTCCAGTAGCGATTGCAATTCGAAGCGATCGCAGTGCTGTTTCACTTGAATCCCTGCCTATTACTACTATTAAAATCTGTCCGCGTTTATCTGTCTGTCTTTCTGTCTGTCCGTCTGAAGCTTGAACTCCTCAAAAACCGCTGAGTGTTGAGGATCGAGCGAGGTACCATTCGATTCGAAATTTTCTAAGGAAGACAATAAGACCAACCGCGTAATTCTACGACATCAATTAGCTGAGATACTAATTTCAACGTTAATTAAATTTTTGCACTTTTTAAAATTCCAAGTTATTTATTTTTTTCCGTTGCCATTTTAAATTAAAGCGTTAATTAAATTATTGAACTATTTAAAATTCCAAGACTTTTATTTCTGTCCGTAGCCATTTTAAATTAAAACGTTAATTAAATTGTTGAACTATTTAAAATTCCAAGACTTTTATTTCTTACCGTTGCCATTTTGAATTAAAACGTTAATTAAATTATTGAACTATTTAAAATTCCAAGACATTTATTTCTTACCATTGCTATTTTGAATTAAAACGTTAATTAAATTTCTGAACTATTTAAAATTCCAAGACTTTTATTTCTTGCCGTTGCCATTTTGAATTAAAACGTTAATTAAATTATTGAACTATTTAAAATTACAAGACTTTTATTTCTTTCCGTTGCCATTTTGAATTAAAACGTTAATTAAATTATTGAACTATTTAAAATTCCAAGACTTTTATTTCTTTCCGTAGCCATTTTAAATTAAAGCGTCAATTAAATTGTTGAACTATTTAAAATTCCAAGACATTTATTTCTTACCATTGCTATTTTGAATTAAAACGTTAATTAAATTTCTGAACTATTTAAAATTCCAAGACTTTTATTTCTTGCCGTTGCCATTTTGAATTTGTGTTACAGCAAAGTTCTAACAATTGTTTTTACTCTAATTAATGACTTATATTTTTTCTCTGGTACCATTTTAAAAATGTGTTTTTAAATAAAATTGCAATTGCTGCTTTTAGAATGGACTTTTTTTGGCTGCGATCCAAATATGAAAACAACTTTTTCGTTTAGAATTTTGCAATTAATTTTACAGGAAGACAGCTGTTTGGAGATAATTGTTTTTGGTAAGGAATTTTATTTTTTATTTAGGGAGAGTGCTAAGTATGCGCTACTTGACATCGTCTTTATTTCTGAGGAAGCATGTGCAAATAATTCGATTGACTTTTTGATGCAGAAAAGCATTTTAGCGAGCCGCTTTAGCGTGGAGTAGTTTGTTGAAACCTTTCTTGGTACTTTAAAGGCGTACCGCCTTGGCGGCGAGTAGGTTGTTTAAACTTTCCTCACTACTTTAAAGGCGAGTCGCCTTGGCGGCGAGTAGGTTGTTTAAACTTTCCTCACTACTTTAAATGCGAGCCACCTTGGCGGCGAGTAGTGTTCTCAAACTGTCATCACTACATTAAAGCCCGAGCAACACCGGGCCACGCAGCTAGTTAATACTATTAAAATCTGTCCGCTTCTGTTTGTCTGTCCGACTGAAGCTTGAACTCCTCAAAAACCGCTGAGAGTAGAGAATCAAACATAGTGGGCGACTCAAAATTTTCTAAGGAAGACAATAAGACCAACCGCGTAATTCTACGACGTTAATTAGCTGAGATATTAATTAAAACGTTAATTAAATGTTTTGCACTTTTTAAAATTCCAAGTCATTTATTTCTTTCCGTTGCCATTTTGAATAAAAACGTTAGTTAAATTATTGAACTGTTTAAAATTCCAAGACATTTATTTCTTACCGTTGCCATTTTGAATTAAAACGTTAATTGAATTGTTGAACTAATTAAGATTCCAAGACATTTATTTCTGACCGTTGCCATTTTGAATAAAAACGTTAATTAAATTATTGTACTATTTAAAATTCCAACACATTTATTTCTTTACGTTGCCATTTTGAATTAAAACGTTAATTAAATTATTAAAATATTTGAAATTCCAAGACTTTTATTTCTTACCGTTGCCATTTTAATTAAAACGTTAATTAAAATTTTGAACTTCTTAAAATTAAAGGGTGTTATTTCCTTCCGTTGCCATTTTGAATGCGTGTTACAACAAAGTTCTAACAATTGTTTTTATTCTAATTAATGCCTTATATTTTTTTCCACTGCCATTTTGAAAATACATATTAAAACAACTTTTTCGTTTAGAATTTTGCAATTAATTTTACAGGAAGAAAGCGGATTGGGAATAATTATTTTTGGTAAGGAATTTTATTTGTCATTTAGGGAAAGTGTTAAGTATGTGCTACTTGACATCGTTTTTATTTATGAGGAAGCATGTGCAAATAATTCGATTGACTTTTTGATGCAGGAAAGCTTTTTAGCGAGCCGCTTTAGCGAGGAGTAGTTTTTCAAACTGCCTTCACTACATTAAAGCCCGTGCAACGCCGTTCCACGCAGCTAGTAGTTCTCCTAAATCTTGTGTGTTTCAGTTTTGCTCTTCATAAATGCTTAACAGTTTTGTTTTTAATTCAAGAACTGAACAGAAATTTTATGCATTAATTATTTTCAAATAATTGTTAAAAAGTGTACCTCAATCCAGATTTCGCACTTTTTTTCAAATACTGTGAACTGTTAGAGAACTGACTGAAGTTGTACATGTTTTTAAATTTTACTAGTTGATGAAAAAAGAAAGAAGGCTAGTACTCTTGATATTCAATCTTACGAATGTGTGGGTGGTAAAAGCAATATTTATCTTTTACGCCAGTTCATACCATTATAGTTTATTCTATTTATTCTTCTTTACCCATTTTACTGCAATTACTGAACCTTTCTGTCATTTATGCGTATTATTAATACTCCCTTGATTTGTTGGTAAAAAAACTCCTTTAAAAAAAGAAGAAAGAAAGTAATCTAAAGACACCATATTTATACAATTCTTAAAAAAAATTATGACTATGAAATCAAGTAGGGGAATGTGGTGCAAAGTGAAATAGCGGAGCAAAGTGAAATGCTAAAATATTTTCGCAGTTTGTTCCTCTATCTATCTAGCAATATTTTATTAAAGTTCCTAAACATATAGTTGAAGAAGTTATAATCAAGAAAAAGTTAAAAACAAATTTGAACTTTCGGCATGAAAACTTAAGAATACCGATTATATTTTAGAATAAACGTTGAAATGGACTTTAATAACAGCTTCTTAGGTTTTAAGACACTTTTATGATTTGGAAAGGTATTTAACATACATTCTTTCAAAGGAAATATTTGGGAGTTAAAACATACGTTTTAGCGTAATTGTACATTGCACAAGCTTTCCGCTAAACTTCCATATATATTTTATATGTCATGTGTGCTACAGATTTTAGTTTCTTCTCCTTTTTAAGGTTAAGTTAATACTTTATTTTTACTATTCGTACAAAAAAATATTTATTTTTGTCTAGAATTTGAGATAAATGATAGACATTCATTCCTAATTTTGATTTTTTATATTTTATGATAAAATGAATTTAGCTGAAGGTACATAAGGAAAAAAAGGCATAAAAATGTAAGGATTTTTTTTTACATTTTAAATAATTTAATCCTGCATGAACAGAAGAATTTTGCTCTTACATTACATTTAATGCAACTTTAAATAACTTAGTGCAAAACAGGAGGGAATAAATAGCAAAGAAATCGCCCGGAAACAAACATCACAATTCTCATAATACAACACCAGAAAACAGTCAATCAAAACCATTTAATATGCAGTAACGCAAGAAAATATTGCAAGTAATGTGGAGAAACTGTCTGCTTTACAATGTGAAAAACATCATTTATCATTATTATTTTAAAATTTTATAATTGTTGTTGCTGTTATTATTATTGTAAGTATTTTTATTGTTATTATTGTTGTACTTATTATTATTATTATTATTATTATTATTATTATTATTATTATTATTATTATTATTATTATTATTATTATTATTATTATTATTATTATTATTATTATTATTATTATTATTATTATTATTATTATTATTATTATTTTTGTGATTGTTGTTATTGTTTTATTGTTATTATTGTCATTCTTATTGTTGTTATAATTGTTGTTATTGTTTGTTATTAATTTTATTGATTTCATTATTATTATTATTATTATTATTATTATTAATGTTATTTAAATTTGAAACTTGAATTTTAAAATGGATATAAATTTTGAGAATGACCCAATGATGATGAAACTCAAGCACATACGTTTGTGCTACAGAAACAATTTCATGGCTCAGAAATCTTTCGACAAACACATTAAATGGCACCGTAAAATAATTAAGTACTGAACTAAGTGAACAAATGGAAAAAAATAATACGGACTGACGCAGAAGAATAGCACAGAATACGAATGGTGAGCGTGGGAGTTTGAAGATTAGCTCCAGTGGGCTTTCATTATCTCCTCATTGAAATTTATTCTGGTATTTTCCTAGTTTTTATTTCTGTTTTTGTCGTTGATTTAATTGAAAAGCTTCCTTCTTCAAGAAAAGAATTATGTAACTTCTTGCGTGCAGTTAATTTTTTTATTAATACCAGTAATTCGAATTTGACTCTTCCATCTACCCCATCAGAATATTTAAGTTGCAAAAAGTTTTAGACGCATAGTTACATTTTATGCGTCAACACAGTTCCTATCATATTAACTTTTAACGACAGAGATTAGTTTTAAAGAGCTCAAAGGGGAAAATATTGTTTATTACAGAACATTTTTCGCTTTTTTTTATTTTCCCGGGAAAATGCAGAATGCGGGAAGCTCCAAAAATGACAAACTTACAATCCGGTAGGCTTGCAAACCATTGAAACTCCATTTAGAAATAGTATGTTGATGCTAGTCAGTATAGAAACACGGGGATAGTTTTTTATTTATTTTTTCACATAAAAAACCTTTCTTTATAAGCATATTGTTAAAATTTAGTGAACTTTATTTGGATTAATTTCTGAATCAGAAAAGTTAAAATTAAGGTAGAAAGCATCAACAAAATATTTAAATTCCGTTTATATTTTTAAACATCTCTTTTGATACATTAACTTCAAATTAAAAATTGCATTGTAAGTGGAAACGGAAAACTTGTCCCGTTTTTAACAAACGTATAATTTATTTTTCTGCGACACAATACATTTACAAAGTTCCCATTATTTGCTACCTCATAGTGTTGGCCTTCGTTTTCGCAAGATTTTTCTTAAAATTAAAAACTACCCTTCTTATTGGGAGTTTTTCAAGACTACAAATTGGTTAAACGTCCCCGATGTGGGAGGAATTTTACTACCTACAAGGCAATAGTTAAGAATGTGCCTAACGAATTAAAGGTAATTAAGTATTTATTTAAAGATTAAAAGTTACGAATAATCAAAATCAAAACGGTTGAATCATTTTTACTGAAACTATCAGGTTGACCTATAATTTAAGTAAAAATCCAACTAAGGCAGAAATTCAAGTGAAACACGGACGATCGCAACTCACCAATGCAATCGCAAATTCCCAAATTTGGATTCAAGTGAAACGTTACAATTGCTACGAGATGCGATTCTAATGTAATTCGACTTCCAGTAGCGATTGCAATTTTGGTCTATTGCGATCACCTCAAAGCGATTGCAAGGGTGTTTCACTTGAATTCGGCCCTAAGTTCCTAACAATTCCTCCAGCATCATAAAATCTCAACAACTCATGTACTTTTTTTCTTTTTGCAATGACATACTGCTATATGTTTTCTTTTTGGGCCTCAAACGTCGTGAAGAAGCTCTTTCAAATTGGCACTCTGCCAACGCCTCGCATCCCGGCGCTCCGTCTCCTTGGACGTCCTCTCGCTCCTACAGGGGCCCATGCACCACATGGTGGAAGGAGCACACACACACACACACCTATCGCAATTCGTCACACCGAAAAACATAATTCAAATTTCGAGATTTCAAAATTCAAATTATTTTAATTATTTATTATTTTTTTTCTTTCTTTCTTTTTTTTTTATTCTTTTCACTTATGTCTTCATTTTTTCATCTCAGGTACCGTTATTTGGTCTTAGTAAAAGCGTAGAACACCACAGGCTAAAAATTAGTTGTTCACTCAACTAATTTTCTAGCCCCTGACGTTTAACCTGGTGCTAATAAATAACATTCATCCTCTGAAACTTCTTAAATCGTATGAAAATCATAAAATGGCATTTATAAAATGAGTTCACTGAATTTCGGTGGTGTACATACCCTGCATTAGTGTTCTGTAATTGAATGATGAAGTTTATAAAATGAAAAGTAGGGGAATGTGGGGCAAAGTGAAATGGTAAAATAGTTTTAGTTTGCAGTGTCAGCTATCTGGCAATATTTTATCTTAGTTCCTTAACATAGCTCTAACGATCAACGAAAAAAATTTTTGATACCCATATTGTAATATTCGTGTTTTTTCAAAAAATATTTTTTTATATGAAATTACATTCTTGTAATTATCATTTTAATTATTAATTGAGATCAACTAATGGGCAACGCAGTACTTATTCAGTTCCTATTAAGCATTTTTGATTTTAAATCTTCTATGCAATTTGTCAAGCACACGCGGTGCCAAGTGAAATACTTCATTTCATTTACTTATTCATTAAATTCTTAAATCACCAATATTTTTCTGCATTCATTAATTCATTTGCATTCTCTTACTTATTAATTCACTTATTTGTTTATTCATTCACTTATTTTCTTATTCATTCTGTATTTTATTCACGTATCTAGTTTTCCTCATACATTTATTAATTCATTTATTAATTTATATATTTATTCGTTTATTTTTCTGTGTTAGTTCATTTATTCATTTATTTACACATTTATTTGATGAAAATTACTGTTACTCATCAGATAGAAAATGTTACATTACAAAAATATTTCATTTTTCACTTTGCCCCATGGTTTTTTGAAGTGAAAATTTCCATATTTTTTTGAAGGTACAAAACAACTGCCAAAAAATGAAAAATTATGTTTCAACGCAAGTTATATTATAAAGTACATTATTCCTTCGCCATGTACAATAAGTTTCAGAACATTTCCCCCACTTGTTCATTTTGAAATAAGTCAGTTATCTTAAGTATTTCACTTTGCCCTACGTTCCACTACTTCTTAAGACTGAAAAGAACGCAGCGTTTCTTTCGATTGAAAAATTTGTCAAGTAAAACAAGCGTTCCAACAGATGTTTAAATACATTATTAAAACGTGCAAATAATTTTTCTTAATATTAAGTTCCTTATTAAGTATTAATCTAACTAATCTAACTAGAGAGGACAAGTCTCTATATTAATATTACGTTTTTCTTAATAAGGTCTCCAGGTTGAGAAACTACCTTGAAGATTCACTATTAATATGGTGCGTAGGAAAAGTAACTTTTTCCCGTTTCTTTGGGATTGTCAATAAAGAGTCATTAGTGACTGGCGGCTTTTTTGAAGATTTCCCTGTGCAAGTTAACGTGCTCATTTAGGTCAAAACCTTAGTGTCGCGAGTTTAAGGTCAAAAAGGCTGCTTCACGGTTTCGCTCGCATGTTTTTCTTTTATTACTTTCTATTGTGTAGGTAGTTTAAACTGGTAATTTGCGGCGAAAGTTAATTGTTTAATGAATCTTGGATATAGTCATTATGTTAAAGAGCTTGAGAAAGCTATTTGATTTTCTGGTAATTAATGAGTGTTATCAAGGTTTATCTAAATCACTCGAGGGGACAAAATTTATGGTAATAAATCATTGACACCCAGGAATAATGAATTTATATGAACAGAAAATCCTTCGGCAAAAGCATATTATTAATTTTAAAAAGTCATTAAATTGATATTCCCTTACCGTAAATTGATTTCAATACTGTGAAGTTCATTGAACTAAAAGAAAATTGATCTTACAACAAATTTCTCAATTATATTCTGCAGCATATAATTTTTGTTTCAACCAATATTTTAAACAAATAATTTACTCTGAAAACTTTGGCAATAGGTACTTTACATATCGTTTGCATTAATTGCCCCAAAATAAATGTAATTATTCTTTCTTTTTGGGTTGATAAAACTGGAAGGAAATGAAAACGAATTTTTTTCATCAGAAAATAATGTCTATCGTTACATAAGTATTTACACACCTGTGCATTTTTCTTGAAAAAATTATCAGCTACGCAGAACACTCAGGAACCAAACTCGGGCTCTTGACAGCGTAAGTCGAACACTTGCATCAGTGGCTGAAAAAATATTAAATCACGAGTATATTATTACAAGTTGCCATGTTTTTTGTCTTTTTTTTCATTTTTTATATATGCAAATACATCTATGTGTGTGTGCGAGCTTTCCAATAATATCCTTGAGTATTTTATAAATCAGAGAGGAAGCTGTGGAAATGTAGCTAGATAATGTATTTAAGCATTACTACTGATAAAAAAAGCCATAGAAAAGTGTTGAAGACGAATTTTTGTATTTCGAAAAAAAAATGTCAATTTAGATTTGTGCCAGCTTTCACTCAAAAAGCAGATAGTTATTTTATTCTTTTTTTTAAAGGTAGTTTAAAATCAATTTACATTAAGTTCGCATTTTACAAAAATAAATCAAATATGTCGGGGAACGACGTTCTCCTTCAACTACAGCCATTGTATGTGTGTAGCTCTGTCTATACAGCTCTCTGTATATATATATATATATATATATATATATATATATATATATATATATATATATATATATATATATATATACAGGGACATCATTTCGAAATTTTCCAGGGGGGGGGGCAAAGGGTTCATACACAATGTATAATTTACCAAAAATTGGCAAAAACCACGCCCACTTATATGCCAATACATTGATTTCCCAAAGCCAGGGGGGGGGCAATTGACCCTCCCTGCCCCCCCCTAAATGACGGGCCTGTATATATATATTCAACTACAGCCATTGTATGTGTATAGCTCTGTCTATACAGCTCTCTGTATATATGTACATATATATATATATACAGGGTGTCCACTCCAATCGTGGACCAATAGCTAATTTCTAAACCGTTAGAGATAAGCATATAGTTTATTTAGGAAAAAATCTCAGAATTATGAAAGGAATTTTGGGTCTATTCAATGTTTTTCAAAAAATCCAGTTTTAAAACAGTTACGAAATTTAAATTTTTATACAGCCCCCCAGTCCGATCAATCATATTGAGTAAAACATTCTTGACACTGTAACGTTTAAAACTAAAAAAAAATCACTCTTCTACCACAAAAATTGACCGAGTTATGACGTTTTGAAAAATCAAGATTTTGCATTGTTTCATGACGTCATCGAGAGATCGCTTAAGGGACCGTATGCGAAATCCTTCAAAATCTTGATTTTTCTAAACGTCATAACTCGGTCAATTTTTGTGGTAGAAGAGTGATTTTTTTTTAGTTTTAAACGTTACAGTGTCAAGAATGTTTTACTAAATATGATTGATAGGACTGGGGGGCTGTATAAAAATTTAAATTTCGTAACTCTTTCAAAATTTGATTTTTTGAAAAACATTGAATAGACCCAAAATTCCTTTCATAATTTGGAGATTTTTTCCTAAATAAACTATATGCTTATCTCTAACGGTTTAGAAATTAGCTATTGGTCCACGATTGGAGTGGACACCCTGTATATATATATATATATATATATATATACACATATTAACATAAACAAAGTAGTTGAAGAATCATAGAAAAAAGAAGAATAAGCTTTACCACACAGGTCAAAAGGCGCTGTGGCAGGTCTTTGAAACTGGTAGCAGATATATTTTTAATTAGAAGTATAAAACTCTGCGAAAAATTTTTTGTTGAAAAACTGGAGTAATGAGAAAATTCCCAAAAGACCCTGGGGCCTTCATCAAGGGGTACTCCCCTAGGATAGGGAAAAGTGAAGTGAGATGTTTCTAGCCAGTTGCAGGCAAAACGCCTAAAAAGATGCAACTTTTAGCCCCCGACATCTCACAAACAAGCATAAGGTCACTAGAAGTCCAATTCATTTAAGCCTTAATGATTATTACTTAAATGAATTGGAGTTCTAGTGACCTTATGCTTCGGGGGCTAAAAGTTGCATCTTTTTAGGTGTTTTGCCTGCAACTGGCTAGAAATATCTCACTTTACTTTTCCCTACCCTAGTGGAGTCCCCCTGATGAAGGCACCAGGGTCTTTTGGGAATTTTCTTATTGCTTCAGTTTTTCATCAAAAAAATTTTCGTAAATTTTATACTTCTAATTAATATATATATATATATATATATATATATATATATAATTTTTATTTAAACATTTGTGAAATAAAGTCTTACGACGAAGGACCTTGTTTTGAAAGCAATGTGAATCTTCTGAGATAATCATATAGTTACAAGCCTAATTTTGATATAGTAGTAGACTAAATCTGAAAAAATAATTATCCCTCTTCTGGACGACAATTTGAATAATAAAATCTTCCATATAGCATTTTAGGTTAGCGAGAAAAAAAAAAGAAAAAAACAAATTGCAAACTGCTTGCAAGCAATTTATCTCTTTTTTACTATTTCTGCTCTCCTGCTATGAAAATAATTTAAATGCATTGTATTGAAATGAACATTAGTCAGAGGTGGCCCGATTCCGATAGGAGGTCGCGAGAGGTCATTGTGACCTCTTGAAAGTTTCCTAATTTCGAAAATTTTTGTTTGACGATTAGACTCATTTGGAGACAATATTGCGGTTTTTTTTTTTTTTTTTTTTCAAATGCTTAATGTATCTTCTCATTTTGTTTCAGTATCTGTGCATGCTCAAATTTCTCATTTAGTTAAACTCAGAGTTTGGTAAATTGAGAAATTTCCCGTTCTCAAAAATTTAATCTCGGGGCGGCCTGCACTTCAAAAAATGAATGATGTTTGTACAGTATAACACAGCAAATTGTACAGTAATAAACTTAAATTTCTAATTTTACAGTACTAAACTGTAAAATTGCTAATTTTACAGTTTATTACCGTGCATTTTACAGCTTTAAACTGTAACCTCTGCTGCCAGTATTATGCTGTTGATTTTACAGTATAATACAGCTAAATTTTAAGTCAATAAACTATAATTGCTAACTTTACAGTAAAAAACTGTAAAAAATGCTAACTTTACTTTAAAAAACTGTAAAATGACTAGTTTTACAGTTTATTACAGTTCATTTTACAGTTTTAAATTGGAACCCCGGCTGCCAGTATTATACTTTAAAAACAGCAGTACATTTTTTGCAGTGTTGTTACGAAATAGCCCTCATCTAAAAAAAAGTTTAACTAACAAATGTTCAAACATTGTATTACATCTCACCTAGTTATAAAAAATGTACAGAACGTAAATAAGGAAGCCGTCAAAATCACATGCAGGGGGGGGGGGGGTGGATTCCCACATGTAAATTACTCGGGGGTTTTTTTTTGCCAGTTTTATTTATTTATTTTCACTTTTTTCATTTTTATTTACTTTTATTTTTTATGCTTATGAATTTAATAAGTTTTTTATTTATTTATTTCCATTTTATTTTTTATTTATTGTTTTCTAAAACTAATACTGAGTTGTAGTGAGATCAATAAGAAATCTTCTTAATTGCTCGAAAAACGACAAATTATTAAGTAATTGCAATATTTTCATTTTAAACCCCCAGGGCATGAAATAAAAAAATGCGTATCCTTGCAAGCCGATACCTGCACCCATGAACATAAACATGACATTAAACATTTTCGTGATACATTTTGTGTTTTTTAAGTATTTTAAAGTGTGTTTTTTTTATATTAAATTTTATTTTCAAAAATTAAGGGGATAAAAAAATGCACCCCCCCACATACTCAAAGACATAAACAAGAAATTTGAGACATAAACAAGAAATTACACTCAAAGACATAAACAAGAAATTTCTATTTTTCGTGATGGCATTTCGCATTCTTTATAAAATTTCTACTTTGTCTTTTTTAAACTAATCAAATTTAATTTTTTAAAGCTAGGGGGTGACAGTTCATTCCTTCCACCCCTCTGACGCCACTTATGTGGGCATTAACATAAGATTAATGTTTTTGCAATGTATTCTGTCTTTCTCCCATACTTTAAAATAAATTTAACTAAATATATTTAAAATAATAGTAATTTAAAATAAAAATAACCTAAAAAAGTTAAGTTTAATTAAATAAAGTTTTTCGATGAAAAAAAAAAAAAGCTTCGAATTAAAAATAATGAATTTTAGTTTTTCTTTTAAAATCCCCCTTCCCCCCTGTCGGCTCCTATGAGCACAAACACATAGTTATAACAATGGAATCGATGGAACGTAAATGGAAACAGACACCGCTGTGCTCCTATAACGTGATAAAAAGAAATACTCAGATCGATCCTTCAATGGCAGAGACAACGTGGCGCCATCTCTCAGTCGTTAGCCAGACTTATTTCGGAGAAAATCAATGATATGATGGGGAAAGCCCCGCTTTTTCTCTCGCATGCAGATTTATTTAGAATTCATTAAAGCATCAAAAGGAATAAATTTATCTTCCCACGCGTTACCGTCAGCACAAAATAAACTTTTTTTTACTATCGCAATGCAAGTTCTAACTTTAAAATTTGCTGTGCAAAAGCAGATTTACATGTTTTACATAATTAGGTGCAAAAAAAAAAAAAAAAAAAACTTTTATTTATTTAAGATTTAGGTATTTTCTGATCTTGAAAAATTTATGAATTTGTTCCTGACATATATATAGGAAAAGAGAGACAAAAAATTTTAATGCCTCTACAAAACGCATTGAATACCGGAAAAATTTAATCATGAGTATTTTTCACACTTCATGTGGAAAAAACAATAGTTTCACCGAAAATGAGGAGAGAGGGGAAAAAGCCATTTGGAATTTTTAAATCACTGGATTAGAATGTGGAATAATTAATACAACACATAATATATATATATATATATATATATATATATATATATATATATATATATATATATATATATATATATATATATGTCAAACATTCTAAATGTAAATCAAAATTATTAATCAGAGTTTACTTGTTAACCAAAACTAGTCTTTAATATCAAACGTTCTAAATGTTACTCTGACTGTTAAACCAAAACAATATACCTTTATTTTTCCAGTGTTCTACTCCATTTCGTCGTTAGACTTTTTTTTTAAAAGGTAATTGATTATCAATATGGTTTTGATCTTCACTCTTTTCGCATTGAAAAGTGTCAAGGAGTATTTTCAGTCTCCGAAAAAACTCTAGCTCAGTATACACACACATATGATTGCCTTAATGATATTTTAACGATAGCCTAGAGTAATAAAATAAAAACAAGTAAAATATCTTCTGTCGGTCTTCTAGTAGTGGCGAAAACATTTATAGAAAATGGACACTTAGTGAAATAACGCAAAAAGCAAAAAACTCAGATCGCTTTAAGCACTTATTCTTCTCAAATTCTTTTGGAAAGAACTTCGTGTATCTCATTGTCTCAAATTCACAGTGGATTTACGAACCGTGCCGTATCACAAGCCACTGTATTCGTACAAACAAATGTGACAAGTTTTATCGCAACTACGTGATATATGAAACGTGCCAAAAGAGGAAATTTTGAAATACTACTTTAAGTTACGATTTGATTTAGCTTTTACCTCTCAGCGTAGTAGAGTCACGTAAACTACAAAAAAAAAAAAAAATATATATATATATAGCGACAGAGTACTTTTGGTACAAATATAACACTTATTATTACTATTATTTTTACAAGTAATAAAATAATAAAACACATATTTTCTCTATAGGGAGAGCCATTTAGACAGAAGCTATTTCAGATCAATCTAAAATTATTTTAATTGATAAAGATTTTCATACGACAATATTAAAATAGTAATATCACAGCACATAGGTGACTCGTTATTGGGGCAACAGGGGCGATTGCCTCCTCACTTTTAGAAGAAAAAGGGTTTTGTCCCTTCACTTTTTCAGAGTAAAAAATTAATGATCGATTTAGTATATGACGTTTTACACAGTGCATTAATTTATTTCATGGAAGTAAAAGCTGAAATTTTATAAACAGTTATTTTTAAAACAATCTAAACATGGAACTGATATAGAAAGGTATTAGTTCAATTTTGGGAGCCTTGTCTTAGCAATATTTTAATACTTTTCATTTTCCAAAATCGATTTCTTTTAACGATCGTCTATTTTTTGTCACTAATCGTAACAGCCAATTTTAATCGTAATTTTACTGCGCATAGCTCTCCAAAGTGATCTATTGCTGAGTGAAGCAAATGGGAGGAAAAAATCAAGTGCAATAGACAAAAAATAATTGAAATGTTGCATTAAGTTGCACTTTTAGAGTAAGTTCGTAAATATCAGATTGAAAACCATTTCCTTATTTCTATTTAAAGATGCACGTGAATAAAAAAGAAAACAATTTTTAGTTGAATTTTCTTGGATTCATAACCATGATCATCAATGAAGAAAATTATCTGTTACCGCGAACCCGTAGCAATGCATTTGCTAATCTAGTGTAACCCTATTTATCTGGACTTATGTTATTCAGATCATCTTTTAATTGAATACAATTGGAAATGGTTAACAATGAATCGTGCGAAGTAATTGTATTCCAAATGAATTGTTTTTACTCAAAGAGAGAGAGAGAGAGATGAGTAAATTTCTTTTTAAAGCTCTTAATCATATTTGTAATAATTTCCACTTTAAAAAATGCTAATAAAAATTACTACAATGCATTACTAAATAAGGCATGGAGTAGATGTCTATCTCCATATATTATTTCTCTAAGCCGAATCCTATACCCGGTCGAAACTCGCTCATTTCTTTATCGAATTGCAAGAAAATTTATGATTTTGAAGCTTATCCCGCGGGCTATTGACGAAAATTAGACCCACCCTCTAGAAAGTGTCGGTTCGTTTTTTATTCGAACTTCAATTTTTGGGCACAAAATTGACTCTATCTAGCGAAATAATTGTCGTATCGTCTCCATTTTGATTTCATTCGAAAGATTAAAAAAAATGCGTTCTTTAGAACGTTTCTCCGCTAGCGCCGCGTAACGAGAATCTCGAAAATCCACGTTTAAGCGACTTATAAGCGATTGAAGTTTGAAAAAGTTAAATTTTTTGCTCAACTGTTAAAATCGTTACATTGTTGCTCAAATCAATTTTAAATGCGACATTTCAAGCCAAGGCTTAGCTCGGGAAACCTTAATTGTAACTCTTATTGTTTCAAAATACTATGGTAGTTTTGCGATAACGTTAGTATTTAGTTTAGTAGTAGCCTTGGGTATTTGATTTTAATATAGGGTATCATTTTTGTAGTAGTTGTAAAAGTGAACGTGTCTTTGATCTCTTTGAAAAGTTGTCAGAACGATGGCAGTAGATGGCGATGTTGTGCAAATGAAGCCAATAAAAATTGTCGTATTAAATTTTAAGTTTAGAGTTTTTTTTTTTTTTTTTTTTTTTTTTTTTTTTTTTTTTTTGCGGAATTCCGCACGGGTCACCTAGTCTTTAGTATTTTTTTTTTCATTATTTTAAATTAAACTATAAGCTCAAAGAGAACCCCCTCCCCCCGCCATTGTCTAAAAATATATCATTCCCTTATCTCCGAATTTGAGCAAAATTTTACTTTCAGCAATTTTTGACGAATCGCTGTATTGTTTCCGGTAGATATCGGATAGCTTTTAAGCAAATAGCCCGTCGGAAGTCGCATGGGCGTTTGTTTGTGGACAGAGCGTATTTACTTGCAGTACGTGAGTTGTTTCGAAGAGAGTTCAGAATCAGAACTTGCACTCGTATTTTAAGCACCGTAATTTTGTTTTTGACTATGGTGATTACTTTCGTATCCATAACATTAAAAAAGAGTTTCTGGAATATATATAGAGTTATTTCATCACAAACATTTGTGGGCAGAACTTATTTACTTGCAATACGAATGTTTTCGACGGGAGTTTAGAGTCAGAACTAGCACTCGTATTTTTAACTACTAAAGTGGCACCGTGATTGTGTTTTTGACTATGGTGATTATTTTTGTATCCATAACATAAAAAAAACATCTAAAATATACAGAATTACTGTTTTTATCCCAAACAAATGATTCCTAAAAATAGTTCCTTATTTCAAGTTATTTCAATGGCGAAGTCTGCTTCGCGGTCCAGCACCCGTGTAAATAATCAGTCTGAAATAAGCAAATAAAAAGCATTCAACTGAAAAACGTGGAACCCAGAGCGCTACGCACAGAAAAGGTGTAGAACACAGGATGTTGATCATTTGGCCAATCCTAGTACATTTTGCTCAGTTGTTGGTACAATGTTACTACATTTTGGAGTTTGAAAGGAATTTTTTTTT
Organism: Uloborus plumipes; assembly: GCA_038373865.1. NCBI lineage: Eukaryota > Metazoa > Arthropoda > Arachnida > Araneae > Uloboridae > Uloborus > Uloborus plumipes. The sequence continues at coordinate 173,375 of JAXGGA010000502.1, read as the reverse complement.
TTCCAAATATGCGGATATCATTCTAAAGCAAAATTGAGTGAAAGAAAAAAGCAGAAAAGAAATTACATGGACATAATCATACACCAAAAAAAGGAATTGGGGCATGAAGTTAAAACGTAACTGCTCCCTTACCGTGTAATTTTGCCATTCCTCGTCAACTGTGCGGAAAGAATTGTACTGAAAAAAATATTTTTTTTTCTTTTTTCAAGGTCATTAAATCGTAAGTTCTTTTTTTTTCTGAATGTGAGTGAAACAAGCTGAAATTTTGGATTTTTTCTAAATAGTTGGACTTGAAATATAGCAGGGATGTAAATTATAACCTCAATGCGCTTTTGTGTTCCTTTTACACGCGATTATAACTAGCTACATTATTTACTCATTAAAACTCTGAACAACAATTAAGTCAGTGAGAAATAAAGAGATGTAAGTGGGAGTTTTTTAACTTTTGAATAAAACACGTGCAAAGTTCAAAATTCTCGGTAGATTTTGATTGGAAAAATTTTCCGCATCATGCTGTGTAGCAGCATCTACCAAGGATACTATTACCATCCATTGCCCCAAAACAGGCGAGGGTTTCTCCTACCAGTTCTACTAATTGTACACAATTTTTAAATTTTATTACAGTAGCCCCTCGTTATATCGCGCAATAAAGAGCGATATATCCGGAAACGCGATGTAACCGATGCCATAAAAATTGAAGATTAAATTAACGTACAAATTCATGACAAGTGCACTTACAAGAAAACACTAGTTTATTATCCTATTAGGGACAATTTTCTTCAAAAGGAAAAAAAGAGAATTAGTCTATCAATTTTTCTTTCGAAGTGAAGAAAAAAGAAGAAATTATTGTTTCATGATAGAATACGAATCGAAACTTGCAGCTTAAACTGCAACGAATCAAGTGTATCGAAAAATGCTAGATTTGTTTTTCTGATTAAAAAAATGAATGAATGAAATACTTTTTTTGACAAAATATTTTTTTTTTTTTTGTAATGTCAAATGCAAAGCAATAATTTTTAAAAACATTTTTATAAATGTAAGTTTTCGAGAGTCAAAGAAAAAGCCCGATATATCCGAATAGCGATGTAACAACTTGCGATGCGACGAAGGGTTACTGTACTTACACCTCTTTATTTATAGACGCTTCACTTTATATTTTTGAAAAATATATTGCTGTATGTTTTCCGTTGGAAATTTTAACATATGTAATTAAAGATAGCTAATATAAATACTCTAATGCTATCTTAATTATTGTAACATGATTCTAAGCTGCTACTCAAAAAGAGAGAGAGAGAAAGAGAGAGCAAGAGATTCTCATTAGCATTTCATCATCGAACAAAGTTGGATTTTGAGTCTACTTCATAGTTTAATCTAGAATCCCTTTAAATATAATACTGACGCAAAGTTCAATTATAATCATATCATTAAAACTACCTTAAACTGCTGCAGTTTACTTTAAATCATAATGTGCTATTTAAAAAATAAATAAGTTAACACATAAATAAATAACATACTTTAACTATATCACATTCATTCTAATTATGTACTTAGACACTATTGTGAGACTTAACTTCTTTTTTGTGCAATTTAATGCAATTTTGATGACATATTGTTCATATTCGAAGGAGAAAACTACAGATTCAATTTTGTTTAGAAAAACTTAACAAGTTATAATATCTTGAGTAAAAGTTTCAAAATATTAATGTGTATCCTAAAGCGAGAAAAATTATTTTGAAATTTAATATTGCCATTTTACCCCACTTTCTCCTACAAAAAAAGAAGGTTGTATTTCTATGTGTATTACATTTATGTTGTTCAAGATTATATATTTTTTTATGCAGTCAATAACTTTATTAAAAATTAATATATTTATTTTGAAAATAACAATGCAAAATGACATGACCCCAAAAATGTTACTTATTTTTAGCTAAATAAAAGCAAAATGAAAATGAAAACTTGTTTTTGAAAATGTTATGAAAATTTTCAAATGAATCTCTAGAAAAAATATTCAGTCTTGCGTTGCAATTGAATTAGTCGCTTTTAAATCTGTAACTTTGAAATCGAGATTAATCATCGTGAAATTTCAGACTGGTTTTTTCGCCGTGAAATATGTAGCGAATATGTGTGAAATGTTATCTCGAGGTTGAAAAAATGGCTCATAATTGGATTTTTCATTGATCTTCAGAAAACTCAGTTTTTTTTAATTTTAAAAAGCTGTTTATATAAGATTATTTCATTTACGTGGGATTACTTGGGCCCTTATATGGGATTACTTCATGCAATGCTTCGTTGAAAATATATGAACGTATTTTCGGAATGACTGATTAATTTATGTTGCAACATTTTTAAAATTCTAGCATGGACTCCACAAACTAGAAGCATAAGCATGTGGAGCAAAAACACCCCTTTCAATGATTAGCCAAGGTTCTTCTTTAATTTAGAATTAATCTCATCAAAATGTCTCCCGAAAAATGTATAAATATTTTATCATCTCTTCACCTTTCATCAAATAGAAAAAACAAAGTCAGTTTGTAAAAATCTCTCAGCTTAGTTTGAAAAAAAAATCCAACACTCATATTTATTAGCTTAATTACTACTTAATACAATGTCTCGTCGTAAGTATGATAGTTAAAATTTTTGTTTAAAAAATAGATGAACTTCAACAATCCTATTAGCTCTAGTAAGTTATTGGAAAAGTCCAATTACAGGCTCAAAGAGCATTTGAGTTATGTAACATGTTTAGCAAAAGATTTAGTTGACCGAGAACAGGTGAAAGTAAAATACTAATCAGCTTAAAAACTTTTTCAAAAAAATTTAATCTGCTTACGAGCTTGCTGCTGTCCTTATCAGATTGAAGAAAAAAAAAAGGGAAAGCTGTCATGGACTGCTGAGCTTCAACACATTTATTAGAAGAATTTCACTTTTTAAAAGAAGATTGTATTACTTCGTTTTCTATATCAGTAAAAGGAATAACACTGGGTACTTAAAATCAAAAACTAACTAAAAAGAGTTACGTTACTTCAACTACATTCAAACAAACATAATTTTTTAGAACTAAAGTACAATTTTTAATACATTTTGAAATGCGCTTTGAAATTCAATTTGGTTCTTACTATCCCAAACGATTGCATAATATTTGTTTAGAATTTTACCAGTGGGAAAAAAAAACGGAAGTTTGGGGAAAGCATGGATCTTAACAAGAGCACATCATAATTCGCATTATGATTTCGTTGCGTGACATCCTGCGACTTAATGCATGAAGACACTAAGAAGTCTAATTGAAGAGATGGAATTAAATCTTCCATATCAGAGTTTCAGCCGTAAAAGGTCAACAAGTTTAATGAATAATCCTTGCTACAAAAGGAAGAGACCATCTCTACGAAGAAATTTAAAGATGTTTTTTATTGTCTGTCAGAGCAAAAGAATTTACTCTAAAAAATCTTTCGACCTTCTATTTTAACCCATTAATGCCCAGCGTTACTCTTTAGGGACGGTCCAAAAAAAAAGGGTCTGAATTTCCCCAAAGTGAACATTTCAACCAAATAATAGTGTTCAATTAGTATTTTGGTATTGTTTCAATTCGCTATTAACAGATTGCAGCACATAACCATTGTAAAGTGTGTTCTGTAGCAGTTTTAATATGATCTTTATCAAAAATTACATCGTTCACAATCTCAAGAAAAAAGCTAAGTTTTCAAAGTTATTCCCAGCTTCCAAGTTTATGTTAATTGATGCTTTTACTTCTTCTTATAAAATGTCTTTTTAAATATTATATCGTTGGCAGATAAAAGTTTTAGTAAAAAAAGTATGTACCCTCTGGGGTCTATCGTAACTTTTAAAGGGCAATTTTTCTTTCCTTAATAAAAAAAAATTTTTTTGCATGATTTTTTTTATTATTTTTTCTGTCCATTAAACATTGTTTGTAACCAGTATACAAAATATCTTTGAAAAAAAATGTCAGGCATTAATGGGTTAATTCTAATACTCACTTTAATACTTTTTACATTCAATGTTATCGTTTTTAGCTATAACTAAAACGTATAAATTGTGTTATTTACCTTTTTTAGCTACACTATTATCGTTATTTTTTACCTATTTTTCTTATTATCCGCAATCTTCATTTATCCGCGGTTACCGTGCCACCCTATTCCACGGATAATCGAGAGTTTACCGTATTCCATAGATGTCCGGGCAGACAACCTGGACAGGTGCTTTCCGTGGTCTCCGCCAATAACATAATGATTTCACATTTTGTTTTGTTCCGCTTTATCAGTCAACAAGTATCTGAAAAAGTGTTAACGCTTCAATAATCTTAATCAGCCATGCAGAGCTTTGTTGATAGCAATTCATGAGTCAAACAACTGACAAATTCGATACTTTCGAAGCATTACGTTTTACGTAAATGATTGATTCATATTAATTAAGCTAGAGTATAGTGTTAGAAAATTTTCCATTTTTCAGAGCTCTGAAAATAATTAACAAAACTTCAAAAGGAAAAAAATAATTTTTTTTTTTTTTTGGAGCTTGAAGAAGAGCCTTTTATTGAAGTGTCTAAAAAGTTTACTCATTTTCCTGACAAAGTTGATACCACTTTTGATGGTAAAATTTGATTTTTCCGTTCCAAATGACTGATTAACGTATTTTCAATGTTTTATTTGACGAAAAGTGTTTATTAATAACTCTTCAGAAAGACAAATATGATTTATTTTTCAAATGAAAATTATGTAGTTTTAAAGCAACGTAACGGATGAAAATTTAGAAAGTGTTTTGCCTTCTCATCCAAACCAGATCTAAGCAGTCGAAACAGGCATCCAGATGGCATTGGGGCTAATGGAACTGCTTAGAGGGTCCCGCTCGAGCTCGCAAGAAGTCAACTTGAAAGTTCACGAAAAATAACTTTGTCCCAATTAATTCGAACAGTGTAGTATACATTGATGTGAAGTGTAGTGCAATATGTATACATTACAATGAAGTAAATAATAATAAATTGAGAAGTGAAAATCAATAGACAATGAATGGTTACAAAATCACTTGGAATTAACGAAGACAGAATGTATCAAGAAACATAATAATTGCGTAACAATAAGTTAGACGCTGAATTAAGATTTCGATTTTTTCAATTCGTTTAGAACGCGGAAACCATATCTTACACTCCGCATGCATTCAACGAGTTGAATTTTTTTTTTTTTTTTTCATTTGGTTTGCTATGCAAAAATTTGAGAAATTAGTCTTACGTATAACAAATACCGTGAATTCCGTTAGTCAGTACACATTGTTTCATTATATTTTTTACAAGATTTCCTTTAATAAAAAAGACGTTTATTTTTCTTCGAGAATATTAAACGTGGAAAAAAACTGCACTGAAAAAACTGTCTGAAAAAAAAAACACTGTCTTCCAAACTAAATAACTACATGCTCTGCCAAGCACATTTTAGCATAATAGTCTCTAAATGAAAAAACTTGTTTCATAGAGGTCATCATGCAGTTAAAAATTCTTAACAAATTCAGAATTTTTAGTAATAACGACAGTAAGTTAAAGTATTGTCACCTACAAATGCTTATAGAAATAAGGACATATTTTCAGTATAATAATATTTTTTAAAACGAGCTTTTCTTAAAAATTAACGTTTTTTTTTTAATTCAAACTTTACAAAAGTTAATATCAGTTCACCTTATCCAACACTGCATAAAATAAACTTGTTTTTGCAATATTACTGGCAGCAAAGGTTCCAGTTTAAAACTGTAAAATGCACAGCAATAAACTTTAGAATTAGCAATTTTACTTTATTACTATGCATTTTGCAGTTTTAAACTGGAACCTCGGCTACCAGTAATATACTGCAAAAACAAGTTTATTTTCTTCAGTGTAGGTTTCATGAGTATTTAGTCATTCAAAAACATGAGATAATAATTTTAGGCTAACGGCCCAACTAATTACCGAAATAAATGCTTGATATATTTCAAAAAACAAATGCAGGGAGATAAAAATCATATTGTTTGCGGTCTCACACCAATTGAAAATAAATATAGCATCTCTTAGAAATTTTACATAAGACGACTAAAAATACCTATTCCTAACAGTAATTGAGCTCAACAGGCAACTCAGTCTAATGACTTCGTCTAGTAAGGCAGACGCTAGATTATAATAACTTTTTTAATTCTGCTGAGTCTAAACAAATAGAGAATAAAAGAGAACATCTTTATCAACATCTACTCCAGTTTCCTTTCTTCGCGGACAATTCAATGGCGATTGTAACGCCAGACACTAATTCCTGTTTGCAATTAGCTTGTCCTTTGTGTTTGACGCAAGCGTACCGCACCCGTCTTTCAGTCCGGTACAGATCGATGAACTGAAGTTTGACATTCATAAAGCTTTCACTGTTATTTGAATTTTTTTTTGACATTGAACGTTAATTGTCTTGCATTACTTTGCAGACGCAACAATACAATACAACAAGTACGTTAAGGTTCAGTTCAAACTTGTAATATGACTCTTTGTAAACATAGAAGACGGTAAATACAATTAGCTCGAAAAAGTACCACGTGTTAAATAAGAAGCAAAACGCATGCAAGGAAATTTTACATTAAAATGATCATTTTCAGTGACTTTATGAAATAAGCTAATTAAAATTAATCATCATATGAATCATTCTATTATGGACGGTAAATTTCAAAACAATGATTTTTTTTAAATAAATATTTTATGCGGAAAAACATGCAAATACATTATTTTCGGGAAAAAAAACCCTGTAAGGACAATCCAAATATATAAGTAAATCGATAAATAAAAAAATGAATAAGCATTTATAGATATTTGTTTAGATACTGTAATGAGTAAGGCATAGTAATCCAAGTATATATATCAGAACTGATGAGTTTTGATAACGATTCCTGAATTTGAAATAAACCGTGGATAAATCTGTTCACGACATATTGTAATTGTAAAACTGCTTTTGAGAATTCCTTTAAATTCAAAGTTAATAAAAATATTTAAACATTTTTAAAACAACGTTTAAAACATTTCAAATCATAAAACTGGTCGTTCCGCCTTTTCGGTTATGGTAAAATAGCTTTGTAAATTCGTTGATTTTTTTCATATCTTAACCATCTGCATTGAAGATGAAGTAAGCATAAAGAAATGGAAAATTATAACTACTTTCAACAGGAATGCTAATCCCCCAAGACCAATGGCACCCTCTCTTTCAAATTATGCTGACCCCCCCCCCACCTCCCGAGAACAAGAACCCCCGAAAAGCAGAATAAAAACCTCTCATAGCAACCTCTCTACGAATTTCGATGCCTCAGTCTGCGTCATGACCTTCTCTAGGTAGGCGGTCACCCCTCTTTTTGAGGTAAGAATCTCATAAATTACGTACGTTAAACTACATTTTTTATCGCTGGGTGCAACTAACGGTGGGAATACGGTTAGAAATTTTGTCGTGCAAGGATTCAATGGAGTTTGATGATAAATTTCCTCAAAATAAAAAAAAATTTCTTACTTCAGTTTTATTTTCTCTTTACTTTTAGAATTTTACATAATTTTGAGCAAAATATTAATGAAATCATTTGTAGTACTGAAATACATATTCCTGAACAGTCTGTGAGGTTTTTTTCCCATTAGAAAAAATTAAGTTAACGTACTCCGTTTTCAGTACTTAATTAATCGATTCAAGTTTTGAAAGCTTCTGCATGAGATGAAACGGACATTTTTTTCGGTCCTTGCCCCTTACTGAAAAAAAAAGGAAAAAAGAATATTGAAACACGAACATAAAAAAAAAAAAAGAAGAAGAAGGAAAAGAAAACAGCTGCTTGCAATCGCAACATAAGTTTTCTTGTTTTCCTTTTTTTTCTACTAAAGAACAAAACAATTCATAAAATCTCTAGTGAATAAGAAAAACCACAACTCTTAGTCAAATGAAAAAAAGTTAAGAAAAACAAAGGCAGAAAATATGAAAGAAGGATGCTTAATGAAACAAAGATTCTTTAGCAAAAACAAGCTCGCTAATCTTCCAGTAAGATCGTAGTTTATTTAAAATTCTTCAGATGAATTATTCTGTCAGATTAAAATACACGTGACTGAATGTCTAAAAGCGAGAGGAAGTTATTACGCCTCTGGCTGTGAAAAGAAGAGGGAAGGGGAGTAGGCCCTGCAGCAGTCTTCTTTCTGGCGGTGGAAAAGCATTTGTTCAACAAGTCGAGCGTATCTTTTGATGTCTATCATTTGTCTATATGCAGAATAGAAGATTCAACTCACTGGCGTATCAGATATTCCAGCTGAGCTTTATAGATAAGTATAGTACTGACTGCATTCGGGATGATTTCTGGCGGAAAAACTGTGACACCTTAATATCGGTTTGAATCAGTAACATCACTGATGATTACAGAAAGTAAAAACGTTTTTGACAAATCAAAGCGTTTGCATTACATGGTGTAGGGGTGAATACCTTCAAGATCAACTGAAATGTCCGGCGTAGCATAAATAAGCTTAGATAAAAAGAAAGAGGGGTCTTTTCAAATCCTTTTATTTATTTATTTTATCTTTCCCTCCTCGTGGTTTGAATAAAGTTTAAAGCCCATCACTGGATTAATGTGTTTATTTTTCATTTTATAAACTGAGTTCATATTAAATATGGCATTTAATGAACGAAAGGGGGAAAAAAAAGATGTATAAACAATCTATTCAACAAGGCGAGCTCATCCTATGATGTCCATTATTTGCATCATATCCATACGCAGAATATAATATTCAACTCACTAGCATATGGGATGTTTCAGGTATATAAATAAGAATATACGTTCAGAATGATTTCGGGAAGATAAATTGAGCTTAAACATCGGTTTGAATCAGCAACCTCTTTGATGATTAGATAAAGTAAAGCGTTTTTACATAAAAAGCATTTGTATTACCTGATGAAAGGGTGAATGCCGCAAAAAGCACTTTTAATGTCCGAATTAGCTAAATAAGCTTTGATAAGGGGGGAAAGCATTTTTATAAGCAATATTTTATTCTTCATTGTTTGAATAAAGTTTAGAGCCCATCTAAGGACTAAAATGCTTATTTTTAATATTATGAACAAACATTTTATAAAAAATGTTACTTAGGGTGAGTTCTGGTAAGTGCGTACCCTTTTTTGCAAAGTTCATGTTCTCAGGGATGCTGCTCTGTTGAAAAATCTTGTACACTCACAATTTTTTTTAGTTTTCTTTCCAGATCCTTTACTAAGATTTTCAAGCATATAATATGTTAAATAAACCATAAGCATAGGTTTTGTGACGTGGTTTATGACACCTATTCTAAGGTACGCACTTTCCCTACCTAGCGGGGTAAGTGCGTCCACCTTAAATTATGTGAATATGAGCAGTAAAAAACTTCTGGCACGTATTAAATATGTTAGGTAGTTGCCTTGGGATAATTCCTAATACTAGAGATCAGCACTTGCTTGCATTGATGAAACGCAATCGGTGATATTCCACGTGACTTGCGAACAACTGTGATTTGAAGATTGAGAGAGTTGTGTCTGTGATTCTTCCTCTGTCCTTTTAATAAGACCAAGTGAGCAAATGTAAGTTGTTTTTATTTAGTAATAATCACTCATAGTCTACATAGTTTATTTTGGTTAAATACATTAATCAGTCTGTGTTTAAGCCAGGGTTCGCACTTACCCCTTCTTAAATGTAAGATGAGACATGTGCGTCCAATAGCTTTGTTGTAAGTGCGTACCCCTGTGATTTTCTTTAATTCTATTTGTATGGTAGATCGTTAGGTGACCTGAGTGAACAATTCGGTTTTTTTTCTTTTTTTTTTTTTTGAATAAATACGGTTCAAAAATATTTTTCTTATTAGAATCAGCAGCAGTAAGAAAAAACACAAAATAAAGAGCAAAAAAAAAAAGAGAATAATTGATTATGATGTGATACTTGTACTTTTTTTTTCTTGCACATTCAAATATTTTTTCACAAGGTGTTCTTTAATTTTCTTAAATATAATTTATTCATTACTCCACCTTCGTTTTTTGAATCAGTTGGTTCCTTATTTAGTGTTTCACTTAGTTTCATTGCTTCATTTGTCATTCTGGTTTAAATTAAGTATAGCTCATGATCGCTATTTTCAACGAAAAATTTACTAACTGATATCTAAAAGCCAATATATTTCAGAGGTAATGAATAAAATTGAAATCTTATGCCGCATTCAATGTTAATATAAATACTTGATGGAAATGACGTCGGATTTATAATCGGTTTATAAAAGAGTTATAAGCAAAATTAAAGGTGAATTACGAGAGTCAGATTTTCCACGTAATGGTACACACTTGCCTCATCATAATGGTACGCACTTGCTCCGCATAATAGTACGCATATGCCTCATGATAGTGGTACGCACTTGCCCCATCATAATGGTACGCACTTACCCCCACCTTACTTTAAAGAAAGGGAAAGTGCGTACCGTCATATAAACAAATTTTAGTTAGAGTATTTGATCAAAATACCACATGTATGTTATTAGTAGCTATTACTTAAAAGAAACAACTTGCATTTCTTGACTTCAATTGCTTGGTATGACTACAAGATAAACTGAAACAAAACCTTCTCAATCTTTACTTTAGAGTTTTTTTGAATACATTTAAGTTATCCCTGATTGTGTTTCGTCTATTGAATCCAGGCCTGAATTCTACCTATTGAAATTATCATTAGACAGTTATCTAACATAGTCGATGTGTTGCAGAAGCCATTTCAAGATAGTGTTCCTATAATTCCCAGTGGACGCACTTACCCCGTGGACGCACTTACCAGAACTCACCCTAATGAAGAAAAAGGATTCAAAGATGATTTAGCTTTTCGTTATGTATGAAATTGAAATTAAACCAAAACAATAAACGAAATAATTAGGTTTGCCTATGAAACTCAAATACAACGCTGTTTTAGGGTTCAGAAATACACAAAAGTTGAATACTGTCAGATTTATTTCTTCCTATTACAGAGGCCAGCGAAATTAAACTTTTTGAAAAACACAATATAGGTTTTGTTGATCTTTATAATATTTGGTGCGCTGATTTCGAAATTGACCGTTATTTTTCTTTATCACGTTAGGACTTTTTGTAAAATTAATTCGTATTTTTGCTGAAGTCTTCTATCATTACAATTTATCTGGAAAAAGTAGCGTTTTTTCATTTAAATATACATAAAAATGTTCTATTATTGGTGATACATATTGATTCCTCAGTAATTAATTACTTTTTATTGGTCAAAATGAAAGAAAAAGAATCAGAAATGCCAAATATTACTTCGAATTTTTTTTTATAGTGTGCTTCTCACTGTCTCAATCCAAACCCAAAGAACTGTGCCTTTAAAATAACCTTCATTTGACGATATTTTAAAGTAATGGCTATTGACCGTAATAAAAATTTCGCACCAAAGCATCAACATTTAATTTATAACTAACTTTTGATTACGATTTCATTATTTCTTGATTCGGCACATTAGTTCCAACTTCACAATTACATTCACTACTAATTGCTATTACCCAAATAATTTTGGAGGGAAATACGAAAGACGCTCTCTATTTCCCAAATAAAATAAGAATAATTTCATTATTATGCATCGAATGATTTAATAACTATTTGAAACCTCTTTATTTTCCATGTTCTTTTTTAAATTGTTGTTAAATTGCAATTTGTTTCTGCCATGAGGATATGCCTCGTTTCATTTCAATAAATTAAAGTGGAAGTACACAGGTGCTTCCAGTTAAATTCATAGCATTCTATTTTAAATCATTTTTCCATTGATGAATTTTGTATAAGACAGAAACTAATGACATTTCAAGAAAATAAATCGAGCATTAACTTATCAGTTAACAAGGATTACAGAGAATGGCAATGAATCAGAACATTTTTCTTTCAGTGTCTTGCTACCTGATTCCCACGATTAAAAGTAGAAATTTCTTCAAATAAAAATTAACAACCAGCAAAGGCTAGAGAAAGGGGTTAGGTTAGTAGAATTGGGCTTACAGAAAGGAGCTGAGGTCAGCCCATTGCACTCGCTTATTAAATATTTAAACAGCTTCCTCAAACCTAAAAGTTTTGCAAATATGGGAAGAATAATTAAAACAACAGCAAACTGAATCTCTTTATTCATTATTTGACTGTACAGTTTTCGGTAAATTTGAAAATAATGTTTTGCAGGTTTTCTTCGTCCCATCCCCCTCACCTTCCACCAAAATGTAATTAGAAATCATTATATTATTACTACTAATACTACTGCTACTAACAGAAACAAAAACAGCAGCAACAACAGCGGCAGGAGCAGCAACAACAACAACAACGACGACGACGACAACAACAACAACAACAAATATTTTTATTATTAATTTTATTGTTATTATTATTATTATTATTATTATTATTATTATTATTACTATTATTATTATTATTACTATTATTATTATTATTATTATTATTATTATTATTATTATTATTATTATTATTATTATTATTATTATTATTATTATTATTATTATTATTATTATTATAATGATAATAATGATAATAATAATAATGATAATAATAATAATGATGATAACAAAATTAAGGCAGCGAAAGTGTCCTTCTGTATAAGCAGCCTAAGTAACTAATTTCTACCAATTAAAGGTAACATAATGTTAATTGGATAACATAGAATATTGCTTTTAAATGCCAGAAAAGATCCTTTATTGATAGTAGATTAAAATAAATAACATACTGTTACTGCAATTGTGTAAATCGTGGTTTCACGCAGAAAATTAAGAAAAAGTAGCAAACAAGATACTGATATTAGACTAATAAAGCAAAAATAATTATTTTGATAAAGTAGAATATTTTTTCAAGCACAGAAAAAATGCTTGAATAGAAGAATCTACTAAAAAATTATTTTCTCGATTGAAAAATCTACCTATACAAAGTATGATAAATTTGTGCGTACGGGCTTACTTCGCACAAAACTCCTAAGCAAGTTAAACGAAACTTGTAACACGTGGTTTAGATATATTGTCTCAGAAATACATTACTACATAGACGTAAAAGGTAAAACACATTGAATGTGTAATAACAGGTTGTTTAAACTGCTAATAAATGGGATAATGTATTGTTCTGTACCTAAGCGTTTCCTTGAAACTATTTTAAATAGTTCCTCAATGTAAAAGGAAAAAAGTCGCAAAACAAAGACCTTTGCGAATATAAGGGCAAATTAACAAATATATTAAAAATTAAAGAAAAAAATGTTTGTAAGAAATACTACTCAAGTAGTGGAAACTATTTAAAATGAAACCAATGTTTTTCATTTACTTATAAAATTAGATCAAGTGGGGCAATATTTAGCTTCACAGGGATGGGTTAGCTGTATTGTAGGAATATTTATATAGTTACTAAAATACATGGATAATAATACAAAACTTTATCCTCTACTGCCAATCCTTTTTTTTTCCTTTCCAATCGGAAACGTTGCGTGCAGAAAGCTACAGAAATTCCCTTTTACGGCTGTCACGTGGCCTCATATTATGTACGTTTTCGATGTTGCCAGGTAAAAGTACATCAGTAAAACGTGACGAATGGACATAACTGTAGCATTCAGAATAATTACGAGATAAGCGTAATTCGAAAACAATAGGCGCTAAACAGAAAGCGCATGGAAGCAGAAATTCAAGTTCATGTTATTTAGGAACGTGGGGCAGCATAGGAAATAAATGCTGCCATTGTTACAACATCGGCAAGACTGGATAACGATTCAAATTTTGTGACTTGCCTGTTAACTCTATAAGTTGGTTCGAATTGCTTTTTTTTTTTCATCTGTCAACATCAACACGAGAAGAGTAAACTGTTGTGACAATCCAATAAAAATAAACGTTTCTGACTTATTTTAAAGAAAAATCAATACCACAATGATGCATTAGAAACATAAATATGTATAAATAGGGACTAATATAAGATTAGTTCATTTCACTGCTTTTCCTCTCTCGATTTTAATATATTTTATCAATCGAAAACTTATAGGTTTTTTATTATTACTATTTTTTTTCCTTTTAAAAAGTGAAGAAAAGGCATAACAACGTTTGTTTAATAATTGCGCCACTTTAAGAACAGTATTTAGTGCTCCTCTGGAAAGTTGAGCTATGACCTTGACAGTGTTCCACTCTTTTTGGATAATAGGAAAGGGTACTTGCTGCGTATTTGGGTTAGAATACTTTTGAAAAGCAACTGCAAAAGTTACCCAACGCAATTTATTGACAATTACCCTTTCCTATTACCCGGAAAAGAGGAAACATTGTCTATGTCGGAGGTCAACTTACCAGAGGAGCACCATATAACTTGATTGTTGTATTAACAAGCATTTCCAGCTTCGCTGTTGCTTTAAATTATATATCTAAAAATTACTTGGAAATTAATGATCAAATTTAGAAAAATTATGGAAAAACGATGTGTTGTGTAGAAATTAAGATAAAATGTCGAATTTCTGTAAAAGTAAGAGAAGTGATGCCTAGCTTTTTTGCCTGACTCCTAGGTTTTTAGAGAAATAGTCTGCCTCTGAAGAAGGGAATTTTATTTATTTTTTCCTAAAACAGAAATAATGTTATAGCATTAAAGCGTAAAAGATAAAAACCTTCTCAAGTAAATCATAACAATCTAACAATCATTCTTATGATGCTTGATTTAATATTTCTTTAAATTACTTTACCTTAAAAAAATAAAAGAAACTATGTTAGTCTTAAACTAGTTAAAGAATTTAACATATATATATTTCGTGGTTACTTAAAAATGCAAAATAATAATGAAACACATTATCAGTTTCAAACGTTCGTGGAACTATTATAAAATCGTTAGGAAACCACCCACCCCCCTCCCCCTCCCCAACCAATCAGTTTTAGTTTTTTTCTTTGGTCACAGTCCCACTGCTCTAAATAATAACTATTGAATTCAACTTCTGTATTTTTTTTTTTTTTTTTCATTTTTCATTTGAAAAATGGTGCACAATTTACTCTACTGACCGAAAAATAAATCAGTGCAGTCAATCATTATTAAAGAATTGAAAAGGTCAAAAGAACATGCCTAAAAAAAGTGATATTGAAGTTTTGTTAGAGTACGAAAATATTTTATAAAAGAAGAGTTATGTTTGAGCAAATTATTATTTTTGAATTGGTATTTGCAAACAATGTAGTTCGAATTTTCATTGAGAATATTTTTAATAATATTATAATAGTGGAATTTTAAATCGCCGACTTAAAAAAATAATTATTAATGTTTTCATGTGCTAGTATTTACAGTACAACTTACAGCTTAAAAATCAAAATTTAAAAAATATAACAACAACAATAATAATCACAATAACAATAATAATAATAATAATTATTATTATTTTTATAACAACAGTAATTAATCAGACGCATATTGAGAGAAACAGGTTTTTTCTTCTGTTCATGTGCCCCGATGAAATTAGAACTAAGCCGATGAAATGATATTAGATTCTGCATGACAGAATTATAATTTAATAACACATTTATTTAATTTTAATTGACACAGCTGAATAAGTCAGTGCATAAATGCTTCCAATAATTTCATTTATTGTAAGTTTATCACGTATCCAGTAAAAGCCACTGTTAAGAAAAAAATCTAGCATACAGTCTTACTAATCAGTCGTTCGTAAAAACGGTAGTAAACTTTACGAATTTGTTTCTCTGTTAGTCATATGCGACGATAGCTTTGTTTAGAGATATTCTTCTCATGTAAATAACTCTCAAGTGATTTTATAGCATAATTTTACTGTAGATTGATGTCGAATCAGGCGAAGTGCTGGATGAGCATTAGCACCAATTGTTCCTCTTTCAACGTAAGTTACTGATTTCAAAGCAACACTGGGAGATGACGTAGTAAGCTTTTTGTGATTTATTTTCTCACCTGTGAATAACATTAAAAATGCCAAATGAGAGTTATTTACATCCGAAGAACATCGCCTAACAAAGCTATCGTCACATACTACGTATGACTAACAGAGAAACAAATTTGTAAAGTTTACTACCGTCTTTTCAAACGACTGATTAGTGAGACTGTATGCTAGATTTTTTCTCAACAGTGGCTTTTACTAGATACGTGATAAACTTACAATAAATGAAATTATTGGAAGCATTTATGCACTGACTTATTTACATGTGTCAATTAAAATTAAATAAATGTATAATTAAGTTACAATTCTGTCAAGCAGAATCTAATATCATTTTATCGGCTTAGTTCTCCTTTCATCGGGGCACGTGAACAGAAGAAATAACGTGTTTCTCTCACTATGCGTCTGATTAATTACTGCTATAATAATAATAATAATAATAATAATAATAATAATAATAATAATAATAATAATAATAATAATAATAATAATAATAATAATAATAATAATAATAATAATAATAATAATAATAATAATAATTATCATTATTATTATTATTTTTAATTATTATGTAATGATTATATGATTACATTAATTAAATAGTGGGTCAACTCACTCCGCTATCTTGGCAAGTTAGTCAAAGCGACTTATTGTCAATCTTTATCTCCTGATCAGCACTTGAAAATTAATATTTTCAGATTTTACTATGAAAATTTAACCTCATGGTAAACTGATAGTTTTAACTTGAAACATTTTTACAAATGCCTAAGTGTAATTTTCAAAAACTCTTAGAAGAAAAGTGGGCTGTCAAACCCCGGTCTACCCTAAATGTGTGTAAGTCATTTTACCTTAACACGTCGGGTAGAATGTCATATTAATGTATTTATTACAAAACCATTATTGCAAACGTATCACACGCACAATAAATTTATATTTCATGATATATAAATTGTAATTTCTCGATGTTTTAGAATTTTTCTTCATTGTATGGTTTTTTATTCCAAGCTCCCCTACAGAAATATGTGATGTAATTTTTCAGAGCAATAATTACCTTTATTTGAACTCAATGCTTCCTTTATAGTTTAAATAGATCATGCATTATTAAGAGATAAAAAGGACATTAACCAAGGATTCAAAGCAACATAGCGCACAAATTTTTGACTTAAATTTGGGTCTTAATGCATTTTCCTTTCCTAAATTTCTGCATTTAAAAACGCCATTTAAGATAACGAATCTAAAATGGCATACATTATTCATTCATCTTTTTTAAATAATTAAAAAATGAGCAATTTAAATTTTAAATAGATTTTCAACGGTTGCATGATTTTCACACATTTATCAATCAAAACTAGGCTTCAACTAGTCAAGTGCACCTACATAAGGACTAAAGAGCCGAAGATTTTGCTTCATCTGAGTGAAATAGAGCTTATTTGCATGAGATTATAAGGCAACAGCAAGAGAAATTGAACTTTTCAGGTGAGGTCGTAGCATTGATTAAAGAGGCAGATAAACAAAGTAATAATGCATCTTTCGTGACCAAAACGAGTGACGGTTATTTTAGAATGGTAAATATATTCTGTAAGTTCTTGGAAATACTGGTAAGTCACAAAAAGTCAATGACTTCTGTTTAGAATCACGGTGAAGTGTTTTTTTTTTTTTTTTTCGTCTTACAAGATTTCACAATTTTTGAAAATATTATCATCTTACCAGCAATGATGAATTTGATTTGTAATTGCAGAAAAGTGTAAATGACATACTACTCTTCAATAGACCTAAAATCGGCACTAATTTTATCTGCAACTGTTGTGTGTAGGAATTTGATAACATGATTTTTAATTTTTTTTCAAATTATAGATCTGGCAATTTAGAAGCTAACTGTATCCAAACAAGCGGCATAAAAAATGTTCCGGCTCTATGACAATGGATTCAATAGCATTATATCACAATATAAACTAATAAAATCGTAAAGAGAGTGTCGATAGTTTGGTTCACTATATTTGATTCAATTGTGTGCACACAACACTTGAGTTTATTGTGATTACAAATTTACCACAAAATTTAATTATTGCAACCTGATCCCACATTAGGATCACTGTTAAGTCCGTGCAAAACATACGTTTTATGTCGTACATATAACGGCTACATTTCATCAAAAAATAACATGTCTAAACTTAAAAATGAGCTTCAGTGGAAAGTTTGCGGAACTTGAGTTCCTAAAATAAGTGCAAGGTAACAAAGGTGAGATACGAAACTGTTCAAAAAAAAAAAAAAAAAAAATCGACGATCCCCGAAACTCAGAGTTTTCAAGAAACTAAAGTAAATGCAGCGTTCATTCTAGAAGATGTTATGAAAAAAATGAAACCTAGCCACAACTGCTAGTTTTAGGGACAAGTACATATTTGTGGACGACATGAGTAAATTCAATTTATGGTAAATCTTTGTATTTCAATTCAAAAGCATTTCTTAAAATTAATTTTAATTTATCATGAGTTCAAAATTATTTTGAATTTTGACTAATCATAAATGTTTACTGGTATGAAAATAAACTTTTATTTGACAGTAAATATCTGTTCTTACGTATAATCCCCCATCAATATTACTCATGTTTGTGAAACCTATAATAGGTTAAACAGAAAAAAATAAAATCTTTTACATGTGTTCCGATTGACCCTATAAGCGAGGTGATTCAGAACACCTCTAAATTCCTATACATATAAGTAATAACTGTTCAAAATGTTTTGTTTTTGCTTGGAATATCAAAGGCAAAGTAAGATCGAAGATTTTACCCAAAAAATCAAATTAAAAAAAAAAAAGAAAAAGAAAATCTTTTAACTACTTTTTTTACAATCAAAGCTGAAAAGTGTACCGATTTATCCCATTTTACGGTACTTTAAATAAAGGAAGAGCTTCAAAAGAGTTTTTATCAACAAGTTTAGTACAACATGTTTACAAAAAAAGAAAAAAAAATCTATTAATGAGATACATCCTTATTTTGTCTTTTTAAGTTATATGTCATTTATAGTAAATATTATCCACATCTGAGGTTATTTATCTATTTCCTTCAAAAATTTCTAACCATTACGATTTCAATGAGATAACGTCTCAATACATAATTCCCAAGCATAAGTTATTTTTTCGGGAAAACACTTAAAGAAACTGCTAAACATAAAACCTTTCAACTTTAGCTTTTGAGTTCAGACGCTGATATCACAACTTCTTTTAAAATCACGTTTTGGGATCTTAACGCATGTAAAAGATATCTTAGTTTTTTTTTTTTTAACTCTTAAACCGGCATTAAATGTTCTTGGAAAGTAAATATTGTCGTTATTTGTAGCAATTCTAATATAATAATCTGCATTACACCTTTTTTATAGGGAATCATAAGGACATGGGAAACGACACAAAGCGGTCTAATATTGAGGTAATTAGTAGAATGGATATGATTAAGAGTAGATGATAAAGATGACTTAGGAGTTTTCTGATGTCTTTGCTTTGAAAATGTTCTGCAGGTTTTAATTTAGCAAAAGGATGCCTGTGGTTCTCTTGGCAAAGCATTTAAAATGAGCGATTTTCTCGGCTTGCTTCCTCTTTCTATAAAGTAAATAAAAATATAAATAAAAAGTAAATTTTATACTAAGTGCAGTGCAAATATATGAACCGTTTATTTTTAAAAATCAGATCAATCAAGACACTATTAAAATTTCGTTTATGTGTCTTTCAATGCCACTATATCAAAACTATAAAAGTCAGCATCATACATTACAATGAACGCGTCAACTACTTAAATTGAGGCTTAACATATTTAAAATGCTCGATCTGTGCCTTTCAATTTCAGTTTTCTCTTACATTGTACCTTTACTTCAGTAGTAAGTTTCAAAAAATAAATAAATAAATAAATAAAGCAAATGTTTTTCATTTATCTTGTAATTTCTTTTGCGAATGCATCATGAATTTTCTATAAATGAATTTTTAAGAGCATTTTAAAATTAGTTATGAGTAGAGTTCCTTACGTACCTGATTAATAGAAATGTTATGAAAGCAAAAGTAATTCTTTGCGTTTATTAAGTTATCCAGTAAGTATAAAATATATCAAACTATTCACAACTTTTTCCCTAATCGAAATGTTTCTTTCACAGTCCTTGGCTCTGCTATGCAAATCTTTGCATAATTGTAGAAAAAAAAATGAAAACTACTTTTATTCAATTTCTATGATTATTATTGGCAGTAGTTTTGAATAATGACATAATATTACAAGCAGAAAAAAGGAGAAAGCAAATTTATTACTCAATTCAGTTGCACAATAGCTTTCCGATGACATTCAGCTTCAGCTTTTGTCAGCATTGACCTTTCGAAACACAAGGTTGTAAAAAAATACACACTTCATCAATCATCATCAAGATATTTAAGAGAATTTATTTATCGGAACATAAACATTCACGAAAGATTCGCTGCTCAATTGCTGTTAAAAAAAACTTTTTTTTAATGTATTTTTTATTAGTGCTTTGAAAAAATATAGGGTTTAGATATTGCGCAGATTTTTTATTTCTTTCTTTTCTTTTTTTTTTCTTTTTGAATTGTTTATTCGACTTTTAAATACATATTTTTTTTAAACAAACGAAATTGTTTTTTAAAAATTTGATAAAAATAAGAAATTTGAATCATGGATTTCAGTCATACGCGGACTTAAATGTATAACCAAACGTGAATAACAATTTTTTGACCCTTATTTTCAACGTTATTCATTACAGATCAATCAAAAACAAAAACGTCAATATTCAGCTTACAAATTCAGCTTAAAACCGTTAAATTATGTTGAGTAGGAACAGTGAAAAATTAAAGGGCTCTAATAATTTTCAATGTTTCGAAATTATCATTGAAGTAGAGCAAGGATTATACGCAACAACTGGATGCAGGCGTGTTCTGATAACTAATTGTTTGCGAAAAGAGCTATCCTCCCCGCGTGTTATAAGAAAAATGTAAAATAAAGAATCAGTAGTATTTATTACAAACGGAAAATCACGTACGATAAACCTGCCAGTAAATTAAAATCCACCAATAAAAGTGAAGATTAGCTGTCGCCACTCTCCACGTGAGGGCTAAAAAAAGAGGGGAGGGGTGTGATTAAAAATATCAGTATCATTCGCTATAAAGTCGCAATTTTTCTGCAACCACACCTGTGCTATCAGTTAATTTTTATACCATTAATTAGTTATATTACTCTTTATTGAAAATGAAAAATATTTATGTTTCAGTAACATTTCAAGAGCTAGTTTGTTGTTTCCCTACTTTTTGTGGTTTTTAGAAGAAAAAAAAAGAGTGACGACTAATAAATTTGCGCATACTCATTACTGGCCGCCAGTAAAATTTCCAAATCTTGATCTTCATCAGCCCGACCAGTGAATGAACAGTTCGGAATGTAAAGTAAAACAATTTTCAAAAAATCTAATAGTTTTCTTCTAAGTTGTGTTGGCAGTAGTCTGTTGTCTGTCGTCTTGCTTCTTCTTAACTAAAATCTCACAACTTCTTTGCAAAATAAACAAGATGAGTGACTTGTATTACGGAAAATAAAGTGTAATGCCAGTACTGGCTTCTGTCAATGAAAAACTGCATTTTATGTTTGGTTAACGGAGATGGGACTTTGCGTGGCGTAATTTAATATCCTATTAAAGCAAACTAAATCACACTATAAAAAGTTTTAAGGCACTTAAACAGTTACTATTTAAGACACTTGTGGAAGAAATAATAAAAAACAATTAATTTTTGAAAATTAAACAAATTGTTAGGCAACATTAAGTACAACACCAGGTGTGTAACATGCGAAGTAGGTGATAATTCACATGCTTTGAACCAAAAAAAAAATGTTAAAATAAAAATTATTCTAAAAAATTGTTGACGAATTTAACTAGATATATTTTCACTGAAATTAAAAAATATTGTTAAATGGATTATTCTTTAAAGCTTTTACTATAAATTGCATTTGATGAAAAAGTTACATTTTTTTAGAATGACTCAATAAAACTGACGAGAAAGACAGCAGAAATGAAATTAAAAAAAAAAAGAACGAAATATTTGCAGATATTTCCATTTACCAAGGATAATATTACGTTATATTATTAATTAAATCATTTGTTACTTCATTTTTCAAACATTACATTACACCCCAAAAGACGTTCATAAAACATTTCTCCCATATTTATTTTTTCTCTCCTTTTTCTACATGACAGTATTTTTGTCTCGTTCTTTCTCGACAGCTTAAATATTTACCTTTTCTCATTCTTCACTTTTATTCTATAGTCTTTACCTAATGCGTTAGTTCTATGTTGTGTATCCTGTAAATAAAAACTACATATTTCGATATCTATGCCGTTAGAGACGTCAAACGTCTTTATGACGCATAAATCACTCGGCTTGTATTTCAACCCCTTTGTTCCTTATTTTTCCTTTTTTTAGTTCCATCATCAGGACATATATATATGCATTTAAAAAGCTTTTCTTCATTAATTTACGTTTAAACAATTCATTAAAACAGTTATTTGAGTTATACATAAGCGTTATATGTTCTCAAAATAGAAGCACTATTTCCCCCCATTTAATATATATGGTATTACAAGTGTCAAATATCTTTATGACGCATAAATCACTCGATTTATATTTTGAAACCCTTTTTCTTCTCTCTTTCTATTTTTATGATTGCAGCGATAACACATATTTTCGTATTTAAAAATGTGGTTGCATTAATTTGTCTTAGTAATTTATTGAAATATAGTTGTGTACTGTCTGATCTTCTTAGGTAGAGCCTTCCGCGCATTTACGCATGCGTCAGGTCTTCTGTGATGTTACCAAAATAGGGGTGTTAGGTAAGATAACAATAAGAGGAAGAATAATAAAAAGCATTTTAAGCCGTATCAAACAACGTGGAACGATGCTAATTTCAAATACATAGTTTAGTTAAATATGTCAAAAAGATATAGCGAATGCAAGTTTTAAATCGAAAACTTCGAAAAGTTATCACCCACAACCCATTTACCCTTTTTTAAGTGGAACTGTTCGCGAGTGCTATGCGCGGATTTCATGGATAGACAGTATTATATATTATGTCAATAGAAGTAACATTTATCAATAATGTGCCGCTACAAGTATCAATAATCTTCATAACGTATAACTCACTCGACATGTATACTTCGCTACCTTTTTGCTTCTCAATTTCTCTTCTTAGTTTTGCAGCAACAACGTATTATTACATTGAAAAAAAAAATCGTTTCACTAATTTATGGTTGAAGAATTTATTACATGACTTGCTATGTGTTAGAAATGTGTTTCTATGTGTTGTATGAATGCAGAGATAGATAAAAAATATTTTATTGATGATATTTTTTACTGAAAGAAATTAAGAGCAAAACATGAATATTTTTCTTGCGATAGTATTGGTGAGAAAATGATTTTTAAACGGAGTAAACAAATAATATTTTCTAACTGTCGTCCGATACACTACTGTCTGTTATGGATTGTTATAAAATAATTTATAATGAAAGCACAATCATAATTCCGTCCAGATAAAATATGAAGTCAAAAAACGAAAGATATTACCGTATTACATTTAACCGACATTTAAACTCTCACACGTATACTGCCGTGGGCAGGTAAACGGCAGTATCTGCAAAAATGAGTTTTCGAGATAATTGAAGAAATGCGTTTTTGATTTCCCACAAAGATTAATAAAACATTGAACTTCGAACATAGGCGATACTATATGTTTATACCGATATATTTTTTGGGTAATCGATTGAATTTTGATTTTGCAAGCGCATACACTGTTAAAAATTCAGGAAACTTTTATGGTAAATATTACTGTAACATGTTGCATTTACAGTAACGAAAATATTTACAGTAAATTGTACCATAAAAAAGAAACGATTACAGCGCCAGTTGATAAACCACGTGACTTACTGAGCGAAGCACATAATACTCAATTTCTGTTCGCCATGTGTGGTCTATTCGGTACAATGGATAGAGAAGCGAAGTGCGATAACTGCGTCATGGGTTCGATCCTAGCTTTTTGCATTTTTTAACTCTACTTTTCTCTACCGTAAAATTTTACAGTAAAATTGGATTTTACGGTGAAAGTTACTGGCAACATGGATGCCAGTAACTTTTACCGTAAAATTTCAGGAAAATTTTTAACAGTGTAGAGAGGTAAAGCAGATACTGCCGTTTACCTGCCCTTTTCTGTCTAATTGTCATGCGGAATTGACTGGCAGTCGGCAGTAAGTGCACAGTATGCTACTAAATGTCCAGTATTTACATATACGACAACATGCGGAGTAGATATGTTATTACGAAATATATTATTGGATTGTGAATGATATGTTTTGTTTAAAAATATACATAAATACCGTGTATTCACTTGATATAGATTTAATATAAACGAACGCGAAATATAATTAAAAAATATAATGAACTGTATTGTATTATGGAAAATATGAAGCAAAACTTGATGATTCTTCAGCCACTTTTACTTCCTTTTACTTAGTAAAGGAAGTATTATGATCACAAAGAAAATTTCACTCAAAATTCGGTCTAAATTTTGATTTTGCTCACCCCCGAATGAATGTTGAGTAGTTTTTTCGACCTATCAGCACATGCATATGTACCTACTAACATATAAACAGCCGAAATATCCTTTTCGACCATGCCCCAGTTAATTACGACGAGTTTTCTTGTGACGTCTGTATGTACGTATGCATGTGCGTATGTATGTATGTTTGTATGTATGTGCGTACGTATGTATGTCGCATAACTCAAAAACTATATGCCGTAGAAGCTTCTAGTTTGATATGTAGGCTCTGAGGGTGGTCGTTGTGCACCTCCCCTTGTGGTTGCATTCGAATGTTCCCAAGGGGGTCTTTTACCCCTTTGTGGGGTAAATCAATGTTAATTTCAATGCAGATTGAGTGATATGATTTGATGCAACCACTAGGCGATATATCGCCAAACTTTTGGTCGCCAAGTGTTTGCAGCCAAGTTGGCGATAAATTTTGGCGAAAAAATGATTTTTTTTTTTTTTTTTTAAATTTGGATTCAATTTAGCGCTATTGGGCACATTTTGCAAAAAATGCACTGAATCATGTTAAAATCGACGATATTTAGAAAATAAATCATTGTAAAACATTATTTTGCATTGATTCGTGACAAACTGGGGGTGTAAATGTTTGAATTGCTATTGCTCACTCTAATGCACTATTTTAACACTTGAGGCATTTATTATGGAATTTAAACGTAAAAGAAAGTAGTGTGGCGTGCACACCTGATGTTTTAAAATTACTACAAATCAGTTAATGCTTTATACTTTGCATCAAAACAAGAAATCACTTTGAGAAAAAGAGCGCTTGAAATGCTTGTTGTGCTGACGATTTTTTTCATAGTACTATTAAAAATGCAACAGCTAGGGATAAACTGCAAAAACTATCGTCTGTTAGTATGAAAGCAACTGTAATTAAAAGAAAACAAAACAATGTAAATAAAATCATTTCATTGCTGCATTTTTGTTTGTCGTCTGCCAAGTTTGGCTTGTGTATCTTTGAAATCGTGAAAAATATTGTCTGCTAGTGGAAAGAAACTTTATTTGAACGAAAAAAAATCTGGTATGGACCCCACACTACTTCCTTTTACGTGTAAATTTCTTAGTAGATGCCTTAAGTGTTAAAATAATGCTTGGAATAAGCAAGATGACAATTCAAACATTTACGCTCCAAATGTACCACGAAACAAAGCAAAAAATGATTTACAACAATTCCGTTTCTAAATATCGCCGATTTTAGCATCATTGAGTGGATTTTTCGCAAAATACCGCCAATAGCGCTAAATTGAACCCAAACTCATAAAATATTTTTTTTCGCCAAATTTGTCGCCAATTTGGCGATATGTCACCAAGTTGGCGACAAGCACGTGGCGACTAAAAGCTTGGCGATATATCGCCAAGTGGTAACGCCAATTTATATCACTTAAGTCTGCTTTGATATTAACACTGATTCACCCCCAAAAGGAATAAAACACCCCCTTGGGAACATTCAAGTGCAACCAATGACCTCCCGTGACCTCCCATTAGGGCAACCCTACTTTTGCTTAGTTTAAGTACAAAGGAAAACGATTTTTGCGGCTTGATGCAAGTTTTGCACAGCGATTCATATGATGTTCATCCTGCAGACATGCAGATACTGCCGTTTACCTGCCCACAGCAACGAAAAATGCAGTTACTGCTAATTACCATTGGTTAAAAAACAGTTTTTCTTCATCGGAAACCAAAAAAAGATGCTTGTACCATAAAACTAATGTAACATAGATTTCAAAATTGCAAAAAAATGAAAATCGAAAATTTTGCAGTTACTGCCCTTTACCTGCCCACGGCAGTATAGATATTGGTATTGCTTAAACTTAAAATGAATATATTTAATTAGCTATATTGTTATAAACTAAATATAAAAGAAAGCGGGTGTAATGGTTAGGGATGCACTGATAAGCAAATTGGCCGATTACCGATTACTGATTAATCGGTCAAGCCGATTAATGATAAAGATGCTCATTTTTAATGCTACCCCCAATTTCACCATCATTTTTTTTCTTCTGACTATTACAATTCCGATTTCAGAAATAGTTAATAGTTTATTTCTGACAGAAAATTTATTTATTTTTTCCTTTTCCTAATTTTCCCCAAACAATTTCAAAATTTCAACTAATTTTCATATTATAATTAATAAAATTACATTAACACAAAACATTATTAGCAATTATGTCAACTAGACATAAACACTTTTTTTCTAAAGTAGAGCACTCTAATTTAAGAGTACTTTTCAGTAAAATTTTATTTTCAATTAGTAACAGCCATTTAATTTAAGAGTTCTTTTCTTTGAAAAATCTATGGATTCCCTAAAACCATTGTGCTAAGGAGAAAAGAATCGACACATAAAAAATGTAGCAGTATATTCTATATTTGTATATTTTTCCAAAACAGGAAAAATAATTTATTACAAAATTTAAATAAACTGTGAGGATATTTTTCAATATATCATTCTTTGAATTATTTGTTTTATTTTATTTATTTTTTTTTACTTATTAGACTTTCCTACCATATGTTACACTTATATTAGCAGAATATATTTTGTTTATTGTGCAGAAATTTATTCATCGTACTTCCTTGTTTATAGCATGCACGAATTAGTTTTATTTAAAACATTTTTCCCGTCAGTTGATCGGTAAAATTTGATTGATTATAAATAAAATGAACTATTAATGTTTCCGCATTCCAATTTAAAAGTTCAGGAGTTGAATAAATCCTTATAGTGTCATACGAATATCAGCTGTGAGGGCTATCTTTGAATATTCCATTCCGTTTTATGCACCAGTAGTAACAACTACTTCAGTTCATGAACTATTTGGTTTGTTTTTACTCTGTACATTTTCGTACTTCACGCTATAGTAAAGTTTGCAGAGAATTACATTTGTTTTCTCCTAATAAAATTTTTCACCGTAGTTTCTTGGTGAAAGTATACTTTGAAAAATAAAATAAAATAAATAATTTTTCCGCCGATTAATCGGCACAATTTTGTCGATTATTAATAAATCAGTAAAGGGGCCGATTATCGGTGCATCCCTAGTAATGATCCATATCCCACCATCACTGTGCCATTGGCTGTGTTATCAATGTTACAAGAGCAAGCTATTTACTAACTGATATTTTCATATTAGGCTAATGTATTTTTATGGAGATCGCGAGATTTATTTTATGTAATTTATCTTGCAAAAGTGGCTTTTTGCAAAATGCTTTTAGAGGTCGTCTACAAATAATGTTGCACTTGGAGTGGTAGGTGATTCGTGAAATTGTGACAGTTTGAGGGTAGGGGGGAGAGATAACAAGAAGTGTGACCTCGCATTTTTGTTAAATTACAATATGATTGCAAACGATAACGCAACATATGACATGTGACAAGGAGAGGGAAAGGGGTAAAGTGTGACACATTGAAATCAAAAAAAGAGGAGGGTGGTCAAAAATATTGAAAAAAAGTGTGACATCATTTCACGACTGCTACTTATTTCACGAATAAAAATCAAGGCTATGTGGTCAAAAATAAATTATTTTTATTTAAGTATTTTTTGTCAAAAAGAAGTCAAGGTTTATAGAAAATGGTTTTTAAGTTATTAAAACAATGATCAGCTTGTTATGATGTTCAATAAGGAGTAAATAATATTTATAGTAACCTTAAATTTACTTCATTGTTTAAATTTATTTTAACTGTTTGTACTTTATAAAATATGATTGGAGAAAAGTTCTTAATTTCTGTGGAAG
Organism: Uloborus plumipes; assembly: GCA_038373865.1. Taxonomy (NCBI): domain Eukaryota; kingdom Metazoa; phylum Arthropoda; class Arachnida; order Araneae; family Uloboridae; genus Uloborus; species Uloborus plumipes. The sequence continues at coordinate 145,132 of JAXGGA010000502.1, read as the reverse complement.
AGAGACACTATTTAATATATCATGGAATGGAAACAAGGCTACATATAAAGAGGAATGGAAAACTTAAGTAAAGTTACCTTTCCTTTTAGAAAACAATTTCAAAGTCATTGTTAAATTAAAATTAAAGAAATAAATCGTAGAATGGGAGCCACACTAGATAAAAATAATAATGCAAAAACTAAGTCCAGTACGTTTCCATTCAGAACAAACAGTTCAAAACTTGATTCATTATTAAATTAAAGGAAAAAAAACAGATTTAATCTATCATAGAATAGAAACAGCGCTCCAAGAAAAGAATGTGTAAAAATTATATCAAGTACGTTTAATAATTTCAAATCAAATATTTCAAAACTCGATTCATTATTAAGTAGTGAAGAAATAATACAGATTTAATAAATCATGAAATCGAAACAACGTTACACACAAAAAAGTAAGAAATCAAGTGCGTTTCGTTTAACAAAAAAAAAAAAAAATTCAAAACTGGATTCGTTATTAACCCATTAATGCCTGACATTTTTTTTTTAAAGATATTTTGTATACTGGTTACAAATAGTGTTTAATGGACAGGAAAAATAATTTAAAAAATATCAGGTTAAAAATAAATTTTTTATTAAGGAAAGAGAAATCGTCCCTCAAAAGTTCCGATAGACACCAGAGGGTACATACTTTTTTTACTAAAATTTTTTTCTGGCTAACATTTTATAAAAAAAAGTAAAAGCAGCAATTAACATAAACTGGGAAGCTGGGAATCATTTTAAAAACTTAGCTTTTTGTTCTTGAGATTGTGAACGATGTAATTCTTGACAAAGATCATATTAAAACTGCTACAGAACACACTTTACAAGGTTATGTGCTTCAATCTGTTTATAACGAATTGATACAATACCAAGGTACTAATTGAACACTATTATTTGGTTGAAATGTTCATTTTTGAGAAATTCTGACTCTATTTTTGGACCGTCCCTAAAAAGGGATGCTAGGCATTAACGGGCTAAAATGCATAAATAAAACAGATTAGCGTAATTTCAGGGTAGTTTTCTAAATGGAAGAAATTATTTTCATTCAATAAAATTTCAAAATAATTCAAAAATAAAAGCGAATGATTAGCCTCGAAACAACAAATATATTTTTCTTAGGATTAATGTGGTTTAACAATATTTAAAAAGAAATATTCTGTCATACTTTTAACTTTAAATATTAATTTCTTGTCCAAAACTTCAATATCATCAATACAGGAATTGTAATTGAGACATTAGTTAAAAACATCAGTTGAATAACATAATTTAATACCCTATGATTATTTCAATTTTAAACATATCATATTTGAATAATCTTAAGTAAAGAATTTTCCAAATATATTTCTTAAACGTTTCATAGTACTTATCAGTTGACATTTCTACATTTAAACTGCTCTAATCGTAACATATTGTAAAGCAAAAATGGGAGAGAAGCATATGTAAAATAATTCTCTCTCTCTCTCTCCCTTCTTTTTTTTTTTTTTTTTTACTTTCTGAATTTGATTCACAACAAATTTTTAACAGAAAATTATCATCTTCTAAAACAAATAAAAAAATTTCCTCGTAACAAAAATCAAACTAGAAACTACCGCTACACAGAATTTGAAAAAAAAAATTACCTCAAAAATCCTTCCTTAAAAAAGTGATGACATTTGTAGAAACAGGTATCAAAAATAGTCGCTATGCCTTAAAAAAATAGCATCACGTAATCAAAGATCCATGAACTCTTTAAATGTTATGCGGATAATGCCGCTGATATGTGAAATTTTTCAACTCTGATCTGCGGTTCAGTTGAAATACATAAATTAATACCCTATGATAATTTCAATTTTAAACATATCATATTTGAATAATCTTAAATGAAAAAATTTTCCAAACAAATTTCTTAAACGTTTCATAGTAAATCTCAGTTAACATTTCTGCATTTAAACTTCTCTAATCGTAACATATTGTAAAGCAAAAATGGGAGAGAAGAATAATAAAAAAAATTCTCTCTCTCTCTTTTTGTTTCTTTCCAAATTTGATTAACAAATTTTTAGCAGAAAATGATCATCCCTTAAAACAAATAAAACATTTTCCTCGTAATGAAAATCAAACTATAAATTACAGCTACACATAGAATTTGAAAAAATACCACCCCTAAAAATCCTTCCTTAAAAAGTGGTGACATTTGTAGAAACAGGTATCAAAAATAGTCGTTATGCTTTAAAAAAAATAGCATCACGTAATCAAAGATCCATGAACTCTTCAAATGTTATGCAGACTGACATATAACATGCGGATAATGCCGATGATATGGGAAATTTTTCTGCTCTGATTTGCAGCTCAGTTGAAATACATAAATTAATACCCTATGATAATTTCAATTTTAAACATATTATATTTGAATAATCTTAAATGAAAAATTTTCCAAACAAATTTCTTAAACGTTTCATAGTAAATCTCGGTTAACATTTCTACATTTAAACTTCTCTGATCGTAATATATTGTACAGCAAAAATGAGAGAGAAGAATAATCAAAATAATTCTCTCTCTCCCTCTCTCTCTTTTTTTTTTCTTTCCAAATTTGATTAACAAATTTTCAGCAGAAAATTATCATCCCCCTAAAACAAATAAAACATTTTCCTCGTAAAGAAAATCAAACTAAAAATTACCGCTACACATAGAATTTGAAAAAATATTACCCCCAAAAATCTTTTCTTAAAAAAGTGGTGACATTTGTAGAAACAGGTATCAAAAATAGTCGTTATGCTTTAAAAAAATAGCATCACGTGATCAAAGATCCATGAACTCTTCAAATGTTATGCAGACTGACATATAAGATGCGGATAATGCGGCTGATATGTGAAATTTTTCTATTCTGATCCGCGGTTCAGTTGAAATACATAAATTAATACCCTATAATTATTGCAATTTTAAACAAATCATATTTGAATTATCTTAAATAAACAATTTTCCAAACATATTTCTTAAACGTTTCATAATTTTTTTTTTTTTTTTTTTGACATTTCTACATTTAAATTCTCTAATTGTAACATATTGTACAGCAAAAATGGGAGAGAAGAATAATCAAAATAATTCTCTCTCTCCCTCTCTCTCTCTTTTTTTTCTTTCCAAATTTGATTAACAACAAATTTTTAACAGAAAATTATCATCCTCTAAAACAAATAAAAAATTTTCCCTCGTAACGAAAATCAAACTATAAATTACCACTACATATAATTTGAAAAAAAATTACCTCTGAAAATCCTTCCTTAAAGAAGTAATGACATTTGTAGAAACAAGTATCAAAAATAATCGTTATGCTTTAAAAAAAATAGCATCACGTAATCAAAGATCTATGAACTCTTTAAATGTTATGCAGACTGACATATAACTTGCGGATAATGCCCCTGATATGTGGAATTTTTCAGCTCTGATCTGCGATTCAGTTGAAATACAAAAATTAATACCCTATGATTATTTGAATTCTAAATATATCATATTTCAATAATCTTACATTAACAATTTTCCAAACATATTTCTTAAACGTTTCATAGTAAATCTCGGTTGACATTTCTACATTTAAACTTCTCTAATCGTAACATATTGTAAAGCAAAAATGGGGGAGAAGTATAATTAAAATAACTCTCTCTTTTCTCCTTCTTCTTCTTTTTTTTTTTTTTTTTTTTTTTTTGTTTCTTTCCAATATTATTACCAGCAAAATTTTTAACAGAACACTATCATCCCCTAAAACAAATACAAAATCTTCATCGTAATTAAAATCAAACAAAAAGCACCTCTACACATAGAATATGAAAAAAAAAATACCTCTTAAAATCCTTCCTTAAAAAAGTGGTGACATTTGTAGAAACAGGTATCAAAAATAGTCGTTATGCCTTAAAAAAATAGCATCACGTAATCAAAGATCCATGAACTCTTCAAATGTTATGCAGACTGACATATAACATGCGGATAATGCCGCTGATATGTGAAATTTTTCTACTCTGATGTGCGGTTCGGTACGCGAAACCCGGCAACTGTATATCACTCCTATCGTCATCTTGGTTCGAACGGGAGTCGGGGATCAATGGTTGCCAAATGTTGGCGAAGAAGTAAGTCGCCAAGAGTTACACGCTGAGCTGCATTGGAGGGCGCGGTTTAATGAAACCTTTTCTCCAGCTCGTGATTCACGGGCGAAACCGGAAATTTGCAAATGGGAAAAAAACCGCTCTTTGCAAACAACTTAAAACAAAATCCGACAATATATCACACGTGTGTTATGCATTTTCTATCTCTTTTTTTTTCAGTATTTTTCGTATTGAATGTTTGTCTGTAAGTTAGTGTAAACATAATTGGTTGTTTCGTAATTCGTAATATCGTAAAATGGATAAGCTCAACAACGTTCAATTTGCTCAGAAAAAAAAAAAACCGCTTTTTGATTTTTTTTTTTTCCTCCCCGCTCCATGAATTGTTCGAGAAAGACCAACTACGGTTGTGGCCATTATAATTATAATCGAGGTTAGTGAATTTTTTATCTTTCAAAACAAGAAAAAAAAGTCAATAGTTTGAAATCTTAGCATAATAAATTAGACAATTTATACATATCTATGGGTTTTTTTTTTGGTACTTTTTGTACTGAATGTTTCGGTACTCTTTTTTCAGCATTTTTCGTACTGAATGTTTATCTCTAAGTTAGTGTAAACACAATTTGATGTTTCGTAATTCGTAACAATGTAAAATGGATAAGCTCATCAACGTTCAATTTCCTACAAAGTTAAAAGAAAAAAAAAACGCGTTTTGATTTTTTTTTTTCACTCCCTGAATTTTTTGAGAAGGACTAACTGCGTTGTGGCCATTATAATTATAATCGAGGTTAGTGAAATTTTTGTCTTTCATAAGCGGGGGGGGGGGGAGGGGGGGCTCTTTGGAAACAACCTAAAACAAAATCCGATAATGTATCACACGTATGTTACGCATTTTCTGCCTCTTTTTTTCAGTACTTTTCATACTGAATGTTTGTCTGTAAGTAAGTGCAAACACAATTTGCTGTTTTGTAATCCGTAATAACGTAAAATGGATAAGCTCAAAAACGTTCAATTTCCTTCAAAGATTAAAAAAAAAGCGCTTTTTGATTTTTTTCCCCCGCTCCCTGAATTGTTTGAGAAAGACCAACTACGTTGTGGTCATTATAATTATAATCGAGGTAGTGAAATTTTATCTTTCAAAACAATAAAAAAAGTCAATAGTTTGAAATCTTAGCATAATAAATTAGACAATTGATACATATTTATGACAGTTTTTGCATTTATGTGTGTAAAACAGCTCGCGGAAATTTCAGATGGAATATTTTACATTGTAATCTTTTTTAATTTTCCTGTGGAAATATTTTTTGAAATTTCAACATTTTAAGCGAAATTAATTCCGCTAAGAAAGAATTGATACATTAAATGCTTTATTGATAAATCATCCCAGCTTAAGCACAATGTGAAAAAGATTCCCCTCCCATCAAACATAGGAATAAAACTTTGTAAAAAAGTTTAAAAATATCACTGGCTTATAACTGAGATATACTAAGCCAAAACAATATAACTTTGAAAAATATAATTTTCCATTCTGTAGTAATCGACCGAATGCACCAAATAACAACAAATGGTGATTAGGCTAAGCATTTATTTATTTATTTAATTCTGCACGATGAAAGTTGTGAGTTTTGAGCATGGCATAAAAAATATCCCAACTTCCCTCGATAATGACTTAAAATAAATGCAACTATGACAGTGACTTGTAAGTTAGCTTAACTAAGCAGAGTAAATAAATAAATTATAATAATGATAATTATTAATATTATTTTTGGTAATACTTTTGAGAAAAGAAAACTTGATTTCCGCCGTAGTCGAGCAAGTGCACCAACAGCAACACCAAATGGCAATAACCTTAATTTATAATTTTTTTTTTAATTTTATGCATAATATTTAAAAAAAATCACTTTATTCATAACTATGAATTAACTTCTTTAATATCAAAAATACCATTAGCTTATAAGAAAGATACATTAAGCTAAAAATTTAATTTTCCGAAATAATCTTGTACATTTAAATTTTCAGTGTTACATGTATCATTTTACTCCTTTAACAAATTATACTTTAATTGAAAAATTACTAAAAAAAATAATTATCGGCCTCAAAATCAAGCAATTATATTTGCGAAATGCAAACTATTTACATAAGATCAAAACCATCAACTTTGACATAATTTTTGAATAAAAGAATGAAATCTGATGCAAAAACGAAGTTGCTTAAAAGGAAATTTATGACACTTGCAGGCTATTTAGTCATTAACGGCAGAAGACAAGTATTAGAGTGTAATGTTAATTATTTCATTATTAAATGCATTTTTAATATAGTTAATGAATTTCTTGTAGGAATACTGCTTAAACAATAACACTGGTTTAAATATGGATTAATCTATGAAAATAAGGGATAACAACTTAGACATTGGCATAATTCTTGTCAAGGAGAGTCATCAAAACAAAGGAGTCTATAATTGAAATTCATATTAACGTAATGCTTTATTAACGTTCATCAACGTAAATAAAGCATAAATTAATTTGAAAGGCTTTCTACCTAATTTGTGCTTTATTTACGTTGATTTTTAACTTCAAAGGAGCCTATATTGAAAACTGGATGTATTCTGACTAGAAAAGGACTTTAAAAGAAGGAGAGTCATTGATTTAGTCACGCATTGATTTAATCTACCTTTCAATCAGCGGGCCCTTACAAGGAGAGGGGGGAAATGAAGCCACGGAAACATGAAAGCACTGAAATATACAATTCAAACACCTGAGACCTTTGCTTAATATAACTTCCGCTGTTAATATCTGAATCTCTAAAAGTTTTTCTCAAGATATCAGCACCGACTAGATTCAATATTACAATATCTTGTCACAATACAGATGAAATTTTTTCCTACCATTTGTGCATGCTTTCATCTAAAAATTTTTTAATTTTGTGACTCACACCCCTTTGCTTCTAGACGCTTCATTTATCGTTGCTTAAGATGCCCTAATGACAGGCATGCTACGTGAAGCCCCGTTTCTAATTAAAGAGTTGACTCTTTGATTGAAATTGACTAAAATATATTGCTTAAGTAACGTTTTCACACTACAAAATAAACTTAATGCAACCCTTCGAGGTAAACTAGTACTAAAAAGTGTTTGCTTCTCAAAAAAAAAAAAGGATTTTGAACTTTTTATGCGCTTCGGAGACTTAGATTGCTTCTCAACCGTAAAACGATGACCAGGAGAAGTGGAGGTTGAAATAGGGAGACATTTATTGGAGAAATTATTGCGCAACTGAAAAGTTTGACAGAAGCTTTTCTGTCTAAAGCTTCACTCAAATGGAAATCAAGAGTAAATATAAAAATGAATGGCATATGGAAAACATTTATCGTCTATGTGCAATCTTTGACCACGTCAGTAGAAGAATACGTAACTTTTGCTGAAATGACATCTGATTATTCCTTGTGCTAAAAATGTTAATTAAAGTCTTTACTGAAGGTCTGATATAGTTTGATATATACACTGTAAAAAATTAATGTTGTTTTTCGTATAATACAGCTAATTTTATAGTAATACACTGCAAAAATTGCTCATTTTACAGTAACAAACTGTAAAATTTCTAATTTTATAGTACTAAACTAAAATTGCTCATTTTACAGCAATAAACTGTAAAATTGCTCATTTTACAGCAATAAATTGTAAAATTGCTCATTTTACGGCAATAAACTGTAAAATTGCTAATTTTAGTTTATTACTGTGCATTTTACAGTTTTTAATTGGAACCGCGGCTGCCAGTATTATACTGTAAAAACAACAGTTCATTTTTTGCCGTGTAAATATTCTCAGAAATTGCCTCTATTTCGAAGTGCAGAAGACAACGTAAAAATATCAGTTTAAAAATGTTCATAAAAATCTAATGAATGAGTATATCGGCTAGAAAAACGTACCGAAAACGCATTTTATATGCGAAATAGTATAATATTGTATTCGATATTTTTGTGTTGTAATTACAAAGTATTAAATTACTATTCACGTTTGTTTAGGAGTTGTAAAAAACATGTCTGCTTAGCTTTTTTTTCCTTGTTTTTATTATTATTATTATTTTTTTTTTTTTGTTTCCAAAAGAGTTTTCAAGCATTTTCCCCCCAATATGTCTATTAATTAAATAAAGATAATAAATTCATGATAGTTCATCCTTCCCAATTTTCTAACTTTAATTTTCGAATCATTTGTGCTTGTAAAAACGACATGTTACAATATTTCCAATGGAGTACATAATTTGTTCTCATGCTGTACCATATTACAACTAAATCATACATTTCTTTTTAAATTAATTTCCTTTTTATCACCTATGGTATATTACCAAAACCGTATTCATTACTGAAATTTTGTCTAAAATTCATATCACTTTCATATTTGAGACGACATTCTAAGTGAATAATTATCTCGAATACGTTTAAAATATCTAAAATATAAGCCATATTTTTGTACCTCAGAACCAGACTAACGTAAGTCCATTTTCGTCATTTTTCGGTAGAGGGGAAAAACGATGTATTCGACAATCGTTTTTCCCCTCTACCGAAAAATAACGAAAATGGACTTACGTTAGTCTGGTTCTGAGGTACAGATTTAGAACGCAAGTGCGTTTAATACTTGTTTAGCCAATAGTAAGTCATTCTACAGTACAGGAAGGAAACTTTTAAATGCAAATTAACAAAGTAGAGGAACGGATACGTAACAGGCATTGCAAGCTCACTCTTTAACTCGAATTACATGAATGCATTGGACTTATACCCAAGTAGCACACTTCGTTTTTTAAAGGTTGTAAAATGGTTATTAACGTTGTAACAACCGCTTAAAAACGTTTATAAAACGTTTAAAGGTTATTTGTGCTATACCTCCCAAGCAGCACACTTCGTTTTTTAAAGGTTGTAAAATGGTTATTAACGTTGTAACAACCGCTTAAAAACGTTTATAAAACGTTTAAAGGTTATTTGTGCTATACCTCCCAAGCAGCACACTTCGTTTTTTAAAGGTTGTAAAATGGTTATTAACGTTGTAACAACCGCTTAAAAACGTTTATAAAACGTTTAAAGGTTATTTGTGCTATACCTCCCAAGCAGCACACTTCGTTTTTTAAAGGTTGTAAAATGGTTATTAACGTTGTAACAACCGCTTAAAAACGTTTATAAAACGTTTAAAGGTTATTTGTGCTACCTGGGCTGGGTAGACTAAATTTTTAAGATGAGATGAGATTTATTTGTTACATTAAAATAGAATATATGAATTTCAAATCAAATTTTCCTGCAGTATATACGTTCAGGAATAAATGATAACTAGGATTGTTCTCAAAGCAAAGTACAACTACATAGAAATATTACCTACATTCAACGCTGTTGCATAATATATTTTTCGGAAAAATATTTTTAAAACGAAATTATTTTATGAGTAAAGCTGAAAACATCGAAAAGAGTGCAGCACATTTTGTTAGTAAAAATTCCTTTTTTTTTTTTTTGTTTTTAAAGATGACTGAAAAGTAAGAAAACCGAAGTTACATTTTGGAAACTCATAATAAAAATTATGTAAAATACAGCTTCGAAACGCTTATAAGAAAGAACACCACGAAATGCTTTGCTAAAAATAATATGTTATAAATGAAAAATAAAATTAAATCATCCCCTTTGCGAAAAATAGTTAACCTGACTTTAAATACAACAGAAGAGCGCTTTTAAAAGTTTATGGTGACTTCAAAAATATTTCTATGTTATTATAAAACTATTATCTAAAATTACTACACAAATGATAAGCTCGACTGAGTCTGAGCGTGAAAAACGGGTGACTTCACTTTCTGTCTTTAGAGGAAAAATGAAATATTGCCTTTTCTTAGTGAATTCATCTGGTTGGGAATTATGCGCTTATGGTACAAAAGTCGACTTCTTGCGTAGAAAGAGCTCTTAGTTAAACTTAAAAATTGTAGTTAGAATAAAATGCTTGCCTGCACATTTTTAAAGGCTTTAAACGTCCCCTCTACTTTGTGGTAATGGAGCAATAAAATAGGCATATTCTGTAAAAAACTGCAGTGCTAATACAACATATCTAGAAAACTAAGCTTCCGTAAAATTGTCTGACAACCGATACTGCTTCTTCTTACGTACCGCTACAGTATAGCTAAAGATACTGTATTGGTTAGTATAACTTTTTTAGAGTATATTTATAGTCTATTACAAGTTTTCTTTCTCCAACATCACTGCTATATGGATGAAAAAAGAGTTATTGCAAATCTAGCACTAAGAATTCCGAATTTAATAAAATTTAACTTTCTCTGTGACTTCAAGTCAGCTCCAATCACTTATTACTATTGTTATTGTTGTTATTTTGATTTTTTTAAATTTTGTTTATAGCTTACCATAACAAGCACAAGGTATTTGGCACTTACCCGCTTTTACCACCCTTTGGTTACCCCCACAGTTTCAAAATTGAACTTCGGAAAAGTTTCTTTTAATCTAAAGTTAGTCATTTCGTTCCCTCTATGATCTTAGATAGTTCTAAATAATAGAAGAAAAAAATTAATAATTTGAGACAACTCCAAAACCAATAAATGAAAATGAATAATTTCAATGAGGCCCTTGGTTTGCACACTTACTTTTTTCATGATGAATCTATTACCTTTTATTTCACATTACTTTCTTTCTTAAAAAAAAAAAACATTTACCTGAATTCGCTGGTTTTGTTATTTTCAATTTAGATCTATAAACTTCATTATGCAATTTGTGATTTAGATTGCACAATGCTGAATCTTTGTTATTATTTTGAATAGAAGTTCCGTGAATCCAAACAAAGAAGCTGTTCCCAAAAGTTGCCTCACTGATTCTACACACCTGTGAAAAAGAAAGTAACTGAACCTTAATGGCTCTTGAGCTATAATTCGAGTCCTTGACTTTCGGTCACCCTTGGTATTACACCATTGCGGAACTTACTACAAATAGGATCTTAGGATTTCAGAAGTTGAGAGTCTTAAATTACCCAAAAAAAAACTATACTCGCTCCCTTGAGCAATGATAGATAATAGCAACGAACTTCCTCTAAATTTATTTTACTACTTTAAAGACGCATTTTAATGCCTTAAGAAAATGTTCGTGAACTCTATTGATCTTTTCAACTGAATCACTCGACCTATTTCATAAGTGAAACTTGAGTGTAAGTTCTGCGATGTTTCGTAATTTTATCATATAACGTTGTCTCAAAGAATGCTGATTTTGTTTTTCCTTTTTCTTTTTTAAATTAATCATTAACCAAAGTACACCAGTTTAAATTTAACTATCAAAAAAAAATGTGTAAGAATTAAGCTTAATATAGTATCTTTAAGCTTTTGCAGTCAATTACCAGGAGGAATTTTGATTTAGGAGAAAATGGATACTTAACTTTGAAAAATATACCTTCATTATAATTCATAATGTAATTTTTTTCTAAATCATACATCTCTAACCCCTTGCCCCTGTGCCGCAGCGGTTGGTCATCGCGATGATTTTGTTTTGTACATTGTCTTATTGACTTCATGTTTTAAAACACTTCGTTTCTGATAAGAAAGAAGAAAGAAAGAAAAGAAAAAGAAAGAAAAGAAAAAGAAAGAAAACTTACTTGATTCGAACCCCTCCTATTTTCTAGAGAATGTTTAGCTTCTTAACTATAAGATATTTATTAATAAGATTAACAACGCATAGAAGTTGGTAATATGTTATGACTGCTAAAATTCTGGGGTGTTCATTTTGCATTTTTTATATGTGTACTCACTTAAAAATTTTATTAAATAAAGTCAACATAAAAAAAAGTTCATGAAAATATCTCTTCATTCTTGAGACGTATTTTTCATTGCTACGTTTTTTTTCCCCAATCAAGCTCAATACACTTCTTTTAAACTCTGATCGCTCGTAGTTTACGCTCGTAGTAAAATCTGATCGCCAAGTAATCTATCTGAATGTACTCCGCAATTGTCAAGAGCAGAGGTCATTAACCAGGGTTGCGCAGAACCCTAGAGCTAGCTAGAGCTTTAACAGGAGCTCCACAGTCCACAAGGGATCCCTAGCTAAAATATTAGTACAAGTTTATTTTTCATAAAAGATCAAACTCTCAAACTTGGTTTGCTTGTAAAAAAGAATATAAGTAATTAATGGATGAAAGAAAATTATTCCAGGCGTAAAATACTTTGCAATCAAAACAATCACAACCAAATCATTAAAAAAATTATTATTTTAAAAATTGTTTTATAATTTGAAATTTTATGCTTTTGTTAATTACTCTTGTAATATAGTTCAGAAAACGAAAAAAATCCCAAAAAGCATTAACAACTTGCCAGATTTTATCTTGTTAAGAAGCTTGCATCGTGATAAAATAAAGATGAGATAATAATTTTGTACCTTTAAATGGGATGAAGTTTGGATATCCTACTTTTTCTGGATCTTTGATCAAGATGTTTCTGCAAGAAAACAGCAAGCGTAAATAGTTTCCCAAAGTGTCAAAGGTTGAATATATTCGCTGTAGAATATTAAAAAGGTAAAAACAAAGCTTACTAATAAACACGAGTGAGAAACATTTCGTAAATATCACGATGGTGTATCAAAAAGATTTCTTTGAAAATAAGCTTAACGCTAATTATAATGCAAACTGTTCTTATTTTTACTGTTATTTTAAGCTTGACATGACTCAAAATTAACTGAAAGTATGTAATTTTGCCTGTTGAAAAATTAACCGAGCAATTGTAGAGCAATGTTGCTCAGTCGACAAAAAGTTATTCAACAATTCAAAGTGGGTGTCTACGAAACAAACCTGTTAAACACAACAAAATTGTTTACGATTGAAAGAGATATTCATTTTAATAAAAATAATTTTGTACTTTGGTCTTTAATAAAAAACTAAATGCAATGTTTCTATGGAAACAGAAGTTTCAATCATACTGAGCTATATTTGCTGCAAGTAAAATTTCAGTGCATTATTTCTCCTCAACAATGTTTGGAAAAAAAGAGTTATATAATTTTGTTAACTATGCTGTTTTATGTACTAAGTTATATGAACATTCACTAACCCTAGTAGCATCAACTCATCGGATTTTTCTCGGCCGATCATCGAACTCCTCGTAAACTGATCTCGTAACGCACGATGACATCGTTCCGATCAGTATCCGAGCACGGTTTTCGATAAGCTACTTTTCATCGGAAAGCGATATCCTTCCGATCAATTTGCCCGATAAAAATAAGCTGAGCATCCAAAATTGATTCTAAATTCATCGGCTGCTCGGATTCTGTTAGGCCGATGAGACATATTGGAGCAATTCCCGATGAGAACTAATGGAATCCGATCATCGGCCGATGATAATTTCATCGGGTTTCGATGAATGGCTGATCCTCTGCCGATGATATTATGCTGCTAGGGAACATTGCACATTTTCATTTCAAGTTTTTCTTATGCGTTTTTATCCGCACAAAAATTTTGTTCACTTCTAACAGGTTATAATCACAGAAAACACAATCCCGCGAGAAGGTATTTTCAACGTTCAAGTTCTTGATCATCCAGCGTATCAATAAGAATCTTAAAAGCAAACAATTATTCGGTTGAAAAAATAATCAGTGATCCGAAGCAGTTTAGACACAAACAGTAATAACCACAGCAAGAAAGGGAAAGTGGCAACAATAAATTAAATAATATTAGCACTGAGGTCATACTAATAATAATTTATAGAGTGGATTAATATGAAACTTAATATTTGCGGCTCCCATGAATCGCACTAGTATGCCCCCCCCCCCCCCCATCATTGCTTTCATGAAAAAATCGACGATGACTAAAATGAAAATCGTAATCCTAACTTGAAGCACAAAAATAGGTTTTTGACATCTGTACATAAACGGGAGGGTTTAGTGATGAAAAAAGACATATTTATATTTTTATATGTAAAAATATTTTGTAATACCATATTATGTTTAGTATAACTTACATGAGCCATATTCAGTCTGTTGTTTTAACAGAAAAAAATCAAATCTGTATGAAAGGAGAAATTTTGGACCTATAAGGATATATGCTTTTTGGACGTTTATTTTGACTGTCCAGTAGGGTGGAGCGAAAAAAAAGAATTTTTGATTTTCGTAAACGGGTACCTTTCATTTACTGTGAATGAGGATAAGTAACAATTCTGTAAAATCTTTCACGTCATCTTTAGTCTGCGCATTTGGCCGAAAGTTTTGAAATTTTTGATTTTTTTTAGATTTTTCAAATTTTTCTAAAAAATATTGCAAATGATAAAATTAGTGACGGGTGGTTATGAAATGGTAGAAAAAGGTTTGAAATATACAAGGAATTTTGATTTTGATTTTGAGGATTATGATTTCAAGCGCGCATTAGGCCCAAAGTTCCTCAAATTTTCAGAAATTTCCAATATTTTCAATACTGAGCAGGAATTTTATAATTCAATATTTCCTCTCAATACTTACTTAAAGTGCCTTCAAAACATTTTCTTAATCATTTTGTTGTTTCTTTGAACTACTCAAATATTTGCTTGCTCATTGAAGTAACCCAGCACTCACCACGAGGAAGTGACCGCACTTTGGGTGCCACCCGCGCTCCCCTTGCTTCCAACCAATGAGAGCATACATTTACATTTCTTAGACAAGTCAGGATCAATAAATTGTTTCTTTGTGTAGGAAATTGTTTTCATTGTTTTTGATGGATGCACTACAAAGACAGGAAAATACAATACGGAAACTGAAAGAAAAACTTGGTAGACCTCTGTAATGGGACATTTGCCAATTACATTTGAATGAACTTAATTTGCTGCATTTTTTGCAAAAAGCTAGATAGACCTACCAGTGGACCAAAGTGATTTTTGGGCCTGTTGGACGAAACTAAACAACATGTTGTACTTTCAAATCAGTTCAATATGATCCTATAGAAATTGTCATTGATCAGATTGATTTTGACAATAAAAATGATTCAAGTACTGAGCAACAGTAACTTCATAAGATGAGCAAGGTAGTTTTGACTGGAAAAATATCAAAAAAAAATGAAACAGAAGTCCAAGAATGCTTTCCCAAGCCAGATGTTGACTACAGCAAGCAATCTTTAGACTATAATTTTTAAAAGAGTTCATAACTTTCGCGTTAAAAGTGTCCTTTCTCTTTTAGGATTAAGTGCAGACGTTACTAATTTAGCAATGAATTTGTGTGAGATTATAAAGATTATCTCTCAGGGAAAAAGCAGAAAATTGTATTCATATCTATTCAAAACAATGTATACTTTGCACCCAAGAAATATGCTGTTATCGATATATATATATATATATATATATATATATATATATATATATATATATATATATATATATATATATATATATATATATATATATATATATATATTAACATAAACAAAGTAGTTGAAGAATCATATAGAATTGAAAGATAAACTTCACCACACAGGTCAAAAGGCGCCTATGGCAGCTCTTTGAAACTGGTAGCAGACATATTTTTAATTAGAAATATAAGACCTTGCGAAAAACCTGTTAAAAACGGAAGTAAAGATAAAATTCCCAAAAGACCCTGGGGCCTTCAAATTTGGGAGATGATAATGTTCTTGAAAACCTTTTTACTTAGACAACTGTGAAAATGGATAAGTGAATGCACTTTGAAGTTAAGCATAAAGATGTCAATCTAGCACTATATGACAAACGTAAAGATTTCAACTTCAAAGTGCACTCACTTATCCATTTTCACAGTTGTCTAAGTAAAAAGGTTTTCAAGAACATTATCATCTCCCAAATTTCCCGATACAAAAAAATTTGCAACAATAATTCAAATCTAGACTCAGCAATAAGACAATTAATTGTAACTTTAACTGAAAACTGCTACCCCGCGAATTTGACCAACAGTCTTATCAGTAGCGCATTGAAGAAGCCATAGGTTGGTAGTTCTTACAGTGTTGTTTGAAAGTTCTTGTTTTTGTATTTCTTATAATTTCATGTCATCTGTTCTATTTGAATTTTATTGATTATATATAGTGTCTTTTGAATTGTATTCTCTCGTGTATATGCATAAATGAATTGGACTTCTAGTGACCTACTGCTTGTTTGTGAGATGTCGGGGGCTAAAAGTTGCATCTTTTTAGGCGATTTGCCTGCAACTTGCTAGAAACATCTCACTCCACTTTTCCCTACCCTAGGGGGGTCCCCCTGATGAAGGCCCCAGGGTCTTTTGGGAATTTTATCTTTACTTCCGTTTTTAACAGGTTTTTCGCAAGGTCTTATATTTCTAATTAAAAAAAAAAAAAAAAAATATATATATATATATATATATATATATATATATATAAATGGATGGATGTATTTTTGTTCCTTATACAAATCCAGTTTTCGTCGGATTTTCAACAAACTTGGCACAGAGGTTCCTTGATGTATTAGAATTCACATAGGCGGGGGTTTTGAAATTTAAAAAAAATCAAAAAAGCTCAAAATTCAAATCTTTTGTTTCAAAATGGCCATTTTCTTTCAATTTTGAAAAGATAGAGTAATAGAGATAAGACTTTAAGCATACAAATTGATAAAATGTAACACCTTCAAATAGGAGTATTTTCCAACAAAGATTATGACTAACAATGAATGGCTCAACTATTTCATTTTATCATGAAATAAGTTTTATATTCCCATGTGGATAGAATTCATTCAAATATTTTTAGAGCCATGTTGTATTAATAAGCACCCGGGCAAAGCCGGGAAATAATCTAGTTAGTTCATGAGAGCATATAAAGAAACTTGTTTTAAATCGTATTATTAACGCTCAATCTAGAAAACAAACAAGCAAACAAGTGAGAACGCTTCAGATCCCAAAAATGGATAAAAATACATTTTCATACATTACATACATACACTGAAGTGACAAAAGTCATGGGATAGCAATATGCAAATTTTCAGATGGCAGTAGCATCGCATAGAACAGGTATAAATGCGCAGTGCTTTTACAGAGCTTTCATTTATGTTCAAGTTATTCATGTGAAGAGGTTTTAACGTGATGATGACCGCACGACGTGAATTAACAGACTTTGAACGCGGAATGTTAGTTGGAGCTAGACGCATGGGTCATGCCATTTCGGAAATCGTTAGAGAATTCAACATTCCCAGATCCACTGTGTCAAGAGTGTGCCGAGAGTATGAAATTTCAGGCATAACATCCCACCATGGACAGCGCAGTGGTCGACCGCCTGCACTTAAAGATCGAGACCGGCGACGTCTGCAAAGAGTCGTAAATTCTAACAGACAAGCAACACTGCGTCAAATCACCGTAGAAATCAATGTGGGACGTACAATGGACGTGTCTGCTAGAACTGTGCGGAGAAATTTGGATTTCTTGGGCTATTCCAGCAGAAGACCGACTCGAGTGCCTTTACTGACAGAACGACATCGCTTGCAGCGACTCTCGTGGGCACGTGAGCATATCGGTTGGTCCCTAGATGAATGGAAAACCGTGGCCTGGTCCGATGAGTCACGATTTCAGCTGGTAAGAGCCGATGGTAGGGTTCGAGTGTGGCGCAGACCCCACGAAGCCATGGACCCAAACTGTCAGCAAGGCACTGTTCAAGCTGGTGGTGGCTCCGTAATGGTGTGGGCTGTTTTTTCATGGCATGGACTTGGTCCTCTAGTGCGACTGGACCGAACATTGACTGGAAATGCTTATGTGCAGCTACTTGGAGATCACTTGCAGCCAGTCATGGACTTCATGTACCCAAACAACGATGGGATTTTTATGGATGACAATGCGCCATGTCACCGGGCCACAACTGTTCGCAATTGGTTTGAAGAAAATTCTGGACAATTCCAACGAATGATTTGGCCACCTAGATCGCCCGACATGAATCCCATTGAGCATTTATGGGACACCATCGAGAGGTCTGTTCGTGCCCAAAATCCTGCCCCATCAACGCTTTCACAATTATGGACGTCTATCGAGACAGCATGGCTCAATATTCCTGCAGAAGACTTCCAACGACTTGTTGAGTCCATGCCACGTCGAGTTGTTGCACTTCGCCGGGCAAAAGGAGGGCCGACACGATATTAAGAGGTATCCCATGACTTTTGTCACTTCAGTGTAAATCAAAAGTCAGTATACATCGATATGATTTCTTGTCATGATGTGGAAATTACAAAGCCACCTTTTACACATAATTTAAGAACACAATATTCACAAAGATTATGGAAGCTGAAAAATTAAATATGATTTCTGAATGCGTTCTTTTTAAACTGCCATTCAAGACTCAAACAATTGAAAGAGCTGTCAAATAGGTCACAAGCTCTTCAAAATTGGTTTGTGATCACAGGAAAAGAAAAAGTTTAGTAAAATAGAGAATAGCTGACAGAAATATTTGATCAATTTATGACACAAAGGAACAATATAACTGTAAAAGACGTATCTAAGGAATGTAAATACGTGCTCGCATTAGTTGGAAGGAAGGGTTCATGTGTAGGAATAGAAGTTCGGTCACCTCCTCGTGGTGAGTCCTGGGTAGTTCCACATGAGCTAGCGAAGAGTTGCAGGGTTCAAAGTAATAACAAAATAAATAAAAACAGGTTTGAAGACACTTCAAGCGAATATTGAGAGGAAATACTGAGTTAAAAAAATGTTGAAAATATCAGAAATTTTGGGAAATTTGATGAACTTTGGGCCTAATGCGCAGACTGAAATCAGAATCTAAAATGGTTTTAAAAAATTCCTTGTATATTTCAAGCCCTTTTATTCCATTTAATAACCACCAGTCACTAGTTTTATTATTTGCAATATTTTTTAAGAAAATTTGAAAAATCTAAAAAAGAAAATCAAAAATTTCAAAACTTTAGGCCAAATGCGCAGACTCAAGATGACGTCGCAAAAGTGAAATATTTTACAGAATTGTTACTTATCCTCATTCACAGTAAATGAAACGTACCCGTTTACGAAAATCAAAAATTCATTTTTTTCGCTCCACCCTACTGTCCAGTACAGCCAGGCCCGTCATTTAGGAGGGTCCGGGGGCGGGGTCAATTGTCCCCCCCCCCCCCCCCGACTTTGAGAAATCATTGTATTTACATGTAAGTCGGTTTTTATGTTTTCCTATGAAATTGCATTGTGTTTGGACCCTTTGCCCCCCCCCCCCGAAAAACTCGAAATGACGGCCCTATGTTTGCCATTTGCTTAGAATTTTAATAAAATGACAAATAAAATATACTGTCCCATTGACAAGTGTAATTTAATATAATACAGCACTGAGAAAAAATCCATACATCAATGCTTATAGTCTTAATAATATTGTGAGTGGCTTTGAAAATAAAGGGATTTTTCTTTTCAATAGAAATATTTTGTATAAGGCTGTTTTTCATCCGTCGGAGTGAGGTTACAAACTGACCGTTGACAATAGATCCGGAAAAGTCGTCAGGAGAAGCTTCTGAGTCAACTATTGATCATCATTTTGCAGCTATATATATATATATATCTATATATCTTAATATATAAAAATTACGTGTCCCTGTGTTTATGGCCAATGACTCCTCAGCTACTGAACCGATTTTAACCAAATTTTGCACACAGTTTCAGTTTGGTCCAACTTAAATGATAGGATAGTTTTTATCTCAATTTAGGACCGCAATATATTTTTCATTGCAAATTATCAATTTAGCTACCAGCTTTTCTGTATTCTTGGCTTCTATAAGATAAAATCTGCTGCTGGGTTGTCAGTTGCTTCGGAAGCAAAAAGCAATAGTGGTAACGATCAAGATGTCGAATCGGTTTCTGGCATATTCGTCCCGATTCTCTTAATTTAAATTGTGCGTGTAAGTATTATTAAATCAATATTCGGAAAAGTATTATTTGCTTACTTCTCCTTTACTTAATTCAATTTATTAAAGCAGTTTAGATACTTAACATATGCTATTTTGTATGTTTTAAAAATATTTTTCACTCATGTTTAGGTACAAATATTTTTTTAGGAAAATTATTTTAGTGAAAAATATCATACCTTTTTCGAGCTTTGAGTTATAAAATATTCATATTGTTTAGTGATTTTTATGTCAGGTTTATTCAGACAAAGAAAGGCTCACTGCATTAAGTGATCTTTTACCTATGTAATATTTAAATTTTTAGTGTTTTAGTTCAGAATTGTATTTGCTAAGCGTATCCATCTGCAGCAATACATTTGCAAATTATCGTTCAACAATACATTTGGCATTTACTATTCAAAAATCAAATTTTTAGGAGGGAAAATGTGTTTTACGGTGCGAAGATTAAAATTATTTCTATACACACAATTTTTACCGTCACATTGCTTTGTAACATAAATATATACTAAGGTGAGTCGAAAAAATCGATTTTTTTATTTCGAAATCGCATTACCTCTCAAAAGTTGTAGTTTAGTATCGACAACTTGGGAAAAATTTAAAAAAAAATCTAAGTTGACGTCTTCGGTTTGCGCATGAAGCTCAAAGTTGGAAAAAATATGTTAAAAATGGAAATTTTTAAAAAGAAAAAAGGAAAAAAAATGTAACTTTTTATAATGCAACTGCCATAAGCTGTAAATATTTTGTGCATTTTTAATCCAAAAAAATATTTTATAGCTTTTACATACGATCTTTAGTTTGCACATCAGCCTTAAATTGGGCTAAAATCGCCTACAATGTCAAATTTCGAAAATATCGATTATTTTATTTCGAAATCGCATTACCTCTCAAAAGTTGTGGTTTGGTGTCCAAAATTTGGGAAAAAAATCTAAGTTGACTCCTTCGGTTCGCGCATGAGGTTCAAAGTTGGAAAATATGTGCTAAGGAATAATTTTGGAAAAAAATAGAACCGACTTCAGTTGGAAATTGCTCTAAAAAGTAAAAAAGAATTTTTTTCTTTGAACACCTTCGAAACTACTTTTAAACATAAGTTTTGAAGTCGGCGCAAAAACAATGTATAGAATCATACGCAACTACAATTCAACTATATACATTTTAATGGATCCAGGTTCTTTAAGAGCATTCGCATACATTTCATTCATTACCACACATTCGTGTAATGGTACAGTCATAGAAAAAAAAAACGAAACACTCTGAATTATTCGGCTGCTATACTTGCCAAGAACAAAAGAAAGGTGTCTTCTGACATGGATTAAAGTCTTCTTTAAAACTATGTGAGTAAAATTTTGATAAGGGGCTATATACAAAGTGAAATGAACTCAAAGTCTGAATTTTCAAATGGGAACCCCTACATTTGGTTACATAATTAGGTGCGGAGGGCCAAAAGTACGCTGGGTACCAAGCGGCATCACTTTAGGACCAGTAGAACAAAAGTTATGACCGACCAAAGATTTAGGGACCACCACCACATTTAAAAGGCTACTTTCAAGGTCGAAATTTACAAAGAGTAGACAAATCATATTTTTTCGATTAAATTACCTAAAGCTACTCGCAATCATTCGTTTGCTTTTCGTAATTAATTAAAAATTCTCGGGTTTTGTTAAAGTTATAATATTTTTTTGAAATTTGGAAGAGAAAACCCTACTGTGTAGAGTTCAAGGGAAAAACGCAACATTCTATCTTTTTGATTAAACAAAGACGGATGCATACTTTTAGCTACGCATACTTTTAGCTACATTTGGTTACATAATTAGGTGCGGAGGGCCAAAAGTAAGCTGGGTACCAAGCGGCATCACTTTAGGACCAGTAGAACAAAAGTTATGACCGACAAAGATTTAGGGACCACCACCACATTAAAAGCTACTTTCAAGGTCGAAATTTACAAAGAGTAGACAATCATATTTTTTCGATTAAATTACCTAAAGCTACTCGCAATCATTCGTTTGCTTTTCGTAATTAATTAAAAATTCTCGGGTTTTGTTAAAGTTATAATATTTTTTTGAAATTTGGAAGAGAAAACCCTACTGTGTAGAGTTCAAGGGAAAAACGCAACATTCTATCTTTTTGATTAAACAAAGATGGATGCATACTTTTAGCTACGCACTAACCGTTGCAGCACACACCTTTTGGAGAGAGGTTACAACTTAAAAGTAACCTCTTGTATTTATATAAACTACTGTATTAGGATTGGCAAAAATGTTAAAACCGTGGCTCAGAATTTAAAAAAACGTCTAATCGTTACAAATTATTCCAAATAACCTACCGAGACACCACAGTTTTCCATGAAAATCAAGTGTCCACGTAAAAACGTTTTCTGAAGTGCTACATGTTGCATGAATACAGACTTTCTATGGACAAAATTGATTGTCTACCAGTTTTAAAATATACTCAGCAGTTTTATTAGCGTTTCGCTTTCAACATATTATAACTGTTGAAAACTAAATACCATATAAAAACGCTGAACATGTTCTGCAACTGGTGGATAAGCATATTCCTCTTTCTTTGCATAGAAATTCCCTGCTATTGTTTCAGTTTGCACAGTTGTATATGGTCCCTAAAAATGGTTCTTTTAGCATATCTCAAAAACTACTGGATATTTTGAGCTCCCATTTTGGATTCTCCTTTGAAACCCCTTCTAGATTGTTTTTCCATCAAAATATTATATGGTTCCAGATCATCATTTTTTCAAATATTAATTTCAAAATTCATAAAAAATTCAAAATTTTATCTGAGAGGAAGTCAATGACGTTTTTATTGTTGGGTTGGTTCATACTTTGATATAAAAAAACAAACTTTGCCGTACCTATCGTGGTTTAGGTATTATATGCCCAAGTATCAAAAATATTTTTAACATTACGGGACGGTTTTTTCTCAGTTCAATTGTGAAGCAACGGCTGGAGCAAATTTAAAACGATTTGGTATACAAAGTTAAATGATGTTGCTGATCACAAATATGCGATAAAAAAGGGGGGTTTTCATAGAAAATTTTAAAGTTGATGCCGATTTTTATATGAAGACGACCCCTTAACAACAATTTACCAATAGAAATTTATAGAACACATTATTCCTGAAAAAATAACATATTACACGTGTCTCTAGTGTTAATAGTCTTCGAATACGAGCGAGTGTTTCGTTTTTTTTTTCTATGACTGTACAAATATTCTGCTTTTAATTTTCAATGGTTTCTCTGAAAAATGTTGGCAAAATATGGTTAAATATCATTTGACCTATCGTTTTTGCGCCGACTTCAAAACTTATGTTTAAAAGTAGTTTCGATTGTGTTCAAAGAAAAAAATTATTTTTTACTTTTTAGAGCAATTTCCAACTGAAGTCGGTTCTATTTTTTTCCAAAATTATTTTATTTTATTCTTTTTAGTGTAAGTGTACTTATGAAATAAGGTAATGTTTCCATTACGGAACTTCACCTAATTTTCTTAAGTAAATGCTTGAAAAAAGTTCGCCTTTTACAGATTGCGATTTTTCTTCAAAGCAAGCTAACAACACATCTGCACTGCACATGTGGGTAAAACACTTTGACTTAAAACTTTCGGTGCACCAAAAAACGGACAAACAATTAAACTTTTAGAAGTTTTCCGGGGTTCCATTATTTAATATTCGGAGAACGGAGAACAGTATAACAAAACTTGAGCATAAAAATATGCTAGAAAGTTACAAAAAAACTATCCCAAAGCTAAACACGCTGCACTTTTTAAATCAGTTTCAGTTGCTAATTAAAGATGCTGTTTCGCGGGTCTAGCTGACTAAGTGACAACCAAAGGGAGTGCAGACTGCAGGGACTTTGAACTGTCTCCTAGAATATGTGTAATGTCTAGACAAGTCGGCTGTAGAATAAAAATATACCGGTACAGCGCCGACATAGTGCGTTCTGGTTCAGTTTTTGACATTTTTTTTTTTTTTCATATTTTGAGCCTTGTGCACAAACAGAATGTATCTTCTAAAACTTATATATATAATTTTTTGCGTTCAAATTATGTTATCTACTAACAATTTACATCAGTTTCGATAGAAAAAAAATTTTTTTTTTTTTTTTTTTTTCAAAATTTTTTTCGAAAATTTTCATTTTTAGCACATATTATCCAACTTTGAACCTCATGCGCGAACCGAAGGAGTCAACTTAGATTTTTTTTATATTTTTCCCAAATTTTGGATACCAAACCACAACTTTTGAGAGGTAATGCAATTTCGAAATAAAAAAATCGATTTTTTCGACTCACCCTAATATACACCTCATAGTTTGCGATTAAAAATTCGACTGTTTCGTAAATATCGTACCTTTTCGGGTTTTTAAGTTATACAATATTAATTTTATTTGTGGTTTTGTATTTCAATTGTATTGTAATAAAAAAAGGTTTTACCGTAATTTGTGAACTTTTACCTGTGTAATATTAAAATTTAGAGTGATTTTGCTCAGAATTATATTTTCTAAACGTACCTCTCTGCATTCATAAGTTTTCAAATTATTACTATTATAGCTTATTTTTTATTTTTTTATTTTTTTTCCTTAGTAAATACAAATGTATTCTTGAACGACAATTTTCACATTTATAACCGTAGGTAGTACGGTAGTTCGCTCAGTATATAAAATTTTTAACTAAATCACTCTAATTTTCAATTCTACACAGGTAAAATTCGCAAATAACAGTAAAACAATTTTTTAATATATTTTATTTAGGTGCGAAGATTAAAATTATTTCTATACACACTATTTTTACAGTCACATTACTTTGTAACATAAATATACACCTCATAGTTTGCGATTCAAAATTCGACTGTTTCGTAAATATTGTACCTTTTCGGGTTTTTAAGTTATACAATATTCATTTTTTTTGTGATTTTTTATTTCAACTGTATTGTAATAAAAAAAGGTTGAACTGTAATTTGTGAACTTTTACCTGTGTAAAAGTTTTTCGTTGCCATTGAAACATTATAGTTTAACCCATATCTTAGCCACAGCAACGCGTAGCCGGGTCAGCTAGTATAATGTAAAGTATTGGTAGTGTCAAAGTAATTATAAGACATTTTTCTAAGAAATTAATTTTTGTTTGAATGAACACTGAATATGCTTATGTGAATTTGTACTAAAATGTTTTTAAAAAAGAGTACCTAAATTCTCTGTTTTCACTTGTTTATTTCTATTCCTGTATTATTAAATACAAATTATGTGGAAACGGCTTCTTATTCTTAACTTTTTTTTAAACTCTTTTTTTTAACAGAAAAAGTTATGCTTCCCTTTTTGAGGATATAAATATCTGATCACTTTACACATGCCAGGAGCAAATAAATTTTGTCGCTGCTAATTACCTTAAAATAATTAAAATGGAAAAAAAATCTTCATGGACGAGGAGCGCATATAGGAATTTATTTCGGGAGGAGCCCAAGCCAAATATTATGAGAACTTTCCAAATTGAACTTTGAAAATGTTAAAATCCTTACTCGCATTCACAATGAGTGATTTTAAATTTATTACGATGGATCCTGGGCCCCTTCTCTTCTTCTCTACCCCCCCCCCCTTACCCCACCTAAATATGCCCTAGTGAAACAGCGACGGTTGAAATGTTTTGAGATACCCCTTTGTAACCCTTTTGTTGGAGACTATCAATGATCATGACTCAGGTACGCTGAAGCATTTTTCTTTTTAATCTGACAACTTGATCATTTTCGAGCCTTAAAAAATCCTCCAAAAAATCGATATCTAAAAATGATTCCACTAGTAGTCATATATCGCCAATTCCAGGCAACCTCTCTTCAGTCACGACTGAGAGCATGCGTGTTTCGGCTGTTACTATGACGACATGACGTCACGGATCACATGATGAAATGCAGTGGAGCACAAAAGGAAGAAGAGTAGAAAGGTGGTTTTCCGAATAGCGCGCTAAGATGCTATAGGTAACTGAATTAACTCAAGTGTAAAGTGATGAAAAAAAGTTACTTCTTTCTAAAGTCTTCCGCAAGTATTTTCCACACACAAGTGCACGAATTTTCTAAACGGTTCTGAATAATACCCAGTTGCTTTCATGGGCATAAGTGTTTGATATTGGTTCATCAATTTTAAAGAAAAATAAACCTATTAATAGGAAAAATATAACAATAAGATACGAAATTGTCTCTTCATAATTCCACTCGAAAAGTCTTGGCACGTTAGGAGAAATGATTGGCATACTTCATCAAATATACAATCTCATTTGTTTGTATGTTTTTTTTTTTTTCGGTTTAACGAGGTATTGGAGCACTGGTATCAATATCGGTAATCGGTATTAGAAAGTTTAACAAAATCAAACTTATTTTTGCGCTGAATGCAATGAAGGAACAAAACATTATTAATCGTTATAAAGAAAAGTTCATAGGATTACATTAAAATTTAATTGTGTGTGTATTTTCTCCAGAAAATAATTCATAGCAAGCGGCATCTAGTGATGAATATATCCGGTTCCTTTATTCATTGTGATGCTCTATTTATTCATGTTATCAGTCAAAAATGTCATATTTTGGCATAAAATGATTGATTTTGTTGTTGTTTCCTCACTGAAAAATATGGGTACTTAAAATAATAGTAAACATTTAGTGCGTTTAATTAAAACGGTTTGAAATAAAAATATTATTTTCAACTAAAGCCGAAAATACCGGTATTTGACTTCGTATAACACTGGTTTTATGAAATTGCTAAACAGCACGAAATACCGGTATGCGTGTCGAAATGATAGGTCCACCAGTAAAAACGAAAGTTATGCTGGTAAAAAAAACGTTTATTGTGCACAAAATGCTATTTTATAAAACTACATTACTTCATTCAATGTTAAATAACACATGAATTATATACAAATAATAGGAATAATAAGAAAATAAAAAAATATATATATGAAACAGCTGTTTCAAAAAGATAGGTCCACTGAATCAAGCATCAAGTTAATGTTGAATTAATAAGAAATTTTGCTATTTTTTTTTCTGAATAAGCTCATAAATCCTATCCGGCATGGTTTCTACAGGTATTTTCAAACAATTTGTCTCGATTTTTGGTCATTCGGAGGAAATAGCCTTTTCTAAGTCTACTGTACTGTTGTACTGCCCTCCGCCTGCAAACAACGTTTTTGCGAGTATACCCCACATGTTTTTTCCCGTATTTAGGTCGGGACAACAAACTGGCAGATCGATAAATGTACACCAGTATCCAAAAAACATTCGAAAGTGGACTTAGCAGTGAACACAGGAACATTATCCTGTTGGAACAAGAAGAATGGACCCATAATGTGCTTTGATTGTGGAAGAAAATATAGTTCAATCAGCTGTTGATAGCCTGCAGTATCCAAACAAATGTCTACAAATGCTATAGCGGTTTTTCCTCCACCTCCGAATCCGGTCCATGCTATATCGGTTTTTCCTGCACCTCCGAATCCGGCCTATACAGTTTAAGGAACCACCACCAGCTTGCCTCATAGATAATATCTGCCTATCGTTACGCAGATCGTGCCGGTAATACTGCCTGCCATCTGGACCATCCAGGTTGAATTTCTAATTATCACTGAATATCACACGATGGGAATCTTGTTTCCAGGACACAGTGGCGGATCATAGGATTTTGAGGCCCCAAGCGCAACCTGATCCGGGGGCCCTTCTATTGACGCTACTACCAATGTGATGGTTTACTAATACGAACTATGCAGATGTGCTTGAACGACCTATACCCCACAAAGAATTACGGTATTTTAAACTTTTTCAAGATGTTCAGTGGAGAAGATCCTTTCGAAAATTATTATTATTTTTTTTTTTTTGAAGTTTCACAAAATCGAATGCCGGATGGGAGGTCCAAAACCAAAAGGTCCACGAACAAAAGATTCATTGGACCTTATGTCTGGATGACCTTCTGTCTCTCGGATCTGTTATCCCGCGGACCTTTTGGATGTGAATGTTCTGTTCGTGGACCTTTTGGTTTTGGACCTTCTAGCCAGATCCCCATAAAATCTGCGCTTGGTGACGCTAAGGTTGAGGGTTCGACATTTCGGTTTTGGACCTTCTGTCCGACTTTCCCGAGGTGAGAAGAGGGCTCGATGGTTCTCAAATTTTTGACAATAAGGCTTTATAAAAACGCAAATAGTCTTTGGTGAGGTTAGAGGAAGGAGATGGAAATTTAAGAGTTTTCGCTGAAAAAAGTATATTCTAAAGCTCTCTTTGGCAACATCAGACACCGGAAAGAGGTTCTCCATTGAAAATCGCTTGTAATCGAACTCAAAGAAAAAGGATTTTATAGGTTATGCTTAGCCAGTGGCGTAGCTACAGCTTCTGACTCCCCTTTATTAAGCCGTATATCGACTCTTTATCACATGTTGTCTGATTGACAAAGAGAAGAAAATTCGCACTACTGGGTCAGCTTTTTAGTCTAGTTGCAGGGTTATTGCTCACAAACGATTTTCATCTCGAAAGATAATCATTAGCAGAAAAATTTACTATATTTTTTAGTAAAAACTCCAGAAATAACATAATAGCTCTGTAATGGCTGAATTAAAGACGATTTTTCTTAATCCACAAACTTTTGTAGATTGTAATGCTTAAGTCTCCTTCATTTTGTAAAATCTAAAGACCTATTGACATTTCATTGTCTTGAATAATGTAAAAAACTTGAGATAATTGAAATTATGATTGGACCTTAATTAATTCAAAAAATCTATGTTATGCATTAAAAATTTATTGTAGGAATTCTAATTTTGTTTACAGTCGTAAGCGCTTTTAAGTATTAAAGAATACTTACTCTATTATACTTAAAACGTACTAAAATTATTTCAAAAGAAAAAAAAGCTTAGAAATCAAGACAAAAGCTTTACTTTTTTTTAGACGGATAATATCATTTATTTTGTTTCACACCGTACAACTTTGTCAGCGGAAATTTGCTTATTGACATTAACATAAACAAAAAGTGACTAACCAAAAATTGAAACTGTTCAAGTAAATATGTAAAAAGTTAATATTTGTATTTCTTTTATCAGATTAAAATACTTTAAATGATTTTAACCAGTGTCAATGTATGGTAGAAGTTTGAATTATGTAAAAATAAGGAGTTCAATGGAAATTGAATTACAACATTTCTATTCCCTATGAAGGTATTTTTATAACGAAGGGAAATCAAAATAACTGAAAGCACCAACGAAAGAACTTGCAGTTATTTATAATTTTTTCAGGTAATATTGTTTAAAACTATAATTTTCGAGTTAATTTCTGAATACAATAAAACTTTTGAGTATTACGAAATATTTTTTTTAAATAAACACCGAAATGAAAACTACTCACTACACTGCTCACAAAGGTTTTTCCTCAGACTATGAAAATATTAAGGGAACATTGGTTTAAGCAAAAGCTCTACTCTTTTGTAAAACAAAATAAATAGCATGAAAAAAAGCTCTGGTACTAATAAAAATCTATGATAAATACAATTTGAGATATTAGACGTTTTTAATACGTTAATGAATGGAAAATGAGTTTCCCACGCTTATATAAAAAAGAGTGCCACAAGGAGTTTTTAAATATTTTCTAACTGAGTAAATATTACTAACTCCAGTATATTAGTTGTGGATACACTTCGATATAGGCCCGCAGTCGTAATAATACTAAATATTTTTAAAATAGTGAACCTAAACGATAATAAAATTTGCGCATTAACATTTTTTACAACGAAATCTTCGATTACGAAAAGGAAAATCAATTTATCATCATGTCAAAGACCAGAGTTCAGGGTTTGTACATCATTTTAAGAATCAAAGTATTTTTCTTTATGAAGATATTTCCTTGTACTAACCAACATCAATACAATTTGAACCATTATTAGACATTTTTTAAAACATTTTGAGAAATGCAATTTAGAACAACCTTCAAAATCACGTGAATGAGGAAAATAATTTAATGAGTATAGCAAGGAATTTTGATATTTTAAATACTGACACATTTTTAATTTATCTGTTAGGTTAAAATTATATCAATCTTTAAATATTGAACATGAAATTATATAAAACATAACATCATTCATAAACTAAATGTTCTTCTATTGCAAAATAAGAAATAAATTATTCATAAAATTCAGAATTCATGGTTACTACAGTGAACCTTTAGTTAATCCTACAGTCCATTAGTTACATTCAAGACAAAAAATTAAACGACAAACAGGAACAAAACTAGCAATTAAATTATTTTACTTACCTTACTAAAGGAGTAAAAAGACGTTGCATAAATTGTATAAATTAACTTTTAGTTGCTGAGTTAGAGGATAGAAAGAGACTAACAAAAAAAAAAAAAAAAAAGAAGAGTCAGCTGTCCCATCTTCGATCTTTATTAAAATAAATAGAACCAAAATCTCTTACAAATGATTTTTCTTTTCATGTAACTTAGGAGAGAAAAAATGACCAATCAAAGCTAACTCTAAAATATATATGCTACTGCCTCAAGACAGAGCAATAAATTGTGCCGAACCTTCTCCACCCTCACTGACGAGTATTCCCTTTTCCTTAAAAAGAAAAAGTAAAAGAGTAATTATTTGCATTCTGGTAGTATCATCATTTGATAAGAGGAAAGAGGAAACAGACAGAGCCCATCTGCATGTTTTGTGGAAAAGGTAGACATGGTTGTAAAACTCGGTGACTTTTGCCCCATGCTTTTGTTAAAGAAACTGACCCCCCAAGTATTGAAGATGCAATTAGGTAACCATAAAATGGAAAGGAGAAGATAAGGGCAACGGGTAAACAGAAGGTTTCCAGAGCAAGAGAGAGGGGTAAAATAGCAGCTCTTTCTAGAAAAATCTTTGCCACCCATGCCCTTGACCTTCCAATGCCACATCCTTATTATGTCGAGCATCAGCCAAAAGTAGGGAAATGCTTACTATTTTCCCAGGGGATCCGGCTATAAGGTCCATTTATTTTCCCATGTTACCAAGGCAGACTAATGTTTTTTTTTCATACTTTCGTAATTTAAAAAATTGTTATCTTTTCTTTCTCTTCAAATAAAGTGCTAAAGTATTAAATTGCCACCCCCTTAAAAATGCCAATCCGGGGCGGACCGCCGCCTGTGCGCCACTGTGTTTGGCCAAGATACGACGGGAGACGAAGCGGGTAAGCGCGGCTGCTGTCTTCCCTCAAATTTTCGAAACTAATACTTTAAAAAGTGCAATTTTAAATTGCCCTTAATGATATTACATGGGACAGTTGGGATCGGATCTCTCCCCCGAAATTTTTTTAAAAAAATTAAGGCCCTAGAAAATTTATTTTGGACTCTTTTTGATCTTATGAGGGGATGGGGTGCAACCTTCGCTTAGATAGGCGCTAAATAGTTTCATCACCACACATGAACTTGCTGTGCTTAGTCAGAAGTTCGTAAATAATCCAGTTATAATAATATTTAAGAATAAATAAATAAAAAGAAACATTTTGAGACTCACAGGGGACATCCGAACCCCCTCTCCCCCCCCCCCCCCCCCGCATACGACACTAGAAATTCCCGTTTATAAATTTTTTTATTTAACTTTGTTCATTGCATTTATAACATTGAAAACTGTTTTGGAGGGGGGGTGATTTAACGACCCCCCCCCCCCGGCTACGGCCTTGCGTTTCATGACAAAGAAGAACAGACACTTTTACAACATCGAGAACAGGCTTGGAGTCAATTACGAGAAAATGTAATCGATTACGATTACGATTACAAACATGAAAAATTTGAGATTACAATTACGATTACGATTACAGTCGTCTGTGAAATCGCTATTACGATTACAGCAACGATTAGATTACGTTAAAAAATGTAATCGATTACGATTATCATGTGCCGATTACGATTTCGATTACGCGATTACAGATTGTTGAGGAATATATATATATAAATTATTACATAATATTCATTCACGACAACAGCGTTATAGATGACAAATTATGATTTTTGATTATCTAATATAGAGATGAATGAAGTGATGATTGCAACTAACATGTTCTCTTAACTTTAGGATTTATTGTTATTTTATTTAATTTAATTATTTATTTATTTTATTTTTTGAATTCTGACGTTGTTGCAGTAAAGGAGCAATAAATGAAATAAAAGCACATCCAAATTAATTTGATCCATTTGAAGTGCACTTAAATATAGCACAACTATTTTATCCATATGTCGTATATAGGTGATTAAATACATGTACATGCACTAGTGGATTAATTTCTGGACACTTTTAAAGATTTCACCATTAAATATTGCATAATGAATTATAAGATTTAGTTATTTTACTTAAATCATTTATTTATTACTTCTCTAATAAAGAAAATCAAACTACATTACATAAGCAACACTTGACTTAAGCTTTTCAGCTGTAAAAAGGAGTTTCTTTAGGATTTAAAAAACAAATGATACATATTTTTTACATAAAAACATTGATACTGATAAGTATGTGGTTTAATACTATTAACTTCACTTTTACACTAAAAAAGCAATGCAATACTCATATTTTATAGTGCTACTTTAATGAGAATCGGTTTTTTTACTAAATGAAAATTTCATTACTGTTAAAAACTAATGACATAAACGCAAGAAGACGGTTCATTTCTAAATATAGTCTGTAAAAGAAAAAGAAAAATGTTTAGAACGAAGTGTTAATGCAACTTCAAAAAAAGAAGTTTCGGCATGAAGCAAAACTTTTACCAACATCAAAAAACATACATATGGACGATTCTCAGTGAACTCGTAATTCGTTGTTTGGACCGATTATTTAAAAAATAATAAAGTGTAATAAAGTAATTATCGCTCTTAATACTTTTTACATAATTAATACTTTGTGGCACAATTGTATTTGGAGCGATAACATTTTTTTTCTTCTAGAAATTATTTAAGCACCAAATACACAGTCCCCTGGCTATCCCAATCCTATAGTTGAACACTTAAAGGCAGTATTTCATAAAACCTATTACGGCTACATAAATTTGGCAATTAATATCTAAAATTAGAATAATGCAATTATAGCTTTTTTATGAAATAAGGTCTAATTACGTATTTAATTACGTTAATATAGTATACAAAAACCTGTCCGGAGCTTTTTCAAACAGTCTCCTGCCACAAATTCAAAGCTGCAGAAAAAAACCGTTAATCTTGAAAAATTTTTTTGGCATGAAGTTTAAAGTAATCAGTGTGAATTTGCGGAAATATCTGAGAACAGTGTTGAAACGCAACGTTGTTTAGTTTCAGAGCCACATTTGTGATGAAAGTATGCATCTGGGTCGTTGCGAAAACAGTCCTCTGTGATGTAATTTTATTAATGTTAATTAGTTTAATTATGAAACATATTAATTATTATGTCCACAATTTGTACCTAAATTTATAGGTAGCTTCATAACTAATTATGTTTGAATTATTTTGCAGATATTACGCATCAAAGTGCAAATAAACAGTTCCCTGCCTAGTTATACTAGGCAAGGGACTTACCCCCTATTATGATTTATCAGAAAAACACAAACTTCAATTGGCCCTCTTTCGAACCAAAGTTATAGATTCATTTTCTGAGCAATATTATAATAATTATACGACTATTTCAAAAACACATGCCCGGACAGATGCTGTATGGAAAATAAAGTGTTTACAGAGAATCGCCTACAGATTATATTTCTATGTATTATGCTCCAACTCCATTAATAGTTAAAATGTATACAATCAAACAATTCTAAAATAATATAATTAGAAAATGGGTAGCAAGTTTTGATTTGATTTCTTGACATCAAGTTTCTTTTTTTTTTTTTTTTTGCGTGTATGATCATTTTATAACAATATTTTATGTCAGATTTTTTAAAGTATACTGCTGTCATTGCTACTAGAAACATGAAACTAAAACAATAAACACAAATTCAAAAGTATATTAAAACTATTCTAAGCATAAAAAGATAATTAATATTTAAAAATAAATTATTGATTTCAATCATACACATAAACAAATGTTTTAAAAATCTAGAAACACACAACTTTATCTTCTTTATATACTTCTTAATTTAAAATAGTATCGGCATTAAAATACAAAGCATAAATTTAAGGTACCTGAATTGGAAAAAAAAAAGCACCGAAAGGTATATAACAGTGAACAGAATCGCAACCGTTATAACGATGGTTACGACAGAATCCCAACAGAATCCAGTCGAACTGAAAGCATGTGTTAGTATTTTGACACCACTGTTCTATTCCGAGGTGGCCAGGGCCATAGTTCTCTAGCCCTGGAGGCAACGACGACTTCGTTTGTTGCTGTCACTGACAGCTGATGAAAGGGAAAATGGATGACCCATCCTAAAAATCAAGGGGAGACGTTTTGTGATAGGCGCCTGAAGGTTGAAAAGCACTTAGGGCTCAGTTTTATTACCCTCATTTACAAACAGCCCGTAACAATCACTGAACAGCTCTCAAGTCTTTCGGAAGCTTGTATTGAACTTTATCTCTTCACAGCATTGTAGAAACGTAACTTAGAAGTTTTTTAACTTTCAGCAAGTCAGGATTACACGATTACAAGGCTAAATTACGATTATTCAAACTTAGATTACAATTACGATTACGCAAGAAATTCTTGATTAAAATTACGATTACACGATTACGAGTGTTCCATTTTCAGATTATGATTATGATTACAGAAAAATGTAATCGATTACGCAGATTACGATTACGTAATCGACGATTACTCCAAGCCTGATCGAGAATAATGTGAAAAGTAATTTTCAATTATTTTTCTTTTGTATTTACCTTCCTTGAAGGAAAATAGAAAAAAATGTGATGACAATGTATACATATTTATTAAGTATTATTTCAAAATGTAAGTACAATATTCAATAATTACAGTACAAAAATCGTAAGATCTGTACCTCAGAACCAGACTAACGTAAGTCCACTTTCGTCATTTTTCAGTAGAGGGGAAAAAAGATGTATTCGACAATCGTTTTTCCCCTCTACCGAAAAATGACGAAAGTGGACTTACGTTAGTCTGGTTCTGAGGTACAGAGATAAAGAAAAGACACTTCTCACTTGCCGATTGTAGAGCACGAAATATGATATATTGCTTGTTTAGATAAAGCATTCCGGAAGAATGGAACAAATACATTTTGAAACTTTAAACCTTGTAAAGGAACACACTTCTTTTTTTAATATTCCAGTTTTTACTTCTGGAAAAATCTAAGCAAAGGCACGTGAAACCCAGGGCATAGGCCCCCTTAGATACAGAGAAAGATTACCACATAAGCCAACTAGACCTGGACATGGGTCCTATCTTTCTAAGAGGCCTGAATTTTTTAAAGGACTAGTACAGCTACAAGCACAGCACTAAAGTTATGCAAACAATATGAGTATTTTTAAGAAAAATAATAAAAAAATAACCATTTTTTAATTGGAGAAAAAAAAACTTCCTTGAACGAGACTCTTTATTCATTCTACCGGTAACGGATTTACCATATTGTAACTGTGAGGGCCCCCATGATTATAGGGGGCCACTAGCGCAGCCAGAATTTCCTCCTGGGAGGGGTTATTTTTTTCATCATAGCCATCCTTATGTGTATACATATCAATATATCACGATCAGATATATAACTTAAAAACATGAGTACAAATGCGACTGTTACCACTCTCTTTGCTGCACCGTAGCGGTTAGTTTTCGTATTCAAAAGTAATATTTACATATAGCTATGTAAAAGTACAAATTCATTTCAATATTCAAGGCTTGTTACTGTCGTATACATCAGAATCAGATGTTTCTGCATTACTATGTAGCGGTTTTTTTTTTTTTTTTTTGTGCATGTTAGCATAATTTTAGAAATAAAATCATGTTAAAGGATAATATGGAAATCATGTTACAATTGATTATTTGCCTCATAAGCGACAAAAAGTAATAAATACAAACGCCTGAATAAAAATATTGAACTCTTGTTTATTTACACACAAACAACATTTATATTTTAAAACTATGTTAGAGCAACACACAGCGAATTCATTTCACTGCATTCTACCGAATTCAAACGAATGTAAAACAAAGGAACAACAAAACCATTATAATATGGCTTCGAAAGCGAGAAATATAAACGAATTATGATATTCAGGGCAATAATAATTCAAATGACATATATTTATCAGAGAGATATAAACGTACGAAAAGATAAATTGTTACAATATTTTAAAAATGTGCATAAAATATAAATGTAAAAAATAAAATAAAAGTGAAAAGAGGAAACATAAGCAAACTATAGACATGAGTTCTTTAACAATGGACTTTTGGGATCGGGATAAGAAATGAACCTTTACTGTTATATGGTGATTACAACTTACAAAGCAATATGTAGTCTGCACGACTTTTGTGCCAGCTGGTTTAGGACGTCATCTTCACTGATGGGAATTCGGTCATGGATGTAAGCCATAGCCAGTCCATTTAAACGCTCTTCACCAGTTTTATTTTTTAAGTATGTTTTCAAAAACTTTAAAGAAGAGAAATACCTTTCAGGCGTGCATGTCGTTACAGGAATTGTAGCAGAAATGGTAACGAGAGACTTTACTGTTGGTGGAAGCTCAGCGTTGTAAAGCTTCAAGTGGGTTTTTTGGTTTTTTTTTCTTTCACCATTTCTTGCCAAAGAATAATTTCCCCCAATGAATTTGGAGAGTCAAGCTTATGAAATTCCGCTAGTTTCATAACACCAGAAATGTCTTCCTCGCTCTTATCTATATTCTCCTTTAACAAAATCTGGAAGGGTGTTAAGATTTTTTCATGAGCTTCAAATTTTTCTTATAGTGTTTGAATAGTATTTTTTAGGAAAGGAATGAACAAAGATCGTCGGGAATATTCTTCAACCGTATCGGCTGGGACATTATCTCTCTTTGCCTGCCGCCATGCCATCTTTTCCTTTGAAATGGTGACATCTAATTCAGCACAAAGCTCACTTATTTTTTTGGAAAAATGAGAAAATGTTTGCTCTGCGTTACTTCTTATTTCATCCAGCTTTGATTTCACAATCATAGCAGATTTTACTGCAGTTATAAGGTCCAGATTTTGTGTCTGCAAATATATACTCAATGGCATAGTCAACGAAAATACGTGATCAACCACAAAAAGGCTCACCAAGAAGTCGCACTTTACTATAGCACTCTGAAGATGGTAGGCTTCGGAAGCTGCTTTTGTGTCAGCCTACTTTTGTATTTCCTCCAAGGATGAAAGTTGTCACTGCGCAGTGGCGCTCAACCCATTGAGTGGGGCAGATTCTCTTTAATTTTTCTTTTTTTTTTTTCGTTTCTTCAGATGCCGTTGCAATCTCAGTTGTTAACACTGTTTGGCGCTTCGGAGTGTTACAAAATTTTTGTGCCCTCTCAATAACACCAATGCAATGCCTAATTGCTTGAACAGGGCTATTGGCTAAACGAAAAATAATCGGCCGTCCTTGAACAATCGTCATCTGTCCTTTATTTCTTTCTTTTTTTTTTAGGTTCAACTACAAAAGAAAAAAAAATCATACCTTCTGGGGGGTGTTTTAACACCCAAACCCCCCCCCCTCGCTGCGCCAGTGTAGGGGGCCCCTAAGAGTGAGAGTATTCAAAAATATACATGCTAACTGATTTACATAGTGCTGAGATGGACTAAAGAGGCCCCCAAAAATGCCTTTTAACGGGGCCCCTAGCCACGCTGCATTCTGCCACTGAATTTTCAGGGGGACTCCAAATCATTGTGGGCTTTGGGCCTCATTGTTAGTTCGTTGGGCCTAGCTTAAATGCGGATCCCTATCGGGAGCAATCACCAATCAGTCCTATTGGCTTTGGCTAACTGTCAATTTCCATGGATATTGAGCATTTTCCACTCAAGTTCGTGACTTTCATTGGCAAGTTCTAAAATTGAAAATTTTTACTTTTGAGAACGTATAACGTTCCGAGGCTTCGAGGCCCCCTGCGTTTCTGAGGCCCCAGGCTTGCGCCTCATGCGCCTGTTGGGTAATCCGCTACTGCCAGGACATCACTTCCTGGGCAAATTTCAATCTCTTTTCTTTGTTTTTTAGTCAATTTCAAAGCCGCTTTGATCTTCAAGTAAACTAAATTGCCAAACCTCTTTACCACTCTATAAACTGTAGATTTTGATATTGAAGGTTCTTGTTGTCTGGCTAAAGTGAATAAGCCCATATTTCCAGATTTTAAGTCATTTACGGTATTCCTTCTTTGTCGGGGTTTCATTTTTGATGATCGGCCAGATGATTTTTTTCTGCCATAAGCATTTCTAAGTCGCAAAAGATTGTTTACGACATTTTACGATCTGTTTAAAAGCTAACCTATTTCTCTAATCGATTTTCCACACTTTTTAAATGTATCAATTTTCCACTGCTCAACCAGCGAAAGACTGCAACGACGACCCATTTTGTTTGATTACAACGTGGCGTTCGAATCTGTTTAAATACCTCCACAGCAGCCAGCATAATCCTGCAGTAAGACTAAGCAACGATATTTATGCAATTTTTTTGGAAATAAACATGATTAGTGCAAAACTTCTGAAGGTGGACCTATCTTTTCGAAGCGATCTGAAATTGAAAATTTGCATAAAATAAAAGGAATTATTTATTTTTTAAAAATTTCATCATAAATAGTTATTAACGATTACTGATTAATTGTCTCTACTAAAAAAATGATTCATATTCTCAATTAAGAGTCGAAATTTTGAAAAATGTGGGTGGACCAATCATTTCGGTACGCACTGTATGATCTTGTAACTATAATTTATCTTTTTTTTTTTTTTTTTTTTTTTGTGCTACGCAATATGAACAACGTCAACCATTTAACACAAATAAGAGTGCGTGCATTATTTAAAAGATTCGGATCAATTAATTTTCGAAAAATACTTGTGAAGAAAAACTTGAGACATTTATTTTTCTTTTAGTTTTTAATTTTACACATCTGAAAATATTACATTATTTACTTAATTTCTGGAGCACAAAAAACGTAAAATCAAAATGCTTTTGTTTTCATTTAAACCAAAACGATTCATTAGCATTATAAATATGCTGTGATAGAAAAGAACCAGGCAACATTTATGTTTTAAAAACTTAGATGTACCTCATGTCGTTACATATTTGAGTTTTTGAACTTTAACTGGAAAACCAAAAACACTTTTTTTTAAATATTTTTTACATCAATTTGTTGAAAACAAAAGTAGTTATTGATTTATCATGTATTTTCAAACAGTGATTTGTAATATCGATAGGAAAGCCTTAAAGTATAAATATTGTAAAACAATTTGCGCACCACTGTAATCGAATTGTAATAAGTTAGTCTAATTTTGTATCTAAAATTTGAAAACATTAGCAACATTATATCAAAATTAATTTTAAGGTAAAAAAAAAACTTTATTTGTTAATTAGTCTTAAATTTTTTCACTTAACATAACACAAAATGTTTGAAAAATGCATGCAATTGTATATAACAAGAGATCGGCAAATTTTGGGAAATCTTTGGAGTTAAGGAAACATTTTAGGCACCAAACAAGTTATGTATTAGAGTTAACACACAGACAGGAAAATTCAGTATAACCCTG
Source organism: Uloborus plumipes (assembly GCA_038373865.1). NCBI lineage: Eukaryota > Metazoa > Arthropoda > Arachnida > Araneae > Uloboridae > Uloborus > Uloborus plumipes. The sequence continues at coordinate 105,632 of JAXGGA010000502.1, read as the reverse complement.
ACTTTTGAAAGTTTATGTAAGAAGTAGTCACCAACTTATTTTTTAGTTACCCGGGTGACCGAGCGTACGGGATTTGCCGAACCCTGTTTATAATTATTATCCGTATGTGATTTTAACTGCGTGTCCAATGAAATTTCCCTTCTTTAAGTGTGATTAATTTAAATTTTGCACGTTTGACAGGAAAAGGGAAAATATTGCTCTTTATTAATTCCAAGGTTAAGTCACATACGCCTTAATAACAATAGGAGGAACAATTTAATACATGCACAAATTAGAAACAAATTGCAAAAACGTGTTTCAATGAAGAGAAATGAACTTATAGATGTAAAGTCATACAACAAAGGCAACGAGATGGAACAATAGTCAGTTTGAATAGTAAAAATAGCACATTAACAAAACAACCAAGATAAAATGAAACCTTGATGAGTATATATTTATAGCAAATTCTTTTCCAGAAAGAAGTTAAGTAATTCATTTTCAAAAAAACTCTCTAAGCAGTAAATTTCTCATGTCCTAAATTAAAACGCTAATTAATATACTGTATTAGGTATAAATTTCCTGTTGGAAAAAGTCATCTTACGAATCAATTGTTCCCTTTACAGAAAGGCAGAAATAAATAAAGGTGAAACGAATAGAAAATCATTGAGAATGGAACGAAACATATATGCAGAATATTGATAAATAAAAATAAGAAATAAAAATGTGATAAAATAAACTAGGAATAGTAGGAAAATGCCAATCAGTCCACTAAAATCATAAGAGAGAGAGGAAAAAAATCATAAAATGAAGCACGTCTCAATTTGTTGCAAATTTGTGCATTTATTACGTTGTTTTCTTGTTGTCCCTTTGTTACACTAAAATATTTATTCATTTCTTACAGGCCCGTCATTTCGGTTTTCGGGGGGGGGGGGGTCAATTGCTCCCCCCCCCTGACTTTGGAAAATCCATGGATTTACATATAAGTATACATGGTTTCTGAAATTTTTTGGCAAATTTACATTGTATATACACCCTTCCCCCCCCCCCCTGGAAAAATTCGAAATGACGGTCCTGATTTCTTATGTGCCTTAACATTTTAAAATTCATGTATTGTATGTGCCTTGCTGTATTGCTGTCACAGAAAATGTAATTCAAAAGTTTATCAATACATACCAATTTTACGTGTTTCTATGTAATTCTCTTTTCATATCAGCTACATGAAGAATTTTAGTACGTTGTGATACCCAGAAATCAATTTGTCAGCTAAGTTCAGGCTGCAGAACTACTAGTGTGTATCTTACACGAACCATTTCGCGCTACTTTGGACCAGGGCTGCGGAGTCAGAGTCGAAGAGTCGGAGTCGGATTGATTTTGGACCAAAGGAGTCGGAATCGGAGTCGCCGAAAAACATGTCGACTCCGACCACCTCCGATTTGGATGAAATTTTATGGAGGCGAAAACATATCTTTGAAACTAACAGATACAAATTTTCAGCGTCTAATATCCAAATCCTAAGCATCTAGGATCATTAAAAAGTGCTTCCAAATGGCGGGGTCTGCTTTGGGAAACGAATTGCTATGTTTGGGCTTATGTAAGTGAATAAAAAATATTTGCAGCAAAAATGCAATGTGTTAAAATAAAATCTGGACATTTAACAAGAAAAGGATTAGATTTGTACGGAGTCCAATGACAAGAGCGGCATTTGTCTTTTGCTCTGGAGAAAAGGGACTTTTTGGGAGGTCACAGTGACCTCCTAGAATTGAGGTAAATGTGGTGAAATTACCTGCGAGAATTCTTGAGAGAATTGAACTTTTTGAGAGGTCACAATGACCTCCCACGACCTCCAACTGGGATACCCCAGCTTGCTACCCCCCCCCCCCCCCAAAGTGAGTCCTGGTTACGACAATGAATAAAAATGAAACTTTTAAAAATGGACTTAATCTTTCAACCTTTGTTTAGGGTTTTTCCTTCTTCCCATTTGGGTAAAAAAACAAATAATAAAAAAAAGCAAGAGTCGGGAGTCGGAGTCAGAAGTTTTAAAATCCCGTAGTCGGAGTCGGAGTCGACAATTTTTCCTCCGACTCCGCAGCTCTGCTTTTGACCAAGCGGTAAGCAAACGCATATTTTGCTTGCCGCTGTCACTTCTATTTATCTACAGGCGAAAACGAAACTAGAGTGAGTTCTGGTAAGTGCGTCCACGGGGTAAGTGCGTCCACTGGGAATTATATGAGCACTGTCCTGAAATGGCTTCTGCAACACATTGACTATGTTAGGTAACTGTCTAATGATAATTTCAATAGGTAGAATTTAGGCCTGGATTCAATAGACGAAACACACTCAGAGACAACTTAAATGTCTTCAAAAAAACTCTAAAGTAAAGATTGAGAAGATTTTGTTTCAGTTTCTCTTGTAGTCATACCAAGCAATTGAAGTCAAGAAATGCAAGTTGTTTCTTTTGAGAAATAGCTACTAATAACATACATGAGGTATTTTGATCAAATACTCTAACTAAAATTTGTTTATATGACGGTACGCACTTTCCCTTTCTTTAAAGTAAGGTGGGGGTAAGTGCGTACCATTATGATGGGGCAAGTGTTTACCATTACGTGGAAAATTCTACTCTCATAATTCACCTTTAATTTTGCTTACAACTCTTTTATAAGCAGATTATAAAACCGACGTTATTTCCATCAAGTAGTTATATTTATATTGAATGCGGCATAAGATTTCAATTTTATTCATTACCTCTGAAATATATATTGGCTTTTAGATATCAGTTATTTATCAGTAAATTTTTCGTTGAAAATAGCGATCATAAGCTATACTTAATTTAAACCAGAATGCCAAATGAAGCAATGAAATTAAGTGAAACACTAAATAAGGAACCAACTGATTCAAAAAACGAAGGTGGAGTAATGAATAAATTATATTTAAGAAAATTAAGAACACCTTGTGAAAAACTATTTCAATGTATAAGGAAAAAAAAGTACAAGTATCATATCATGATTAATTATTTTCTCTTTTTTTTTTTTTTTTTTTGCTCTTTATTTTGTATTTTTTCTTACTGCTGCTGATTCCAATAAGAAAAATATTTTAAAACCATATTTATTCGAAAAAAAACGAATTGTTCACTCAGGTCACCTAACGATCTACCATATAAATAGAATTAAAGAAAATCACAGGGGTACGCACTTACAACGCTATTGGACGCACATGTCTCATCTTACATTTAAGAAGGGGTAAGTGCGAACCCTGGCTTAAACACAGACTGATTAATGTATTAAACCAAAATAAACTGTGTAGACTATAAGTGAATATTACTAAATAAAGACAACGTACATTTGCTCACTTGGTCTTATTAAAAGGACAGAGGAAGAATTACAGACACAACTCTCTTAATCTTCAAATCACAGTTGTTTGCAAGACGCGTGGGATATCTCTGATTGCGTTTCATCCATGCAAGCAAGTGCTGATCTCTAGTATTAGGAATTATCCCAAGGCAACTACCTATCATATTTAATATCTGCCAGAAGTTTTTTCCTGCTCATATTCACATAATTTAAGGTGGACGCACTTACCCCGCTAGGTAGGGAAAGTGCGTACCTTAGAATAGGTGTCATAAACCAGGTCACAAAACCTATGCTTATGTTTTATTTGACATATTTTTTGCTTGAAAATTTTAGTAAAGGATCTGGAAAGAAAACTAAACAAAAATTATGAGTGTACAAGATTTTTCAACAGAGCAGCATCCTTGAGAACATGAACTTTGAAAAAAAGGGTGCGCACTTACCAGAACTCACCCTATATGAACTTGGATGGCTGTCAAGATCATATTATTGACGACATGGACCTTAAATTTTAACCACCCATTCTCCACCTATCCCACTACACCAGGGGTGGCCAACCGTTTTAGTGCGAGTGCCACTAACTGGGGAGAAAAAACTCAGCGTGCCACATTGTGTTTTTTCAACAAACTTAATTTTTTTCTAATGTTGAAAATAGATTTTATGTTGGCTGACGATGGAATTTTTACTCAAATGAAATATTTTTTCTCATAAATCTAAGTAATTGAAATTAAAATGATAATAAAGATAAAACAAGTCCAAACTTAGAAATTATCGTTAATAAACACTGTTATAGGTTCTGTCAGTAGGCGTATAATTAAAACAGAAACAAATAACATCAAACATTATATTCGAAAAATTAAACAGTCTGTACGTAATATGGTTTATGAATCAGTATTTTTTTTTTTTTTGCCAAGTCTTTTAAGATTTTAGGATTAGTTCTTGAGAATCCTAAGAAATTTAAGTATTTTAAGTAACATTAATTAATATATTCAAAATTATTTAGATTTTTCTGTATTCATAACAAAAAAATTCGTTTAGAAGCGTATTTTAAACCAAATCTACAACAGCACTAGGAGGCTAAAGTGCGTAAAGGTGAAAAAGAAATTATTGGTGCAAATTTCTACATAACGTGGATGACTTTATGTTGAAGTAAGCTGTTTTATTTGATTACCAATGCAAAAGGTCAGTGATTCTGGTTTGGATTTCAGGAGGGTAACAAGTAGTGCCTTGCAGAGAATTAGACAGAGAATTTAAAAGATCAGCATTTTTTATCATCCTGAAAATCATCAAACCTAACACTGAATGAATACTTAAAATGTGTGTAAAATTGTCTCCATATATCATTGGAAAATTGTTAAATTTGGATTGTTACTTTCGTATTAATTTTTAAAGTTTTATTCTTTTTTCTCCAAAGTAGAGAGAAAGAAACTGAAGTTTCATCATAAAAGAATGTAGATGACCATACTGGTTTAGGAAACTTTTTTCTGTACAATCTTAAATTTAAATTACTTAAACGCCGGATAATAAGAGATGGCATTGCTAAATTCAATTGCTATTCTTCATTCCTAAGTAGCAAGTCCTCATTGCTTTCCTTCCAGTTTTAAAAAACACACTCCCTAAAATTCTAAAATCTTATGACTATTTTTAAAATTTGGATAACTATCGAACACATTTCAATGAAGGAGTAACTTGCCATACTCTCCTCTTTTTCCTGGGAAAAGTTCACAAAACATTCAGAGCTCTAATTCGTAGTTTGTTTGTGAGGCATTTCACGGTATTTGACATAGGGGTGTCCGTAACAAAACTTTTTAAAGTTTAAAATGTTTATATATATTGAAAAAGTACATTCTAAAGTATATGAATATCATATTGTTTTCATAGTTCACTTTATATGATGTTTGTAATTGCACTCAGAACATTGAAAATGCAATTTTCACTGTTACGGACTCTACATTGAATTTATCTTTAAAAATTAAACTTTTATTCCAATTATTGTTACGGACTCTACAGTCATCATTTTCACAATCCATAATTTTTTATAGAACGCACTTTTTGATTAAAATTGTTAGCTATATTAGAGGTGAGCCTTTACTTTATCTGTCTCAAGTACCAGTTTTGGCTTAAAAATCGGTTTAAGCCAGATTTAAAGAAAAATTCAATGTAGAGTCCGTAACAGTGAAAATTGCATTTTCAATGTTCTGAGTGCAATTACAAACATAAAATAAAGTGAACTATGAAAACAATATGATATTCATATACTTTAGAAGGTACTTTTTCAATATATATAAAAATTTTAAACTTTTAAAAAGTTTTTTTACGGACACCTATATGTCACAAATACCGTGAAATGCCCCTTATACAGTGAACTCTACAGGGTCACCAACAGAAAAAGTCTCATCCCTTTTCAAGGAGTTTTGATAGATAATTCGATGACACTTTTGAAGTTTTTTTCCCAAATTATTTTTAAGTAATGTAACAAAAACAATTTAAGGGTCTTCATTTGTGCAACTATACTGAATTTTGCTCAATCTGGTTTCTTAATTTCAGTTGCAGAGTTAACTTTTTATTTTTAATTTAGCTGAAAGTATTGCAGATCAAGAATCCATTCTGCAGCATCGACAATTTCATTTATGTCAAGCACAAATATGCTTCACAAAGCATTGTCTGTAGCGTCATAGCTTTCGTTGGATGTCAGAAGCTAACGCAAAGTACTTTGCAATATTGTAGTTCAGAAAATTTGCAAGCCAGCCTCCTGACACTTTATCGTCTTAATGTCATTATATTTATCAGTTTAAAGGTTTTAGTTTTTATCAATATTTTTGAAACCAACATTTTATTCCTCAATTTTTGATTTTTTTCAAAAGTCTTCGCGTGCCACTGTTCCTGCTCTGCCGTGCCACCTGCCGTGCCACATTGTGGCACGCGTGCCGCGGGTTGGCCACCACTGCACTACACATACATTTTTCTTTTTCTGAGCCTTGGTGTTTTATTTACCTTAAAAGAAATTGTGATCATTCTTTATTGAACAGCCCTAGTATTTAAGGGTAATGGGTATTTAAGGTATTTAAGTATAGTATATTTAAGGGTAGGTCAGACTAAAATTCAAATTAATTGGATTAGAGATATTATCTCTGCAAACTTCACTGGAGGCGGAAATGAGTTTTTCGGAAGGGAGAATTAAATGAAAAATGATCAAATAAGTTTTGTGGTAAAATATGACTGAAGTGAAAAAACAACATAAATAAAGCAGAAATTGTCATGAAAATGCAGCATAGAACGATTTCATGGCTATAAGGAAGCCTCTTCATCAAGTGCTCCAGATACAACAAAAAAGTCTTGAAAGAACACCTAATCTTTGGCTCCATTGTAACCTTGAAATAACTTTTCGCTGTATATTCTGGACAATTCGTTCTTTATTTATGTTGTCTTTTCACTTGAACCAAATAGGAATGATATTTGATTGTCAGCTTTTGATTTTGATGTACTCCCAAATTGCAAATTTTTGAGTTCAATGTCTTTTGTTTTCTTCACAAATTTATGCAAATCCTTAAAATTTCTTACTTTATTTTCATTGAATTTACACAAGAAGACAATGGACGTTTCAAATTCTGATTAAGTACAATTATATTTTTTAGCTGAAGAGGTACATTGCTAAACTTGAGTTCCATGTCTTGTGTTTTTTCCCCAGCTTTATATAAGGTCTTAAAAACTGCTTAATTTCTTTTCGTTAAATTTGGACAAACAGTCAATAGATGTTTCAAATTCTAGTTAAGTGAAAACTACATTTCTAGGAGAATTAATACATTCCAGAAATTTGAGTAGGGGAAGGGTGGGTATAGTGGCCACTGCGGGCAAAGTGGCCACTTGAAGTTTTCCTCCCTATATATTGCTGCAGCTTAGCGGCAATAGACTCAACTACTCGTGCGGCAGCCGTTGTTGTTGTTTTATAGTTTATATGCCGCTCAGACGCAAACACACGGAGATATCACAAATTTTTCACTTTTTCGACCCTCTGATGTTAGGTAAGTGCATCACATGTTTCACTTTAGTTTATTGTAGGACTAGGGGAAGTAAATTTTACATCAATGGTGCAAAACACCATGTATCTAGCTTTGAATTCATATGTCTCAACAGTAGATACAACAACGGGTTGTACGTGAAATATTGTTCTTTCGAAAATGGCGCGCTAGAGGGCAAAGTGGCCACAGCCGTAACCACTTCGATTGTTCGATTCGAAACGTCGATTGTTTTTTCTGTGGTGATATTTCCTCGAAATCTAAGAACAACCAAGGCTGGATTAGATGTTCTGAGTGCCTCAAATGGGCTCACGAAGCCTGCACAGGAGCCGAAGAGGAGGACGATGAGTTTATTTGTGATTTATGTAAATACCAGTGATTTCATAACTTCACATATACTTTTAGTAATGCCTATTTGTGTTTAAAACCCTAATACAATTGTTCTGAGTTCTGAAACTAAATGCGTTTCATTTTTCCATACTATCTAAATCTATTTGGGCAGTGGCCACTTTGCCCTACCTAGTGGGGCAAAGTGGCCCTTTTGACAGCTTTTGGTAAAGTAAAATTTTTGTACAATTAAAGTTTAAAAATCTAGTTGTTTATATTTTTTAATCAGGCTTAAGTAACCATACTAAATGTTGAACGGATTTATAAAATGTTTCAATAAAGTTTTGGGGTGGAAAATAATAGATGTTCCTTAGGGTGGCCGTTATGCCCACCCTTCCCCTACGTAATGCGTTTTTCCACAACTTTGTACAAGGTTCTTAATTTGCTCACTTATATTTCATTAAATTTACACAAATAGTGAATAGGCGTTTCGAATACTAAGAAAGGACAAACTATATTTTTAGTGGAATAGATGTAAAAGAATAGCACTATACAGGTATTTTGAAAATTTTGTTGAATATGTTTTTGGTCTATTTTAAGTAAAAGCTGTTAAAAAAGCAAGAAAGAATGTTTAATCTATCTTTGAAGTATGGTTAGGTCAACAATAAATTGATTATTTCTCTATATATATTGAAAAAAGGAAAATTTGAAGGTAAGATTATCCCTCCCTGCCTAATAAACTTTAAACTAATTCTTTTTATACTTGTGAACTCTTGGTCTGGACAAATCATTCTTATATTTGATTTTTTATTTATTTATTTTATAACAGCTTTTCTTTAGAGATTGAGCAATTAAAAAAATAATAACATTATTAATTACGGTGAAATTTTAATACTACAATATCCTTTTCTTGGTGGATTTGCTTTGAACAAATTTTCGTAGGACGATCTTTGCACTTTAGAAATGCACAAAAATGTTTTTGATTTTAATATTTTAATGCTTTTTTTTTAATTCAACAATTTCCTAACATCAATAAAAATGCATTGATTTCTCTAAGCTGGAGGGAGGGGGAGGAATTTCCCCCTCCCGATTGCTCTAAATGGCGTTCCTGCTGACGAGGTTTCAATTGTTCGGCTTCCTGCAACACGGGTATTTCTAAAAATTATACTCTTACTTTTTTAGTTCCAAAAATCCTCTTTTTAAAAGTTTTTATCTTGGGAATGCTCTAAGAGAAAAAAAATCATTCGCTTGAAGGAACACAAGACTCTTTGGTTTTAATCGTATGAGCTTTTCGGTTTTTTCTCAAGAAATCTGTGGAAACTTCTTTTTTCATTTGTCTTTTCTCTCAGAACTCTTCACAGAATTGTAAATGTGTATAAAACTTAAATACGTACAGAATGTGCATAGATTATATTAGCTCAATTTAATTAATTTTAAAGCCCAGAAAGAAAGATATACTTACAAAGGGAAGCTAAAACCTTTTTCACACAGAATCGGAATAACTCAAAGACGAAAAATCAAATGGACTATTTCCACACCGTGAGAAAGATCCATGGTAACCATTCCCACGTGTAACTTTAAAACACATTAGATTATGTGAAAGAAATATCCTTGATTAAATTGTGTAAAACATCTTCATAAAAAAAGAAAAGAAAAGAAAGGAAAAAAAAACCTGCATTCAGCTATTGGAGCAAGCGCATGCAGCACATTATTTCTCCACCCTTAGTTTCAATAAAAAAAACGACTAAATTTAGGCATCACATCAGCCCTGCGCTGAAAGAGTCAAAGTAAGATGTTATGCCCAATTTAATTTGAAGCCAATCCGTTTTCATTGATTTAAAATCCTGGAGACCGAAAACTTCCGAGTTAATGCTACAGCAGATAGCTCTTAACAAAACAGTCCAGTGATCAACAATTCACACACGTTTTTTCTTCTTTTTTTTCTACCGCAAATCGGCTCTATGCCCCAGAAATCAATCTAGAAAAACTTTTTTGAGGGGAGAATGGGAGTGAAACGTGATTCTCCACGGTAGAATTTTAGGGGGGAAGGGGCTCCAGTTAAGGTCAATTGAATCAATTTAAAGCCCAGAAAGAAAGATATACTTTTTTTTTTCACACCAGGACGCACAGAACTTTCTTTCCCTCTCTCTCTTTTTTTGTTTACATTTTTAGCTAATTAAATATTTATTAAACACTAAACATGGTGGATCTTAATAACTAGAAACATTGTCATTATGGCTTAGTAAGAATAGAGAGATTAATAAACGGAACGACGTCCTTATGGTGAAACTTCAGAAAAATTTACTTGATTTTTTTTTTACGTCGATTTTTTTTTTCATCCCTAACTCCCTTCCTTCCTCTTATTTTGGGCGCAACATCATACTGATTTGATCACAGCTTAATTAAACATCAAAACTTATAGATTACTGAATTAGTACTCAGCATGGGCGCCCATAAGGGGGGGCAAGGGGGGGCTCGAGCCCCCCCCCCCTTGGAAATTAGTACTTTTTCTGCTTTTAGTATTATTTATTCAGAAAAATTTGAAACTTTTTTTTCTTCACCCATTAATGAATAAGTTATCAAAAATGCCAAATTGTAACAATTCTAATCTGGACTGAAATCGCTTTCAGAATTATAACATTGTGTCTCTTCCTACATTCTTCAATAGAAAAAGAAAGGCAGATTCATGGATGAACCGGCGCCGCATTTGCATAGGAAACTCCCCCATGTCTGCGGACTAGCTGTTGGGTCATTCCATTTTAAATCAACAAATTTTTAAAAAAGTTGTTGCATCATTATTTTTGATTTTGATGAAAATTTCCCAAACCTGAAGAAAATATATATTTTGTTTAAAAAATGTACCCTTTGACATATGGGCTATTTTTGTTGTTGATGGCAACAGCAAAAATGGAGCATTTATGATACTTATCTTATGAATTATAACTTTTTTTTCTATCAAAGATTTTCAGCTCAAACATAGCTAATTGAAACCTAAGAAAGAGAGCTTTTTTTATATCAAGAAATTTTAATTAAAAAAAAAATATTTTTTCAAGGTCAAAGTTTGATGAAAATCTCATTTTTTAATATTTTTCAAAATTAAAAAACCCATGCAGGGTTTAGAATAACAAGCCCTATTTTGATATCATATATTCATGTGCGTGGTTACTTATTATACAAAAAATTAGCTTGTTAATCCGCCCATTTTATGAGATATGCCCCCCTAAAGTTGCTAAAAAAAATCCGGTTTTCAACGCTAAAAAAATGCATGTGGGAGTAAGGCAAAAATCATTTTATTGGTGGAATCTTAAGTAATTTTTACATTAAAAAAAGTAACAAAAGTTGCTTTGTTATTCAAAGGCGCTTGGCATCTATGGGCATCTGAATTTTCATATAATTGCCCTGAAGCAACACGATTATTTTTGTACCTAATCTCAGATTTTAGTGACATTTAATTGTATACTTAATTGCTAGTTTTCAATAATCGAAATGACAAAGAAGTGTTATGAAGTAAATCTCTTAATGCTCTCTTGTGGAACTATTTTCTTTAGTGTTTCGTCTCACAGAGAAGAGTTGATAAATGTTCGCTCATCACATGTGTGATATTGTAACCTCTTCCTTGTGCACACTATAGTTCTGATGCAGTCAATATTTTCAAAGTGTCTTGCAACTGAACCCAAGTTTAGTCATCCTCACTTGATTTTTTTAAATGACGTTCCTGGCCCTTTCTGATGAAAATAATTTATTCTGTATTGTTCTTTAACATTGAATACTTTTACTTGCAACACTTCTTCTAGCCACCAGTCACTATCATACACACGGTAAACATAATCTGATAATTTTGGTCGGATTCTTGTTTTTTGTGCAGCAGTTTCGTTTGAATTTATGATAAAAAAATATGGCTTGTTATTCTGAACCCTTCATGGGTTTTTTAATTTTCAAAAGTAGTAAAAAATGAGATTTTTGTCGCAAACTTTGACCTTGAAAAAATATTTTTTAAATATGAAATTTATTGATATTCAACATGAAAAGAGCTTTCTTAGTTTTCCAATGTTTGAGATCAAAATTTTTGATAGAAAAAATAATGACAGTTTACAAGACAAAGCATCAAAATGCCCCATTTTCCTGTTGCCAACAACGAAAACGGCCTATACATATCAAAGGGTAAATAAATAAAAAAAATTGCATATATTTTTGAGGTCTAGGAAATAAAAAGAATGCATATGCAAATTTCTATCAAAATCAAAAATGGTTATGCACCCCCCCCCCGATTGGTTGATTTAAAATGGAATGATCTTATATATAAATGTATATATATATATATATATATATTAGGGTGATTCAAAAAATTTCTTTTTTGAATTTCTCTGGTCTTACCCCGCAGTTTTTTTACACTATTCATGAATGTGATGTGTGTAAAATTTTAGCTCAATTGAATAATATTTAGAGGTCGCTCAACGCGATCGAATTCTGTTGAAAATTAGCAATTTCGAGAGTATATAGCTTCATTACCCGAAATAATATTATTCTTCATATAAAATGGAATAATTTAAAACGTTAGTTTACTCTACTAAGTAATTATTCAATAAAATAATAGCTCAAAGTGAGTTGTAACGATTACCCCCCTCCCTCCCGCTCCAAAGCTGCGTTATCTCTTACCTGAAGTTTGGGTAGAAAATGCAGCTGCAAGCTCGGGCTGTGGTTTCTGTTTTCTTTTCGGTTGTTTGAGGTGTATGAGTTTATTTGGCTAAAACACCTAGCATCCACTCTAGACAGGGCCCAGTATAAGTGACAGAAAGCCACTTTGTTAGTAGCTGCTACAGTACAAAGTATGGATCAAAATGGGGAGGATTTGACAACGTCCATAAAACGGTAAATGCAAACTATTCGCTCTGAATTGGCCGTTAACTTACAAAAGTCGTTTAAATCTAGGACTTCCTTTGATAGTTCACGGGAACGAAACACTTATGCAAAATATATTGGGAAAATGAAGGATGATCGGCGGGTTTCATACCAGTATTAGTATCAGGACCACAAGCATTGATGATTTACTTTTGGGTTCTAGTGAGTTAGTCAGGCATTGGAATTGCTACGGAAAATGCTGCTATACGATAACCAGTTAGATAAATGGGAACTTACAGAGCTCGTACGTGGTATGTGTTTCAATACGACATGCATTGCCGGTACTAAAGTTGGAGCATGTTTGAACTTGGGAAAAAAAACTAGGGAAGCAACTTTTATATTGTGCTTTCTGCCATTTAATTTTTGACATTGTGTTTTCTGTGGTATTACAACCGAAATCTATTCTACTCTTGGTCTCTCGGTATTTTAACCGATAAACCGAGAAATAGGTAGAATTGGGGTATTTGATTGCGTGAAATGTCAGATGCGATGTTCACGCAATTGCGTGGATCCATCCACTGCCTTTGGATCTACAATACTGCTTTTTAAGCGGTTTTAGCAATCATAATCCAGAATAAAACATTCTAATTTTAAACCTGGAGTGAGGAACGATGAGGTTGAGGAGTTGGTAGCACATTCAGAGCAACGTGCAACTAGTAATGGGAGTTGCGCAAAGTTAACTTCTGATGACCCATGTAAAAGAAGTGTCCAAGGAAGATACTAGAGCTTAGTGCGATTTTCTTGAGCAGAGCACCTTCTCTTGGTGTATCTTTTCGTGTCCCAGGAGTGGTTCCTCGTGTTATATCTGTGTTAAAGATTCTTTATGGCTTCAAGTTATGGATATTTCCCAACCAGTTCAAACGCAGCTGGACAAACAAAAGGTATTCGTAACATATGAATGTGATTTCTTTCACATTCTTATCGTTAATGGGAAAGGATATCTAACCAGGAAAGTACGCGATCATGGAATAATGAATTTTTTTTTAATGAATACCAATCGAAAGAGCATTGTGAAACATGTTTCTGGACGCATGCGTTTTTGCCCTCGCGCCCCCGTTATCGAAATATAAGGTCCTAAAGTCAGCTGATTTTTTTTGAAAAATCGCCAATTTTAGCGATTATAATTAAATCGGGAAGCTGCGGCGCGAATTCGTTGTCAGCGTCTAACGAGAAACTTGATTCCCATTTTTGGTCATCTGCAAAGCTTGTGAAAGACGGCAGTTAAGCAAAAAGCTACTATAAAGCCTGTGTCGTGAAAATTAGAAAGCTTTTTAAAGAGAAAAAACAAGTTTAAACAACATCCAAATTAAATTTCACCTTATTATTTGCGATGAAAGCACGTCCCTTGTTTAAGGGGCCCAGGAGGTGACAACGGAGCGTCCTGTTTTTTTTTTTTTTTTTTAACTGTACGTGCTATTCTGTAGTATGAATGGGGGGGGGGTGATATTAGGTTTTTTAATTGTAAAAAATGCAAATAAAAATTTTTCTCGGGGGGGGGGGGATTTTTTTTTTTTTTTTTGAACTGGTCCAAATTTACTGAAAATTTGTTCAAATAAAAAAATCAAATAGGAATAAGGTGTTTTCTCTGTGATATTTCGAAAAGAAAAAATTCTTGATTGAATCGGACTTATTTCAAAAGTTATGAGAGAGTATAGGGAAAAATATATCGAATGAAATATTATTAAAATCAAAAAATCGAATTTGGGTGTGTGCTGTCCTCGCTGAGAAGTTAAGATTTAAAAAAAAATCGAATCACACTATGCACTCAAAAGCAATTGAGGGAGGGGGGGGGGCAGAACTGACCAATAGATAGACTGACAGGTACACAGTTTCCGCAGCTCAAAACCCAACTTTCCTATTTTAAATTTCTCTGTGTATTTAGTTATTTTTATTAAGTCACTTCTTCACTAAGTTATCACTCCTTCTTTCATTATTTTTTCACCAATTTCTACTTTTTCAGAAAAGTAAGCTAAAACTTGTATTGATTTAAAATGTTGTTAGTTTTTTCCTACCCGTTGAACATAAAGCATAACTAGTAAGAGTTATACTAATGTTGTTAAACAGTACGAAATTAACATGCAATATGTTTTACATTTACGTTACAGAGACTTTTCGCTATAGTGACCAATTCTGTTTGAACAGCAGTGGTTTTTACAATGAATGTCGACTCATTAGTATACTTTAAGAATGAAAATAACTATTTCCCTCTACCCTTGATGTAATTTCAGACATTGATAAGTTTTGGAGCTATTGACATTTACTATTCGTTTTCTTTTTAAAATTTCTATTTATTTTTTCTCGATTTCAATTTAAAAAAAATAAATATTTTTGCTAAGAGTAAGCAGATAGTGAAACTTCTTGTATCGATTTTTTTTTTGAAATAAGAACTGATATCATAATCCATGACAATTTAATTTCTACCTCAAAGACTATTCATTTCATTTTTTGTACATGAGCTCATATTAGCTGCTCTTCATACTTATTTATTTAATTAAATGAATTATTCATTAAGAAACACGTGCAATATATTTTAGCGTATAATAATTAACACATATAACTTAGTTCAGTAAAAAATTTAAAATAACTAAAATTTTAAAATGTATTGTTATTATGCGTAAAAAGATAAAACTTTAATTTCTTTGTAATGTTTTCGCTCCTCAGGATAAAACACTCTTTCCACATTATAGTCTTAACCAGCATTCTTTATTTTAGCTCATACAAGTAAAGGGTTAACGTGAAACATCTTTTACTTTCTTTGCAAATGACCAAACATGGAAACGATGCGATGCCAAGCAAGTAGCGGTAAGGAGAATCGGGAGATAGCTTCAATTTCTTGCCAAGTCTTCAAATTTGGCTACTTTTCGGCCGACTTTAAGACCCCTCATCTCGAAAACGAGGGGACGAGGGCACTTGATCTTTGGGTCAAAAACATGTTTCAGTTTGCTCTTTCGAATGGTACCATTTTTAACTTTTTTCATTATTACTTAAGTCGAGTACTTTCCTGGTAAGAGCTGGGTTCCCAGCAACCCGTTTTGTGCAAGCACTAAGAAATGATTTGGAATATTTTTAGCGTCCTTATTCATGTAAAGAAGAAACTCAAAATATATCAGCTGCTTGATCCTGAGCATTCGAATCTTTAAGATAGCTACCAACAAGGCTTTATACTACCAAAGAAACTGAGGATTGTAAACGACAATGCGGAGCGTGGCATGGCCCTTATTGAAGCATTTGTTAAGACTATCACTAAAGACGAAAAACAAAGACAGTGTCTTCTTCAAGTGTGGTACAGGAACACAGAAAAGGTTTCAAAGTTGCAAAAAAGTAACCTTAAAAAGTATTGCAAGAATTAATGAGCGAATTACTATATATTTAATGTATTTAAATTTGTTTTTTATATTTTTTCCGTATTTGATTAGTTTTCATACTTTTCTGCATTTCATTGGTTTTTCAGATATATAGTTCATTTTGTGATTGCACGCTTTTTTATTCGGAGATATAAAAAAGCAATAAAGTAACTTTATTATTATTATTATTTATGTTCGCATTTGTGCCACTATCACAAAATTTGAAGTACTCCTAAATGTAAATATAGTTTACTAAAATTTTGGGCGAATAAATCAGTGTATATAAAGGGCCTAAATAAGACGGTAAGACGAATAAAAATACAAAGGCTACTTTTTTCTATAGATATCATTTACGATCACGTTTTTGTCAATATCACGAAATTTCAAGGCGTTTGAGCGACCTCTAAATATTAATATATTTTGCCAAAATTTTGCACAAATAATCAGTGTATATAGTGGCACAAAATAAGAGGGTAAGACGCACAAAAATACGAAGTTTATTTTTTTCCATACATTTCTGAATCACCCTAATATATATATATATATATATATATATATATATATATATATATATATATATATATATATAATATATATTATATATATTATATATATATATATATATATATATATATATATATGGTATATATATATCTTTTAACTGTAAACTATGAAGAAAATATATGAGCCCCCCCCTTAAAATTTCGCATATGGGCGCCCATGGTACTCAGAAACAACTTCGTGAATTAAATAGCTAACTCTATTTTGATCGTAAAACCATAACTCAGGTTACTATGAGAGATAAGTAAGCGGATCCACATCCTTATGGTGAAACTTTAGAAATGTTTACGTGATTATTTTTTACCTTCGACTTTTTTTCCATCCCTAACCCCCTCCCCTCATCTTCTTTCGGAACCAACATTGACATAGAGTGATTCCATACTAACTCACCTGAAAAAAGAAAAGTTGGTTGCACGACCGACTCAGATTTTCTTTAAATTTGGCATACAGGTTGATTTGATTATATATGTAGAGGCATGGAAAAATCCAAATTTTTAGGTTCTTGCTCCACTTATTTTCCTTGATACATGACCTCAAAGTTTGTCCGCCCCGTCAAAATAACTAAAAAACTGATGTTATTTAAGAATTTTTTTCTGAAAAAATATACTCATGCAATATAAAAGTGTTAGGTATCTATGGAAACTAGTTACTCTAGGCATTCAGAAAAAAAAATACTAGAAAATTTATAATGAAAATTGTTAAAGTACAGGGCTCTTTGAAATTGTCACCACAAAAACTTGATTTTGCCGATTTTGCTAAAATTTAGGAATTTATTCCAAAAAAGGGAAGACATAACCAAAAGTTTACTCACTTTCTGGTAGTGTACAGATGTTTACTGTAAATGGTTACACAATGCATAACTTGGGTTTCTCACTCCTCCTTGAACATATTTAAGCTTAAAGATAAGCCATAAGGCAAAAACATGCGATTTTGGCCATTTTGGCACCCATTTTTCTCATAAAGTGGGAGCAGTAGAAACTTTTTTTGTTAAAACAAGCTATTGCTATGTTAGCTATTCACAAGAAAAGAGTTTACTTTTGGTATTTCTTGCATTAAGAGATATCCTGCTGACAGTATATGCATGTTTTTCGCGACGACCATATGCTTGTGCTTCCCCTCTCATGGATTTAAAATTAATTAAACCAAAAAATAATGATATATTTATTAATAACTGTATTATCTACCCAATATGTGATGAAATTTAATTAATTAAATCATTGAACAATAAATTAGATATTTGATGAAAACAAGAAATAAAATTTCTCCGATGCCTGAGCATTATGCATTCATAATTATAAAGTACTTAATAATTTCTTGAGAAATTAATTAAAATAAAAGAGCTCTAAATATTCATCTCATAAGTAATACCCAATCTTGTGATTGGGATATTCCTGTTTTTAATTGCAGAATTTCTTGAATATCACATGAATATCAGGAAAATAAATGAGGCTTTTTCGTTTGATGTAGAATATTTTATAACAAATTTCATTTGATGGGCTACTAACTGAGCATAGTGATAAAGA
The DNA here is from genome assembly GCA_038373865.1 of Uloborus plumipes. Lineage (NCBI taxonomy): Eukaryota > Metazoa > Arthropoda > Arachnida > Araneae > Uloboridae > Uloborus > Uloborus plumipes. The sequence continues at coordinate 87,636 of JAXGGA010000502.1, read as the reverse complement.
GCTATTAATTTCAGCATCTAATTCAATTTTACCTTATTAACAGTCAAATATTTACAAAATAATTAAATAAATAATTTAACATAAAGCAATGCTTGAAGAATATAAATTAGTACAACTAATTTATTCCCATACTGATCTTTACAAAACTGACATGTGCTGTGCACTGATAAGAACTGACAAGAATAAGTTTACTCAGTAGAATTCTAGTTCACAGATACCATGAAGCATACATTCTATTTTCTGCAAAATAATAAAGCAACAAAAAAACAAGGGTATCCTCCTATTTAGAGCCAATCAGAAATATAAAAATAGAAGTTTGTCAATTTAATATTTTAATATGCTATATTGATCTTTAAACTTCATGTTTTTTATGCTAAACGCAAAAGAACGTAAGTTGGCGGCAATATTGGATAATACTTATAATTAAATTTCCCGGGACACGCTGGTCCACTGCACAGAGTTTTGTTGTTCTTCTCTTGTGAGTGCTTCGCTTTGCCAACTGTACAAAAAATTGGCGTGAAAGCAGACTTCCACACACTGCAAAAGTAAGCTGTTGTTTATACAGTATACTAATGACAGCCGATGTTCCAATTTAAAACTGTAAAATGCACAGTAATAAACTGTAAAACTAGCAATTTTAGTTTCTTGCTGTAAAGTTAGCAATTTTACAGTTTATTTCCGTATAATTTAGCTGTATTATACCGTAAAAACAGCAGTATAATACTAGCAGCACAGGTTCCAGTTTAAAACTGTAAAATGCACTGTAATAAACTGTGAAACTAGTAATTTTACAGTTTAATTCTGTAAAATTAGCTGTATTATACTATAAAAACAACATTTATTTTTTACAGTGCATTGCACACATGCTATAGGGACCTGTTAGTAGGATAGGCATCCATTCACACAGGAAAAGGACAAAAGAAGAAAAAGTGTATCCATACCCAAGCTGAGATTTGATCCCGGGACTACCCCATCCACAGTCAGACTTCTCTGACCACTTGACAAGATGGCCGGCCACAGAGTTCTGTTAAAAAGTTAATATAAAAAAGGTAATGAATTGAAGGAAAAAAAATCTGAGATGATGAGCAATACTTAATAAAACTCACGGTAGAAAACCAAACAACTCATTTAATTTCTTAATCAGATAAAAAATGAAAAGCATTAAACGCGGAATAACGTGCCCCGCTTCTCCCTACTATTAAATGTCCCGTAATTACCGAATCGACGTTGATACGAAATGTATTACTAAGAAGTGAAGAATGTACAGTGAACTCTCACTTATACGCCACCTCATTTATGCGTATTTTTCGCTAAAACGATAATTTTAAAAGGTCTCAACACATTCCATAGCGAAATAATGATAGTATCATTCGTTTATGCGTCGCTCTAAACATAAATATTTCACTTATGTGCCGAATTTTTCCTAAAAAGTAAAAAATATATATATATTTTCTTTAAAAATAAGCATTTTTCTTCACTTTCCTCTTTAATCTTTCGCCTTTATTACTTACGGAAGGCATTTTTTTCGCATGAACTAGAATTGGGAGAGGGACAATTATATGTTATGCATCGTTTTAAAGGAAACAGTTTGTAAATGCTACAATTTTTGTTTTCTCTTTATCATTGTAGTTACGTTCCAGTAATTGCCAAACCGTAGTAATATGTCCCTTTTCTATAGAAACATTCTTATTCATTCTCTCATTAGAAATTATGTTGCGTTTTAATCCTTTAAATAGGTTTGTTCATTTATACGTCTTTCTCACTTATGCGCCTTTTTCTGTTGGTCCCTTGCGCCGGCGTATAAGTGAGAGTTCACTGTATATTACTTCTAAAATACATATAAATATCGTGTAGACACTTGATATAAATAATATAAAAGAAAAAAAATATAGCATAAAAAGAAAATAATGCAAAAATAACATAAAATTGTATTTTATTACCCAAAATATGCGTAATTGTCATATACATGTTGCATATAAATTCAATATTAAAAAATGTTTCGCTGAAATATACGTCAAACTAAAGGTAGTAGTTTGATGTTTGTAGTACATCAAATTTATATAAATTTAATTCAATTATACTTACGTACCTACTCAGGCACTAAAAATTAATTGCTTATATATGCAAACACACATACCTGAAACTAACTCCTTTTTGGAATTCATATTGTTTCACTTTAAATACATGGAATAGAAAAAATTCTTCATTTAAGGTTTTTTTTTTTTTTTTTCATCTTCTAAATCTTTTTATTCGTCATTGACTGGCAGAAATCGAATACTCTTTTATGTCCTTGCGTTGTCACTTGACAATAGAAATTTTCTTTAGCCATTTTTAAAATTAAAATACAAATCACTTAATACTTAGTATATTTTGAAACAAAATAATAAATCACTTTAAATTGTTTGGCGATCGAAATGTTTGGTGAGTAAACAATAGTTTTCATTGAAGGTTTGCACTGAAAGTGCAGCAGCTTAGAATTAAATTGTGAAATTTTGCCCGGGAACTTTATTTTTATGAAAACAAGAATCCAATATGTAGCCGATTTGACAGCCAAAATTTTTCTCCGCACGTAACCATTCAGCGTGGTGCCAAAAGACATATTGCCTTCTTGTTTTCACAAAAATGAAAATTTTAAAAATGATTTTCAAATCTGAAGACTATTTCTTTGAGCTGGATTCGCACTAAAAAGTATGAAATAAAATTAGTACATGATTTTTTTATAACAACAGTCAAAAATTTCAAATGATCTAATTTTATCTGCACAAATGTTGAATTATTCTAAAGCATGCAATAAAATTAAAATTAAAAGTTTAATCCAAAAGATTTTGAAAGTCCGCGAGTCGAAAAAGGTTGAAAACCCCTGGTTTAGTGTGTTTTTAAGTAATACTTAATACCATAGATGGCACTACTACAAAAAAGAAAAAATAAATGTGGTGCTGCCATCTGTGCAGTTTAATTATCGTAAATCTGAAAACTTATAAAGAATTAATCTGGATAAATTTAGTTCATGATGATTAAATGATTTCACACTTATGCATGACAAGTTTTCGTCGAAAATGTTAGTTGTTTTGATTAGTGAGTTAAGAAACTTTTTACTTCAAATGTCACCTAAGGAAGCTTATAAAAATTGTTTCAAAAATCACAGCATTTTAGATATACTAACAATATACAGTGAACTCTCACTTATACGCCGGCCCAAGGGACCAACAGAAAAAGACGCATAAGTGAGAAAGACGTATAAGTGAACAAGCCTATTTAAAGAATTAAAACGCAACATAATTTCTAATGAGAGAATGAATAAGAATGTTTCTATAAGAAAGGGACATATTACTACGGTTTGACAATTACTGTAACGCAGCTGTAACAATAAAGAAAAAACAAAAACTGCAGCATACCTAATTACAAACTGTTCCCTTTAAACCGATGCATAATAGATAATTGAAGGGCTTGGGGGATGAAGGGGTTATGTTACATTTAAAAAAATGAGCACTCTGGACAATGGTAAGAAATAATGGATACAGGTAAGCGAATAAAACTTGGCACATCAAAAAGTAGGTGTCATTAGACCAATTTCATACGCACACTAACGATAAAACCAGGAAACAAAAAAGCTGCAACAGCAACAATAAAACTTTGAACTTTAATTACTGGCAATTTCTGTTTTGTCACATAACCCCTTCATCTAATAAGTTCTTCACAATTGTCCGTATCCGAACTCTAGTTCATGCAGAAAAAATGACTTCCTTGATCACTAAACGTGAAAAATTAAAAAAGGAAAATGAAAAAAAAATGCTTATTTTTTAAAGAAAATAAATTAAATTTTTTACATTTTAGGGAAAATTCGACGCGTAAGTGAAATATTTATCTTTAGAGCGACGCATAAACGAATGATACTGTCATTATTTTGCTATGGAATGTGCTGAGACCATTTAAAATCGTCGTATAAGTGAAAAAGGCGCATAAATGAGGCGGCGTACAAGTAAGAGTTCACTGTAATTTACAACTACTTAATCTTCAAATCTTAATTTGATAATAAATTGATTGCCTTTGCGGGGATTATTGATTAAATCATTGCTAGTACAGCAGCATTAAGTGACATTAGCCAGAGGTGCCCACAAGAAAGGGTGGTGTGTCGATGGCGCAAACTCCGCCATTGGAATTTTAGTGAGATTTTTCGAGGGGTTCTCATGTTGGGAGGGGGGGTGCTTTGTTACATTTGAGGGATTGCGCCATTGTTCATTGGGGGAAAGACCACCATTGCAGAAACTATCATATCCTTAGGGCTGAATTCCGTAATATATTTTCTATCGCTGCTTAAAATAACTATTCTTAATATATAAAAAATACGTGTTCCTGTGTTTGTGGCCAATGGACTCCTCAGCTACTGAACCGATTTTAACCAAATTTTGCCCGCAGTTTCAGTTTGGTCCAACTTAAATGATAGGATAGTTTTTATCTCAATTTAAGACAGCGATATATTTTTTATTGCAAATTATCTATTTAGCTAAAATGTCTTATTGACTAATCCTTTTTAATAAGCCTTTTTTGTCACCTCCATGGCTGAGCGACAAAAAGCACACGTTCTGGCAGCTTCCGGAGCGCAGGAAACAGGTTGTAAGTTAGCGGTGCGTTGAGTGTTATTTGAATTTTTTGTGAAGTAAATTATAAACAAACGCGAAAAATCCCATGAAATTTATATGTGATAAGCTGTCAGAAACGATTGTCACTTAGAAGTTTTTACGCCTCTGAGGGTGAGAGGTGGAAAGCGCTTGATGGGATAGCTCCTGGACTGCATTTAAGTGGCTGTTCTTCTTACTACTATTATATATACAAAAGTTTGTTTGGATGGATTTATGGATGGAGCAGTCAGTTGATAAGCAGTCTGAAAAAATTATCTTTTTAACTTAGCCTTTTTTAAGCCTCTGTCGCCGGGCGACATAAAGCACATGTTCTGACAGCTTCTGGAGCGCAGTAAAATAGGTTGTAAATACAGAAACAATAATGGATGATTAATGTAGGTACTTTTTTTTTTTTTTTCCCCAATAAAAAAAACTTAATAAATTCAAAAATTTGCTTATTTATTGCCTTTAAGGCGGAACAGAGTTCGCCGGGTCTGCTAGTAATATATATAATTTTTAAATCATTTTTGAAAAACAGAACTTTTATATTTAAAAGGACAAATGAAAAGTAACAATAAACCCGTTTCGAAAAACACTGTGAAATCCCATTTGGTTTCACAGTGAATTTCCACCACTCAAACATACTTTAAAAAAAAATGTGTTGCACTAAAGTTCAAACACAATGCTTCACTACATTTACATATAAGCATAGGAGGAAACACCTCCTATGCTAAAATGCCTTCTCCCATGGGAGTGCATGGAAATCATGCACAGGACGTTCCACCCAAACAGAAAAAAAAAATTTAAAAAAAAAAGCAAATATTTTTTTTACTTAAGAAAATGAGCAAAAATTTTTTTTATTTAAAATAATGAGAAAAAAAAAATTTTTTTACGAAAACAAAGAGCAAAAATATTATTATGCTCCAAACAATCACTAAATATGAGCAAAACATTTTTTTTTTTTTGCTAAAAAATCACTAAAAAAATATTTTTACCAAGAAAATTTCGCTTTTCAAAAGCCGGGGGGAGGGAGCAAGTGCACTTCCGTGCACCCCTCTGTCGACGCCGATGCCCCAAACTCCATTTTGCTGTTCCACCTCCACTGAATACTAGTTTTAATTTATGTACATAGTAATCTTGAAAATATGTTGGGAGATGGAGATGAGAAATTTTTTTATATTCACTGGTACTGTTTATTAATTGTTAACTAAAAGTGTTTTAATTACAGAAAAATTAACAGCTTGATGAGTTTGCTACTCAAGTTATACTTCATAATTTACTCCGCAACTCAATGAAAAAATAAACCTAGTATTTAAGAAAAAGAAAGAAAATTAGGGATTTTTTCCTTTATTTATTTCCCTTTTCGTCTGCTTACCGCAGGTGCAGTGTACTCTACAGCCTAAAAAATATTTTGAGAGAGTATTTGAGTACCATAAAATCCCTGGTTCCTCGTGACTATTTGTGTTTATTCACCGAAGTCCATGAAAAGGTGTTTGGCCTAGGGCCTCCCAATACCTAAATCGGGCCCTGCCTACGATATATGTTATATTTATGTTTGTTGTTTCTTACAAAAATACCCGGCAATTAAGTTGTTACAAACACAATACAATTAACTCTAAAAACGACGTCTAAAATTTCGTTTTTGGAACAAAATTTCGAATAATTTCTGAGAAAGAGTCTGCATCTGAACTACTCTTACGTCATCAAAGGTGACCTACAATTACATTTTAAGGTCTTAATTTTGAAAATATTCCGGGTTCCAAATTCCATCCTGTGCCCGAACTTCATCAAAAGTAGCCAACAACAGGATTTTAGGTCTTCAATTTGGAAAAACACTTCAGGGAGTGCCTAACTGTATCACTGCAAAGAATTAAAAATCGTCAAAATTTTCGCTTTCAGAACTTCAATTTCAAAAAAAATTCCGGAAGAGGGTCTCCGAACATTTCCCATCATCATCGAAGACAACCTACTATTGAGTTTTCGAGAATTGTATTGCAAATAATATTCCGTTGCCCATATCTTCTCCTCTCCACATTTTAGAAACCTGTTAAAATTTTCATTTTTGGAAATTCAATTCCAATAAAGTTCCGGGGAGAATCTCCGAACCCAAACCCTTTTCCTAACGTTATTAAAGATGGATTAAAATTGAGTTTTTAGAACCTCAATTTCAGACATTTTCAGGGGTGAAGCTCTCACTCTGCTCTTTCCTTTAACTTCAACAAAAATGGTCTGCAACTGCGGTGTTTTTTCTTTTTTTTTCCAAGTCATTGCAGAAAGATTGGAAAGCGTCCCGGATACTAAAACTCACTCCCCCATTTTTAAAGATCACCTAAAACTTTAATTTCAAAAATTTTCCAAAAAGAGCTTCCGAGCAAGAATGGTTCAAGTAATTTCCTTCTCCTAACATCATCAGAGATCGCGTAAATTACAATTTCAGAGCGACAATTTCGAAAAATTTTCCTAGTGAGGATCTTCACGAATTCACGCTTACTATTATACGTTCATATTATTAAGCTTCGTTTTTTACTTATATGATGCATTTCCCTTGATTTGATTGCTCATATGTTAGTAATGATCCCCCCCCCCCCACACACACACAAATCCAATAACTGGACTCCCTCACCATATACATTTTTAAAAAATTGAATGGCTGACAAACGCCCTCTTTAATTTTCACTCCCCCTCCCCTACCTTTTATTTTTCACTCAAAAGCAGACACCATTTCTTTTTTGATGATACTAAGATGCTTCACGCATTGTGATATTTAATTAAAGTAATTATAGTTTTTAGGTTTGACAACATAATTGAAATATCTACCTATAAAATCAAAATATAGTTGAATACCCGAGTAGAAGACATCTGACATTTCTTTTTCGGGAGAGGGGGGAGTTCTAGCTGTTACCTTCACAATTAACTTATTTATTAATTTATCTAGAGCGAAACGTACGTGACGCAATAGGTTCGCACGCTCGGCTGTTCACTGAGAGGTTGGAGGTTGAAGCTAACTCGGCCGAGTGATATGTTTTCCTACTCAAAAATAAAAAGTATTTTTTTTTTTTTAAATTTGGGTTTTACGCGTTGTAACCTGGAATTCAAATTATGTTTTTTGAAATCACGAATTGCAATAGGTTTGTGTATATGTGTGCGTAGTGTGTACGTGCGTGCATGTGAGTATGTAGTCGGTCATGTGTGTGTTTAGAACATGGTCGCCTCCACCGGGGGGGGGGGGCGAGGACCAGCAGCAGGGCCCAGTTGACTTCCAAGAAAGTGGAGCACCGGGCACCCACCCGTTGGTAGGCTTCGAGTCCAATCTGACAGAGGGCAACTGGGGTCGAAAATGAAAATAAATAGCGATTCATCATTGCCCCCCCCCCCCCCAATGGTTTGCGGGACTGGTCGATACTCGAAAGAAGTTGTGCTTTAATTGAATAACATCATAAGCTTATAATGAATGCCAAACCGTCTGTGGCATAAGACGATGAAACTATCTAACAGCAAAATCGGAACACAGATCCATTTATCATCCCCACTTTCAAAATGAGAAATGGGAACAAAAGCTTATCATGAGTTGCTCATGTACAATATGACAGGGACATAGCCAGAAGTGTTAATTAATGGAAGGGGCAAGCGGGATAGATCTACAGGGTGATTCACTAAAATGTGGACAAACTGACATACCAGATCAGTCATACTACAAAGATTGAAAATCGCATTGGAACAGTAGGTTATAACTGCTATCTGCAGCCGCTATAGGGCGTCTAAAATATTACATAACACAAAGAGAAGAAACAAAATCATTAGGTACTTTTATCGATAATTTCTCTCTCATATGCGACTAAGGTATTATTTTTGGAAATGTATTTGGAGCAAGACCGTATTTAAGGGGTGGGTTTTTAGGGTTCAAACCCGCCCTCCCTCCGAAATTTTTCGAAACTATTAAAAAAATACTTTTCATATTTGCTCACTGAAAAAATTATCATTGCTATTTTATTTTAATTTTCTTATTTACTTTGAAATTGCATTTGAAAAATGAAACTATCATTATTGAATAATTATACAAAGTGTTTTTTCTGCAGTAGGGTGAGTTCTGGTAAGTGCGTACCCTTTTTTTCAAAGTTCATGTTCTCAAGGATGCTGCTCCGTTGAAAAATCTTGTACACTCACAATTTTTTTTTAGTTTTCTTTCCAGATCTTTTACTGAGATGTTCAAGCATATAATGTGTCAAATAAACCATAAGCATAGGTTTTGTGACCTAGTTTATGACACCTATTCTAAGGTACGCACTTTCCCTACCTAGCGGGGTAAGTGCGTCCACCTTAAATTATGTGAATATGAGCAGGAAAAAACTTCTGGCACATATTAAATATGTTAGGTAGTTGCCTTGGGATAATTCCTAATACTAAATATCAGCACTTGCTTGCATGGGTGAAACGCAATCAGTGATATCCCACGTGTCTTACGAACAACTGTGATTTGAAGTTTGAGAGAGTTGTGTCTGTGATTCTTCCTTTGTCCTTTTAATAAGACCAAGTGAGCAAATGTAAGTTGTTTTTATTTAGTAATAATCACTTATAGTATACGTATTTTATTTTGGTTTAATACATTAAACAGTCTGCGTTTAAGCCAGGGTTCGCACTTACCCCTTCTTAAATGTAAAATGAGATATGTGCGTCCAATAGCATTGTTGTAAGTGCATACCCCCTGTGATTTTATTTAATTCTATTTGTATGGTAGATCGTTAGGTGACCTGAGTGAACAATTCGTTTTTTTTTTTTTTTGAATAAATACGGTTTTAATATTTTTCTTATTAGAATCAGCAGAAGTAAGAGAAAACACAAAATGAAGAGCAAAAAAATAAATAAATAATTGATCATGATATGATACTTGTACTTTTCTTGTACATTGAAATAGTTTTCTACAAGGTGTTCTTAATTTTCTTAAATATAATTTATTCATTATTTCACCTTCGTTTTTTGAATCAGTTGGTTCCTCATTAAGTTTTTCACTTAATTACATTGCTTAATTTGTGATTCTGGTTTAAATTAAGTATAGCTTATGATCGCTATTTTCAACGAAAAATGTACTAACTGATACTTAAAAGCCAATATATTTCAGAGATATTGAATAAAATTGAAATCTTACGCCGCATTCAATTTAAATATAAACACTTGATAGAAATGACGTCGGATTTATAATCGGCTTATAAAAGAGTTACAAGCAAAATTAAAGGTGAATTACGAGAGTCGGATTTTCCACGTAATGGTACAAAGTTGCCTCATCATAATGGTACGCACTTGCTCCGAATAATAGTACGCATATGCCTCATGATAGTGGTACGCACTTGCCCCATCAAAATGGTACGCACTTACCCCCACCTTACTTTAAAGAAAGGGAAAGTGCGTACCGTCATATAAACAAATTTTACTTAGAGTATTTGATCAAAATACCCCATGTATGTTATTAGTAGCTATTACTCAAAAGAAACAACTTGCATTTCCTGACTTCAATTGCTTGGTATGACTACAAGAGAAACTGAAACAAAACCTTCTCAATCTTTACTTTAGAGTTTTTTTGAAGACATTTAAATTGTCTCTGGTTGTGTTTCGTCTATTGAATCCAGGCCTGAATTCTACCTATTGAAATTATCATTAGACAGTTATCTAACATAGTCGATGTGTTGCAGAAGCCATTTCAACACAGTGTTCATATAATTCCCAGTGGACGCACTTACCCCGTGGACGCACTTACCAGAACTCACCCTATTTATTTTTATTGTAGTTGTTGCAAACATAATTTCTGAACAATACCATTTTCCCTTCGAATTTTGAGTACCATTAAAAATTCTCTTCAAATTTATAAGTACCAAACTCTATATTTAACACATCTTATATTAAGTGTCCGTAAGATAGAAATTCCGAAAGTACTCCTTCGAATGCGTGTATATGAGTAAACTCATCTATCCAATTTTTTTCTTTCATTGAAAAGATATGAGTCTTTTTTCTTTTTTATACATTTTTCTTGTCAGTACCCTTACAACATCTATTGTAACAAAAATCAATAGAATATAGAACATGAAATCAAATTTTATTGACTTTGTAGATTTTACGAGAAATAGGTTTGGTAAAATCCTCCCCGAAACTAAGGTCTGGTTACGGCCCTGATTTGGAGGCATTACAATCTATTCCAGTGGTGGCCAACCCGCGGCACGCGTGCCACAATGTGGCACGGCAGAGTAGTAACAGTGGCACGCGAAGACTTTTTGAAAAAATTTCAACATTGAAGGAAAAATGTCGATCTCAAAAATATTGATAAAAACTAAAATCCTTTAACTGATAAATATAATGATATTATGACGATTGAGTGTCAGGAGGCTGGCTTACAAATTGTCTTAACTACAATATTGCAAAGTACTTAGCTACGGACATCCAACGAAAGCTGTTGCGCTACAGACAATGCTTTGTAAAGCATATTTGTGCTTGACACGAAGAAAACTTTCGATGCTGCAGAATGGATTCTTGATCTATAATTGTTTCAGCTACGGGGTGATGAAATTTTTTAAAAAAGTTAACTCTGTAAGTAAAATTAAGAAACCAGATTGGACAAAATTCGGTATGGTTGCACAAATGAAAATCCTTAAATTGTTTTCGTTACATTACTTGAAAAAAATTTGGGAAAAACACTTCAAAAGTATCATCGAATTATTTATCACAAACTCGTTGCTAAGAAATGAGACTTTTTCTCTGCTAGTGACCCAGTAGAGTTCACTGTATTAACAAACTACGAATTAGACAATTAGAGCTCTGAATGTTTTGTGAACTTTTCTCACTAGGAAAGTACGCGATCATGGAATAATGAATTTTTTTTTAATGAGTACCAATCAAAAGAGCATTGTAAAACATGTTTCTGGACGCACGAGTTTTTGCACTCGCACCCCCGTTATCGAAATATAAAGTTCCTAAAGTCAGCTAATTTTTTTTGAAAAATCGCCAATTTTAGCGAGTTATAATGAAACTGGAAGCTGCGGTGCGATTACACTATTTGCATCCAACGGAAAACTTGATTCCCATTTTTGGTCATCTGCAAAGCTTTTGAAAGACGGCTTTACAATAATCTTTTACTTTACCTGTGCGAGTTAAAGCAAAAAGCTACTATCAAGCCTAAGACATGAAAAACAGAGAGCTTTTTCAAGAGCAAAAACAATTTTCAACAACACATCAAAATTAAATTGTATCGTACTATTTGCGATTAAAGCAGGTCCCTTGTTTAAGGGGAGTCCCCCTTGTTAAGGGGCCCTTGTCAATAGGAGGTGACAACTGAACCTCCTGGTTTTTTTAATTATTTTTTTTAAGTGTTCGTACAATTCTGTAGTATTGGGGGGGGGGGGGTATTTAGGGTTTTTAATTGTAAAAATTGCAAATATAATTTTTTTTCAAACCACTTTTCTTTTGGTGGGTCCCCTATAAATCAAAGTGAGTTCCCCTAAACATTTTTGTCCATTGCATCACTGGGTATGTAAGAATGGTCTTTCAAAAAAAAAAAAATGCTCAAAATTTAATGAAAATGTGTTCAAATAAAAAAATCAAACAGAAATGAGGTGTTTTCTCTGAGATATTTCGAAAAAAAAATGTTCGCTCGAATCGAACTTGCTCCTTCAAAAGTTATAAGTGAAGACAGGGGGAAAAATTGGAAATTTGAAATTGAATGAAATATTATTCAAATCAAAAAGTCGAGTATGGGAGTGTATTGTCCTCACTGAGCTCTTTCGATTTAAAAAAAAAAAAATAAATCGAATCGTACTATGCACTCAAAAATTATTGCGGGGGGGGGGGGGGCAGAAAAACTGACCAATAGACAGACTGACAGGGACACAGTTTCCGCAGCTCAAAACCCAACTTTCCTATTTTAAATTTTTCTGTGTACCGTAAAATGGGGTGTATAGGAACAGCGGGGTCAATCGGAACAAAACTTCCCGACCATACAAAGAAATTCTTCATAAATATACTATTGGGTATTTTTCGCCATGGATTTTTTTAAAGAAAGGTAAGATCATAGGAAGTAGGAAAAAATTACTTTCGTCAATCTGGCAACGCTACTGGCTTCTGAGGAGGGCTGCACGTGGAATGCTAGAAAACATCACGTTTTCATAGACTGCAAAACTTCATATGTATGAACAAAACTTCTTATATTTAAAAACTAAGAGTGGTATGTTTCAACTCTACATGTATCTGAACAACAGAATACTACATTAGAATTTACATTTTTTATAAATTGCGTCATAAAAAGGAAGAATTCTGAAAAATGCCATAGAAAAAAAATTTGCGGGGTGAATCGGAACACTTAGTTCTGTTGTTCCAATTCAAACTTATTTGAAAGAAACTGTTTGAAAAATCAAGATTCTAACCCCAATTCTTCTAATCAAGATAAGGACAAGGATTTATTACTGTTTATCCCTTCTGGTGAGCAACTAGATCTTAGAATAACAAAAAGTTGCAGATTTCAAAAGATTTTTTCTCCAGGAGACTTTTTTTTACTTAAATACGAAGGGGAAAGTCACATAGACTTTATGTAGTAAAAGTCCAGCACACAGACAGTGATGAATAAACGAAAAAATCTTTCAGGACAATCCCCGAAACCCAGAGATTTCAAGAAACTAAAGAAAAAGCAGAGTTTATCCCAGGAGATGTTATGAAAAAACTTAACCCTAGTCACAATTGCTAGTTTTAAGGACAAGTACATATTTGTAGACTACATGAGTGACTTCCATTCATGTTAAATCTTTGTATTTCAATTCAAAAGCATTTCTTAAAATTACTTTTCATTTTTCATAAGTTTAAAATTATTTTGAATTTTGACAAATTATAAACGTTTACTGGTATTGAAATTATACATTTATTTGACAGTAAGTATCTGTTCTTATTCTCCCCCATTAATATTACTCATGTTTGTGAGACCTATTACAGGTTAAAGTGAAAAAAATAAAAATTTTAACATGTGTTCCGATTGACCCCTATCAGCGGGGTGATTCGGAACACCCATAATTTCCTATATATTTTAATAATAATTGTTCAAAATGATTTGTCTTTGCTTGGAATATCAAAAGTAAAGCAAGACCGAAGTTTTTACCCAAAAAACCAAATAAAAAAAAATCTTTTAACTGCTTTTTTTACAATCAAAGCTGAAAAGTGTTCCGATTCACCCCATTTTACGGTATTTAATTATTTTTATCAAGTTGTGCTTTTTCTTCGCTTGAGCGTTTTTTTTTTTTTTTTTCAGTGCATCAGGCCTTCTTTCATGATTTTTTTTCACCTATTTTCTACTTTTACAGAGCTAAAACTTGTATTAACTTTAAGCTAAAACTTGTATTGATTTACAATTTTGTTAGTCTTTTCCTACCCGTTGAACATATAGCAGAACTAGTAAAAGTTATTCTAGCGTTTTTAAACAGTACGAAATTAACATGCAATATGTTTTACATTTACGTTACAGAGACTTTTCGCTACAGTGACCAATTTGTTTGAACGGCAGGGTTTTTACAATGAATGCCGACTCTATTAGTATATTTTAAGAATGGAAATAATTATTTCCCTCTACCATTGATGTAATTTCCGACGTGGATATAATTTTGCAGCTATTGATATTTACTAATTCGTTTTCTTTTAAAAATTATTTATTTTTTCTCGATTTCAATTAAAAAAAATAAATAAATGTTTTTGCTTAGAGTTGGCAGATAGTGAAACTTCTTGTATCGATTTTTTTTCAATAAGAACTGATATCATAATTCATGACAATTTAATTTCTACCCCAAAGATTATTTCTTTCATTTTTTGTACATGAGCTCATATTAGCTGCTTTTCATACTTATTTAATTGTCCCGAATTATTCATTTAGAAACACGTGCAATATATTTTAACGTATTGGGACCTGAAAGTAACGAACACGCCATCTAGCGAGAGAATCTAAATAGGATAAGGTGGTGATTTCTCGTAGATTTGTGTGTTAACTATTTAATCGAAGGAAAAAAATATCTTCAGTATATCTTAACGAATTGAACGAAAATGAAAAGGTCTAAAGCTGTTAGATTCTCAGAAACTGTCTTTCAAGAGTTAATATTCCTGATTTATGTGATAAAGCCGTCATAAGAAAACTTGTCTTCTGCCCGCTTGTCACTCATCCTATTCACGAGTACCTTTCGCGATAACCAGATTCCACTCACTGCGCATGCTCACTTTTGGCAATAATTAGGGCATTGTACTGGTTTGGCTTGTTATCGCTTTTATGGCGAGATTTCACGCACACATGAATTTTTTTTATTTCGGTTGGTGAGTGAAGTGGAGAAATTTAAATCAATCAAAAATAGGTAAAGTTCGTAATGGATTTCCGTTGCTCTGCTGTAGAAATTTCACTTAAAGTACCGAGGATTCAATATCAGATCAGTTTGTATGCAAAACTGAAAGTAATGACAAGTGTGTTAGGAAATTTTAAAATCATTTTTCTTAAGAATATAGAAGTGCAAACAAACTATAAATGCGAAAAATTTTGGCCAAAACTTTTTTAAGGGAGTCTTTTTCTTAACTTATGTCGTCATTTTCAATCAGCTTTTCTATTTAATATATTTTGAGTAGATTCTAATGCTCCTTTCTTCACACTACTTTCCTGTTTTTTTTTTTTTTTTTTTTGAAGTGTTTTCATTTAGAAAAAAGAGAGAGAGAATCATATGTTTATGTACAAAATCTGCTTTAGATTTTCCGTAAAACCAGAGCCTGATTAAAATATCCTGGGACCATAAGCCAAATATATTTCTGGGGGAAGGGGGGGGCTTTATGCAAACATAATTTTTACATTTCAGTCCCATTTAACCCAGGCTCCAATGTTGTAGCACCCGCCCCCATTAGCAGAAAGTACAACCATAAAAATTCATTTCTTGTTTCAAGTTTTTCAAAACAATGCAATAGGGTAATTAAACAGTAATAAAATGTTTACATTGCTAAAAAGATTTTCAATTGAAATAAAATCAACACATTGAGTTTTTCAAGAAGTGTGTGATCTCTATTTGATCTGAATTCTGATAAATATTTGTTAAATGTGTATCAATTTGAAAATTAATAGTGTTTCCTCTTGAATAAAAAATAAACACACCGATGCATGTTTAAAAATCACTTTACACACACACGCACACACAAAAAAAAAAAGATCCATTAACACTGCATGCTTGGGGCAATTTTTTATTTATTCAACATAACTAAAATTTTATTAGGTACATTAGTAACCAAGTTTCAACTGGTTACTGTTTTTCTTTTACAAATTTCTAATGTCAATTACCCATCCTATGTACTATACATATGGCAGTTTTAATAAGATAGAAAGATGTAACTCTTTTCTTAATTCACATTCATTTACTCACACTTCTTTGTCGAAGATTTTATAAAATCAAGATATCATTTTGTTGTTATCTGATCTGAAGTGATGGAGTAAATGTAATTGTGTGAAATGTTACTGGAAATAGGCGGCGGATGCCATTATCTGGTTTTGTGAGTATATGTTTTATAAATAAATTCAGTAGTAATTTTAATCACTCAGTTTCATTTAGAAGTGGTTCGTAGGTAGGGTACAGTGGGGGTTGATGTGCTGGGGGTATTGTGGGGGAGCGTGGAGAGAATGGGGGGGTGTCAGGAGGGGTGGGGAGGGGGTAGGGGGGGTCGGGATAAGTGGGGATCGAAGTAGTGGGGGGGGTTGGGGGGAGGGGTGCGGGTGGAGGGTGGAGGGGTGAGCGGGGGTGGGGTGGCGGGTGTGAGTGCTGGCGGGTGGGGGGGGTTGCAGCGTGGGGGGGGGGTGGTGTGGTGTGTTGTGTGGGTAGGTTGGGGGCGGGGGGGGTGGGGGGGGGGGGGCGGCAGGGGGGGGAGGGGGAGTTTTGGTGGCTGTGTGAGCCGAGGGGCGTGGGGGGATGAGAGGGGAGGGGGGCCAGGGGGGGGGGGGGAGGGCGAGGAGGGGGGGGGGATGGGGGGGGGGGGGGGGGGCGTGGTGTGTGGGGGGGTGTGTAGGGGGGGTGGGGGGGGTGGGGGGTGGGTTTGGGGGGTGGGGGGGGGGGGAGGGGGGGGTGGGGGGGGCGCTGGTGGGGGGGGGAGCGTGTGGGGTGGGGGCGGGTGGAGGAACGCGGGGGGGGAGTTGTGGGGGGGCGTTTGTTAGATTCGGCGGAGGGGGCAGGGGGGGGGGGGGGGAGGGGGGGGGGTCTGAGTGGTTGTGGGGGTGTTGAGGATGGCACGTGGCTAGTTTATTTGTTTTTTATGTGCTACGTTGTCCTGTTCTTTTTTTTTCTCACCTTTTTTATTTCTTTTTTATTTGTTCTCCTTTTTTTTCTTTTTTCTTGTTATTAATAATTTTTACAGCTTCATTCTTGGAGGTTTTTTCATCTTTTATTCTATAAATTAGTTGTTTTGGTGTTTGTTTGTAGTTTCTTCTTTCTATTATGGTCTGCAGTTTATTGATGTACATAATGGTTGGAATTTTTTTTGTTCGGTTGTTTTTTAATCCAGATCTAAATCCCCCGTAAGCTCGAGTTATTCAACTGGTTACTTGTTTCTGCCACCACACTCCATATGCTCATACTTCTCATTCCTATGTACTTTATGTTTGCCGCTTCTCAGAGTAATATGTTTAGATGTAACTTCACCTCTTTCACACACTGTAAAAGAATTATAAACGAATCAAGATGAAGCTGTAAATAAATACAGTAGCTAATTTAACGGAGTACAAAATTAAGTATATATTTGTGAGAAAATTAAACATTCAGACATGTAGCACAGTATAAAGTGGGTCGGTGGCGTGGTTGTGTATTGCTCTCTTGTCTGGGAGGAGTTGTCGAAACTGGGCTTGTGTTGATTGCGTTGATTTATAAGCTGTCATGGTTTTCGCTTGCCTGATTACCCGATGAAAACGCTTAACGCCTCTAACAACGCTATACTTCTGCTTCTTTGTTCCTCGGCAGGGAATCACTCGTCACACTAAAAATTTAGACCGGAAAAGCGTGCAAAGTAGAGGAAACAAATGGCCGAGCAAAATGAAGCCCAAAATCACTCTACTATGGGGCATAGCCAATTCCAGTCCAAAGGGGGGGAGTTTTCAGCTTTCATGCCAACTGGATGCGACACTAAATTAGCTTCTGAGACGAGACACTCTTGGGGGAAAATAGGCAACTAAACAATTTGATTTTAAAACAAAATGCAACAATATTGGCATGTATTTTAGTGGCATAGCACACAATACGGTTTCTCATCCTGTTCAGATAAACAAAAAATTATATTTTATTTTTCAAAATGTCTTTACAGGGTTAGAAATGATTAAAAAATCTTACTGGTCCTTTTTACCAGTGAACATGAAGGGCAAAGTGAAATAGTTAAGTTTACTCACCTACTTCAAAAGGAATAAATAAGAATTTTGTTCTAAAATTACTGTAAATAAAGAAGGAATAATGTATTTTGCAATACAACTTTCGTTGAAATATTATTTTTCATCTTTGGCAGTTATTTTGTACTCTCAAAAAAATTTGGAAAATTTACACCTCAAAATATCATGGGGCAAAGTAAAAAAACAAATATTTTTGTTATGAAAAATTTTCTATGCCACAATTAACAGTAATTTTCATCAAATGAGTGCGTAAATAAACGACAAAAATATTTATAAATGAAAAATAGCTGAATAAGTAAATAAATGGATTAATGAATATGTAAGAAAAAATAAATAAGTGAATAAAATAGAGAATGAATAAGAAAATGGGTTAATGAATGAGTAAATAATTATGTAAAAGAGTAAATAAATTAATTCATGAAGAAATAAGTACGTGATTCAATAAATGAACGAATAAGTAAATGAAATGAGCTATTTCACTTTGCCCCGCATACACTTGACAAATTACATTGAACATTTAAAATCAAAAAATGCCTAATCTAAACCAAATAAGGACTGTACTGGACATCAGTAGATCTTAATTAATAGTTTAAATGATAATTACAAAAATTTTATCCTTTTACATTAACAAGAAATAGTTTTGAAAAAACACGAATATTATAATAAAGGTATCAAATTTTGAAAATGGCTTTTATAATTTTTTCGTTTATCTTTGGAGATACTTATTGCTCGACAGGAATCAACTTATGTCTAGAAACTTTTGTTAAAATATTGCTAGATAGGTGGAGCTGCAAACAGTGAAAATATTTCACCATTTCACTTTGTCCCACATTCCCTATATATACTGGCCTGCAGACAACATTACCAGTATACGTTAATTAAATGCTAAATAACTAACCGCATATCTTTTATTGTGAAACATCAGAGGTCCTTCGGACCACTGATTATTTTTACGGTGGTCCGAGGCAAATTTTACTGGTCTGGGACCAGTGAACCAGCAGTAATTTCGAATCCTGTTTTAAAACTTACAGTTTAGTAGACTAACCATTAATAATAGCTTATTGATTTACTTTTTTTTGTTGCTAATTACACCAAATGTAATTATGAGTTATAACAAAAGTGCGTAGTTATGATTGTTTCACAAACTTATAAGAAATATTCAGTGGCGGATGGGCACGGGGCACGTGCCCCCCCTGTCATATATTCTAGAAGAGCCTAAAACCCATACTGAAGCTGAAACAAGAAACACCGATCAAATTATCGAAGACGATTCGATATATCTATTTTATATTTTTTTAAATATTTTTTTTGGCAATGGAATCGTAAAAAAAAAAAACAAATATTAATACCGTGACAGAGACCTATTTGATAACCAGCAAAAAATAAATGCAACTGTCACAATTGCTTTTAAGCTTTGATTTACTATTAGTAATGAATAAATAGTTTCATTTTGAATATTACTCTTGGCACATTTCCGTTGTGAGAAAAATGTGTTGGTTTCTTGTTTTTTTCCTTTTATTTATTGATCTTCGGAACTTTCGAATGTCCCAAACGTATTCCATGGCGCCAGATCGTTTGAAAGCAAAGGCACTCTGCTTTGACGTATTTTTGCTTACCTTGTATTAGCAAAAAAAAGGGGGTTGGGAGACGTAACAAGCGGTTGGGTGGCAGTATGTTTTTGCGTTCTCATTCCACTTGGCTATTACAGGCATTTAGTTTTTTATTCCTCAAACGTAAATCAAAGGGAAAAACTACTCACTTAATACATTTTTATTACAGCTACAATTCTTCAAACGATAAAATATATTTTGATACTTGTCTGAAGGATACAGCGCCATATCTGTGAATTCTTCCGAATTTAGACTCATCAAAAAAGTAGTCATCCAAAGCACTTTAGCTATAATATTGTTATGTTTTAACGTTATGGGAAAGTAGATAGTTATTCAGTGATATTTTCTCATGTTCCGAGTTCTTTTCTATTCATTTGCAAGCACTTTGCTGAATGAAATAATGTTGTGTACGTATTCTAACTCAAACCAATAACGTTCCCCTAATGCAAGGTATCCACAAATAAATAAACACTTTCAAAGGACGCCTTCTACTGCCAGAGCTATACTATACCTTGACTGCTTGATGGAATGCCATTATTACTAGGAACGGAAAGGTAAGGAAAATACGATAATACATAAGTGTGCGACAGTTGTTTGTTTTTAACAATAATTATTATTTTTCAAGTAAAAAATTAAGCTGTGATTTTGTGCCCCTCCTGTAGATTTTTTCTGGATCCGCCACTGGAAATATTTATTCAAAATTCATACAATACAAACAATTTATGGATCTATTAAGCTATCATAAATAGAAAACTTCAATTACTAATCAACTCCTTCGAAAATATTAAAAAGCTTTCATGTACAAATACTAAAATGCACACAAGAATTTTATTGCTTATATGACCATTCTAAAAAAATTGTGATAAGAAATGAATGACAGGACAATAAAGTTTTAATATGCCTCCAATTAACTGATTAGGATTTCAAATACCATCATCAAAATTTTAACTATCAATGCATTAATGTCTCATTACTATTGAAAATTTACAATGCTCTTAAAACTGAACTTTTAAAAATCTCTTGAGGGTATCTTCCTAAACAGTATTTTCTTAATAGTAGCTTCATATTTTGTCTCATTTGATCCTTTTTGTAAAGTACATTTTAATGTTAAATATGAGAAAATGACCTAGTAAAACGCTTCCAGGCAAACTTAAAACCATTTCTAAAAAGTAAATTCTTCAAAAATCTATTTTTTATAGAGTACTTTGTGATTAACGGTTCGAGCTTCGTTTACAGTCAATAATTTTCTTAAATCAAACAAAAATCAGTAATAGTTGAACAATCCACCCCCGTGTGAAAAAAATTCCCATAACTAATAACATATTAAAAAGGAATAAACAACTTAATGTTGAATTAATGTTGCTGTCGCACCCTCGAAAGGATACCACATTTGAGTACGCAAACCCCATTTGCTAATAGTTAATAATTCATACCAAATTTCCGGACATTAAAAAATTGAATAACTAAAATTTGCATCGTGATTGTACCTAAAAGAGAAAAAAGCAAAGAAGAGATATCTTCATAGCTAAACTTTTAAACAAGGAAATTGAGATCTCATAACATTAGCACGGAACAGTTTTGTAAATAAATCGCTACAATTCCTGTTTAAGCTAAAATTCAATATCGCAATTTACTACATTGATCATTACGAGCACTGTTACTGTAACATATGCATATTTTAAAGAGCATTAAACTAATATTAAATATAAAAATATATTTACCGCTTTAAATACATGTTCCATCACAGACAAATCCTTCTCCTCACTTCCGCGCGCCAAAACAATCAATGAAAAGCAAGAGAAAATTTACGCCAAATACAGGGTTGTAAACCGAGTTGTCATGAAATTCTCCGAGCTCCGATCCTACTCACGATCCTCCTACTCTCATCCACCCTACAAGCAAAATTTCTTGCACCAGCCTTGACAGATCTTGATAATGTACTGATGGCGTCAGTATTAAATTTAAATTACTGCATACAGACTGTATAAAGATTAAAAAGCATATATTGCAAAAACAGCACGTGTGCAAGATTATATTCATCTTTCAATATCCATACTGATTTCCTCCTGCAATATTAAGACTGCATACATGTTGTCAGCGTCAGGATTCAAAAGGAGCAGTTGAGAAACACTGGTTTCATGCTGTTGCCGTCAGGGTCATTAGCAAACAAAGACCCATGCTCCCGACCCACCTGGATCTTTGTTGAAAGATACGCATGCGCGGACTTATTCCCAGCATTCCTAGTTTCTTGTATCGTGGGTTTTTTTCTTCGGCGTTATCAAGAACATGAGAGCGAGTTAGCTTGCACGTGGTAGCGCAGTTTGGCTTCGTTAAAAATCTGTTTGCTTAAGCGTGGAATATGATTGTGTTAGAAATTATTTGAATCATTCTTAACTGCCTTTATTTAACAAGTGCTATACACAATAAATATCGCGATCAATGGCAGAAATGGGCAAAAATAAAGTTTTTCGTTCTTAAACAAAGCAGACAAGGGATTATACGCAGTGACGGTTTTACCATAAAATGACTTCAAGCTCGCTAGTAAGTTTAATTTTATTCAATAACTATTTATGTTATTCTTGAAAATAAATTAGTTTTTTGTCTAAGTGTATTTTTTAAGCTGACATCCACTCAGAAATGGACTTAGATTTTTTTGTTTATTATCTGCGATATTTATTAATATTTCTCCATAATTTTAACCAGGCATTTTATGTATTAATAATTCGAAAAGAAGCATACATTTTTAAATAAATAAAATATTGCATTGTATTTTTAATAGTGCGACTCATTCTGTTAAGCAAAAAAAATAATAATAATAATAATAATAAAATAAATAAATAATAAAAAATCTAACTATGTTTCTGCCACTATATAAGAAGTCTATGAATTTTAATATGTAAAGTTTATTCTAAAATCAATGAAGTAATTTTCATTATCCGCAAATAAATTGCAAATCGAACGAAAGCAAATATCTCTATGTGACTTTCCAATCATGTGTCAGCTTAAAAATATTCTAAGCTAAAAAACAATTTGCTTGAAGAATGAAACGAATAGTTAAAGAATGAAATTTAATTCGTGAATTTGAAGCGAAAATAACACACACAAAAAAAAAAAAAAGAAAGAAAGAAAGACCTTGCAAGCAATTGCACCTTGCATACAGACTAATTTCACACTGTTATATCAATGTATCCTGCCATTTTAATGTCAAGATAATATGTATGCAAGATTACAATAGCTACCACTTCTTGCATGCAGATTGATTTCACACTGTTATGCCAGCATTTTGATGCTTCAAAGGCAGAGCCCACCCTGTAACTCGACTGATATTAGGCTGCATACACCTTGACAGTCAACATTGGGGCAAGTCGATGACAGCTCTTAGAGAGTAACATAACATTATTCAGGCAGCATTTAGGCAAGGTGATATTTGCCGACGCGTTAACCTTTATGCAATCCTGAGGCAAGATATTTTGCTTGCTGGGCATGCTTAGACGAAACCAATTTTCTGAGCAATAGTTTAAAGTTTAAATGCGTCTTTGCAATCGCCTTTAATCTGCATTTATTTAATTCATCTGTAATTCAACAACGAGAGAGATTTAAACAAGAAAAGATTTAAAAGGACTTAAGCATTTTGAAAAAGCAACATTAGTGCTAGCTTATCTCACGCGATGTTAAAAAATACGGTTAATTTAGTAAAAAAACATTTTAAATAATGATCAATGCATTGAAAATGAAACAACAGTAACAAATATAAGCGAAACGATCCTACACTGAGAAAAGTGGGCCAAAATAATAGTAAAATCAACAAATTAAAAAGCGAATCGTCTGCTTAAAAAAGCATAGGCGATGTCTTGTTTATCCTATTTGTAGCGCCCTCTATAGTTACTTTCCGTTCCCAATAATAATTAACACATACAACTTAGTTCAGTAAAAAAACTTCAAATAACTAAAACTCTAATATGTATTGTTATCAATTGTAAAAAGATAAAACTTTAACTTCTTTGTAAAGTTTTCGCTCCTCTGGATAAAGCTCTCTGTTTTCCACATCATAGTCTTGACCAGCATTCTTTATTTTAGCTCATACAAGTAAAGGGTTAACGTAAAACATCTTACTTTCTTTGCAAATGACCAAACATGGAAACGATGCGATGCCAAGCAAGCAGCGGAAGGGAGAATCTGGAGCTAGCTTCAATTTCTTGCCAAGTCTTCAAATTTGGCTCATTTTCGGCCGACTTTAAGACCCCTTATCTCGAAAACGAGGGGACGAGGGCACTTGATCTTTGCGTCAAAGACATGTCTCAGTATGCTCTTTCGAATGGTACCATTTTTAACTTTTTTCATTATTACTTAAGTCGAGTACTTTCCTGGTCAGTAGAAAGAGGAGAGCATGGCAAGTTACTCCTTCATTGAAATGTGCAGTAGCAGTCCAAAGGAAAAATGGTCATAAGATTTTAGAACTTTGGGGAGTGTGTTTTTTAAAATGTTTGGAAGGAAAGCAATGAGGACTTGCTACTTAGGAATGAATAATAGCAATAGAATTTAGCTATTTCATCTTTTATTATCCGGCGTTTAAGTAATTTAAACTTTAAGATTGCACAGCAAAAATTTTCCGAAACCAGAATAAGCCATTTACATTCTTTTATGATGAAACTTCAGTTTATATCTCTCTACTTTGGAAAAAAAAGAATAAAACATTAAATTTAATACTGAAAGTATCAACCCAAATTTAATAATTTTCCGATGATAAATGGAGAAAATTTTACGCGTATTTTAAGTATAAATTCAGTGTTAGGTTTGATGATTTTCAGGATCATAAAAAAATGCTGATCTTTTCAAAGTCTTTGTCTATTTCTCTGTAAGACACTACTTTTTACCCTTCTGAAATCCAAATCAGAATAACTGACTTTTTTCATTGGTAATCAAATATAAGAGCTTACTTCAACAGAAAGTCATCCACGATCCACGTTACATAGAAATTTGGAAATTTGTACCAACAAATGTTTTTTCACATTTACATACTTTTGCCATCTGATGCTGTTGTAGATTTGGTTCAAAATACGCTTCTAAACAAATATTTTTTTGTTATGAATGCAGAAAAATCTAAATACCGTTGAATATTAATTGATAGCACTAAAAGTAGTTAAACTGCTTAGAATTCTCAAGAACTAATCCTAAAATTAAAGACTTGGTAAAAAATATACAGACTCATAAACCACATAAAGTACAGACTATTTAATTTTTAGAATAGAATGTTTGATGTTCTTTGTTTCTTTTTTAAGCATAAGCCAACTTTCAGAACTTATAAAAGTGTTTATTAACGATAAATCTTACGCTCGGACTTGTTTTATCCTTATTACCATTTAGATTTCAATTGCTGAGATTTACGAGAGAAAATGTTTCATTTGAGTAAGAATTACATGGTCAGCCAACCTAAAATTTATTTTTAACATTTTAAAAATTTTTAGTTTGTTGGAAAAATGCAATGTGGCACGCTGAGCTTTTTCTCTCTAGATAGTGGCACTCTCCCTAAAAAGGTTTGCCACCCCTGATCTATTCTGTAATAATATAAGAAAGGGATTCTGATCAGCATTTATGGGGACAAAACTTGGGGAAAAAGAGCCATAGAAGGAAGTCATGAAGCCCGAAGAAGCCCCGTAGCGCAGAACTAGCCCTAAAATTGCATTGATCATAAATCAGTTTCTTTTTTTGCTTTGGTGAAATAATTTTTCTTTCCCTGCATTTTCTTTATGATCACAAGGGAAATATTCCTTATTTTTCTGTATTATATAGAGGAACTGAATTTTTAAAAAGCAACAACTTCAAAAAAAAAAAAAAAAAAATTAACAAAAATACTGTTCTCGCTATGTTTTTAGTTCAGATATTTTTCTTCCTTTATTTTATCTTCTGATTTTTAGGGGATGTGCCACTGCTGCAAAGTTTTCATTCCGCCAGGGAGCCAATAAAGACAAACTCGCTAGAAGACGTTTGGCAACAGATCCACCTTCATCTGATATGTTCATTCATCATATGACGGGGGTTTCTGCGCCAGCCATCTTGTCTTTACTTTGACTGTGATCCCTACTGGACTAAGCCGACTGGGATATAAGTGATCCAAAATCACTGAAAAATTTCTTTTCGGATACTCCAAATTTAATACTCAAACACAATCCAACAAGATGGACGCGGAAGCACCTGTATATTCACCGTTCTTCGGAGTGATGGGAAGTGCCGCAGCCATGATTTTTAGTGGTATGTGAAATTCATTATTCTATGAAATTCTTCAGATTGTTGGAATTGCAGTCCTTATGTGTTGGGCTAGCAAAAAGTTATTTATTGATTAAAGTTCACGGAAGGTTCTGGTGGAGCCATTATGAAATACGCCCCAATTATGTGCCTTATTCTATCATCCGCTGCAGTAAAAGTGTACATTTAAATGTCACTAGAGAAATACTGCTGGTTCATGCTTTTTGTGATAAATCATGTAGTTATGCGTATTAAGCAGTAATTTGCTGTTAAGATTTTTAGTTTTTAAGAGTGATTTTTGCTTCAATTGTTCACAATATGCTCATATTTCTGTGTCTTTTGATTGAATCTACTTTAATTATGTCAAAAAGTTTAAATTACCACATCATGAGTAACGGGGTGTGTATTCAATGCAGAATAATCCAAATTTTGGGTGCATTTTAATCGCCATTGTAACCAATTCCGGGTTTTTGGAATTAAAAAAAACCTGATGAATTCTCTGCATGACTCATGCCATTATTTACCATGTTAAGGGGGCGCTGAACGTCTCATGTTTGAAAGCTGATCTTTAGTCGTTAAGAAAGGTTTTTGTTGATTGTTAATTTGCATTTTTACATTATGAGACAGTTTTCTGCAGGAGATTTTTTCGAAACTTAACAAGTGCTACTTTTTTTAAATTTTAAGTTTTCTCCTAAAACATAATTCTAAATGACAGTTAAATTTATCAGTTTGTAAATGTAAGACATGCTTCTTGTTTTATGTGTTCATAAGGATTCAATAAAATTTTTACACAAAATGTAAAAATGTGACATTAATGTTTTGCCTTTTCAAAAATACTTCAATTGGGGAAAATTCGTTAAAATTTGAAGAGTTTCTCATCGCCTCTGCTGTTAGCCGAAATGATGAGGAAAGCATTTGGTAAGGGGAAGGGGGTGTCAGGTTAATAAACCCATGTGTTCGGGGGGGGGGGGGGAGTGACAGCAATTTAGGGTTGGATGAAAACATCAAAGTATCACAATTAAAAAATAATAATAATAATAAAAAGAATAATAATCTTGATTATTGAACAAGTGCAATGTTCATATTTAGTTTTTTTCAGTTCTTTTAAAGGGCCGAAAAAATAATCATTAAGTCTGAATGACTATATTTTCAAAATGAAACACCTTATTTAACATGTTGAAGCCGGCATGGGCTACAGGTGGCCTGCGTTAAATTTTCTTATCAGGCGTCATGTACCCAGGGTTGTCATTTCATCCACTTTTTTGTAAAAAGTCCGGGACGCCGGAAGAAATGGACGAAACGGACAAAATTGGACGAAATGGACAAAATGGAAGAAATGAAAGAAAAAACACATTTTTTTCATACTTTTGATGTATAAAATGTTATGATATACGATTAGTATCTCTCTTGCATTACCCATTTTTCAAAATAGAATGATGGTATCATACAAAAAAAAAAAAAAAAAAAAAAGAACGGCAATCAACCCATTGATTTTTAACTAATTTTATTTGAAGGAATTAAAATTTAACATAGTGAAAAAACTGTTGAGTGTAATTACATTATTGTGGAGTAGACAAATAGAAAAAAAAAAGGTTTTCTTTAATACATATTTTTAAAAAGAAATTAAAGAGTATTCTATTACCTTAGATATTTATTAACACAATACAATCCCTTAAAAAGTAAACTTTATATGATATTTTCTTATAAATTCTATATTTAAATTTTGTTTGAATTAAATGTATATTATTTACACGTATAAATGTATATTATTTGTATTTGAAAATACATTAGATGCTACAAGAAATATTGGTTTAATTTTGATTCATTTGGTCATTTTACGTTAGATTTTTTGAAGATTTAATGAATGTTGCCCCATTGTAAAATATTTATGTACACAGCATTGTTTTATGGATACATTAATGTTATTATAGGAACATATTTCATTACATGGGAAAATTTTCTTTCTCAAATCTTTTAAAATTTTTATTTCTACTTTTATATTTTATATACACTTTTATTATTGGCAATGAAACTCCTTCACAAAAAATAAACATCTTAAAATTATTTACTGCTAATGTGTGCTTTCATAAGCATTAAATTTTATCGTTAACATTCATTTATTTTATACAGATACTATATTTTTATAGTATTTGTTGTTTATTAAATATTTGTTTGTACACATAATTATGTGTGCAAATTTTGATAATAAAACTATTACCTCATTGAAAAAAAAATCAATATTTTAAAACATTACTTTTAAACTTTGGATTTTTTAATCAAGAACTGTCATTTTCTTTAAAGTGGACAAAATGGACGAAATGGACAAAATGCTATTTTGTCCGGGGCGGTTTTTTCCAGGTTTTTTCCGGCGGTTTTTTCCACCCCGGACGAAATCAAACAACCCTGCATGTACCACCAGTGGTCCTTACTAGATTGTTTCATCAAGCAGTGCGTTTGAGCGCCACTGATTTTAATTACCAAAGAAACAAATTAAAATCTGCCCCGGCAATGACGTTTTAAGCTAGAAAAAATTATTTTGCTTGCTTGAAATTTGAGCAGATATTTTTGAAAATAAAAGCCAATCATATATCCCAGCAGTTTTTAAAGACATTTGTTGGTGCAAAACTGAAATATAGTACATCAATTGTTTAATCAACCCTGCTTACAAGTGTAAATGTGTGACCAGATTGGTTTCAGTTGAAAAAATTGTCCCCTTCTCTCCCCAATACGCTTTTGTTGAAGCTTAACTTTTTCTGTTTTAGTTACCTGTTTGAATTTATTTGCTTGCTTGTACTTGTAACCCCGTTGCAGTAATGAAGTCCTTTTTCAGCTTTTGCCAGTGTTAGGAATAAGCGTTCGTTAGTCTTAATTTTTCAACCAAAAATTTTGGATTTGGTGGCTAGATTCGCCAAATTTAACGTCTAAGGTTAAATATCTCAAACTACCAAAATTTTAATCTTTTACTGAAGAACATTTTAGTGGCCCCGTCTTAACGTTCCATTATCATCTTTGTGCTCTGTAACAGCAGTCAAAATATTAATTCTTACTTGAAACCTATTAGCAAAGCATGAAAAAATTTCAACGATTTAAATTTAATATCTGTTGACATCTTCTGTTTGTTAACATATGAAATGTTTGATTAACTTACAAGGATTTCACAATAACTTTAAACTTGTATCTTAAATTCTAATTTTGTGAAGGTGTTTCGATAATTGGAAAATTGGAGTGGTCGTCAATATTTTTAGCTAGTATTTGTTTTGGTAATCCTTTGCAACTAGATATTTCCCTAAGCTTTATTACATATGTAACGGAAATGTAATCTTTGTGCACACAGTGGTGTCTAAAATTTAAACGTCAATGAATTAAGCTCGTCAGTTTTTAATTGTCAAATTCTCCCCATTTTTTTTTAAACAGCAGAATTTTACTACGGGGAATACATGGGTGGTGATCATGGATGCAAGACATTCCGTCTCAGGACGGATTTCCGTCTTGACAAATCGATCTCATTCCTTCATTATTTACTTCCAAAGAAAACAAAACTGAAGGGAATATAAAATCAGATTTCTTATAAAGGTACATTTTAATCATTATTCCTATCCAAAACTATTTTTATCGAAGCCTTTCTTTCTCTTTCTGAAAAAAACGAACTGCAATGGCATAATTCCTTTGTCAGTGTTAATTCTCTTCGACCCTATGCATTCCCTTCCCATCCCTTAACTTCATCAAATATGACCTACAATTTCGTTTTTAGTAGAGATGGAACGAAGCTTCGGCCGGGCCGAAGCTTCGGCCAATTTGCCCAAATTGCCGAAGCTTCGGTCTGGCCGAAGCATGAGTTGTGCTTCGGCCGCTTCGGCCTGAAATTTATGCAGCGAATGAAAGACAAGTAAAAAAGAATGCATGATAGGGTAAGTACTCCAGTAGTCGGCCACAATGACATAAAACTCCTCATAAATAGTAGTACATTTTTAATTCAAAATCAGATGTGACGCATTCACACATTCATGTACTTATCCTCAATCATCAATCAGTGGCAGTTAAGTTTCGGGTACTTTTTCTTGAATTAGTAATGAGTCATTTCATTTTAAATGTTGGGCCCGTCATCCAAGATTGCGACTCTGCTTATTTTTCAGGTAAGATGATTCTGTGGCCGACTATTGGAACATTTATTAGTGTTGACAACAGCTTGGATTTTAACATAATTTTTTTTTAATATCTGAAACAAGTAGATGATTCATTATCAGAAATGTTCATCCTTGTAAAGTTTTACCTTGTTTTTGTTACTGTATTGATAGCTGAAAGTTCTGGGTTAGCCAAGATCAACAAAAGATCTCTTAAATAGCCGACTACTGGTGCTTTTACCCTACTATTTTTTCGAATTCACCAAAAACTGAAGCATTTTGCATTAAGAATATTAAGATAAATATATAACACAGCGTAAATAGTAGTAGATTGGGTAGTTCTATGGTATAATGCATGATCATATCAGTTTTTTTATTATAAAACATCAACTGAATTGCAGACTGAGCTTTTCATGTTCCAAGTAGAGCTTCCTACTACTAATTTGCAATACAAAAATAGTAATGTCGTCTTTTCTTGTACTAGCAGTACAAAGCAAAACAAAACAAGAAAACTTTTAATTAGTGAAATTAATTTAAGAATGACCCAGAAAGCTAAAAATGTTGTGTAATACTAAGAACATTAAAATAAAAACAACCAAAATAAAAATAAACTTTAATTAATGAAATCAATTTAAGAATGCCACAGTAAGCTGAAAATATTGTGTAACGCTAAGAATATTAAAACATATGGAGAAAAGTGTAAAACTCTACGCATTTATTATGCATTTAATCCAAAAACTTCAATATGTGCGCCAGCCGAAGCTTCGGTATTCGGCGCTTCGGCCAAATGCCGCTTCGTTCCATCTCTAGTTTTTAGGATTTCATTTTCTGTGCCTCCTCCTTTAATGTCGTCAAAAATTGCCCCACCTTATCCTAATATCACTAAACATCGTCTAAAAATAGGTTTTTTGAACTGAAGTCTCGACAAATCTCCCCCCCCCCCCCCCACTCTCGATTACTATACTTAAAACTATGATCTTGCTGCTAACAGTAAAATTACCCCCCCCCCCCCAGCTTAGACAATTTAATGAACAATATATGTATTTTATTTGGTTTATTTTCTTTGGTATGCATGGGGGGGGGGGGGGGGATCTCAAATATTTTCCGTCTTGGAAGCATGGCCTAACTTGCACCCATGGTGGTGATACGTGGAATACATGAGCGGTACGTACCTTTTGGAACCGGGCTGTTTTTTAGAAAAAAAAATTTTCAACACAGGTAGTATGACAGTTGAACCACAGATTCCTTCCATTCTCTTCCATTGAAAGGAGAAGGTATAAACTGTCAAACCAGACGTATGAAAGTACGCCTTGAAAAAATCCCGGACTCCAAAGGGTTCGAGTGAAAATCTCAACCCTATCCTCTAAAAAAAAAAAAATAGTTACGGTACAGCATGTGTACCGCCCAGTGGTCGGAAGTAGCACGCTACAAGTAGCGAAACTGCTGTAGTAGCTACATTTTTTAGTAGTTTGTAGTGTAGCGCACTACTTTTAAAAAAAAAGTAGAGTAGTGAGTAGCGTGATACAAAATAATAGTAGTTTGAAGCGTTTTCTGGAAACTACTTTTTAATTAAAAAAATAAATAAATAAATGAAAAAAAAATAATGAAGAGAACGAAGGAAAAAACAAGGTTTAATTGACTCGGACTGGTTCAAAGCTCGCACGAGTACAGCAGCGGACACAATGAGAAATAAGAACCATAAAAATATAAGCTGATCCCTAGATACATCATTTTGACAAAACACATTCTATCTGTTTGATGTCATTGGTTTATTTGGTATCATTATTTTTGTATTCCTTCAAAAAAATTTCATGTTCCTAAATATTCACTGGCAAGAAATTAAAAAAAAAAAAAAAATAGACGGTTGAATTCTTTTAATCTTTCAAATTTTGAATCCTTTCATGTGGCGAATATTCGTAAAAATTGTAAAGAAAATCTGAAAAGAACAAATTTTAGCAAAAAAAGGAACAAAAAGGAAAAGTAACAAATAAATTCAAAGACAATTCCTAGTTCTATTCCATATTCAAATGAGTTAATTTATTAACGTACCACTTTTCGAATTTTTTCGGTCAATCCTCAAAAGGTGTCTGCTTTTTATTTATTTATTTTTCAAAAAGTAGCGAAGTAGCGACTACAATTCAAAAGTAGTTTGTAGTCGCTACATTTAAAAAAAGGAGTTGTAGCAGTAGTTAACTACATTTATAATAAAGTAGTTGTAGTTCGCTACAAAAGAAATGTAGTTTTTCCAACCACTGGTACCGCTCGGCTCCTAAAGGTTAAATCAAAGCATTCACAATATATATACAGAAGAAAGTTTCGTGAGATGGCCATCTAGTTTATGTGAAAGATGTATTAAAAGTAAGAAACATATTTTGAACATAACTTGCGAACTCCCAGCGGTATCGTTTGGTGCCAATAATCACTTTCAAATATACCTCTTTTTTTTTTAATGTGACTTTACGATTTTTAATTCATATAATATGCCATTAAACGGTTTGAAGTAGGAATTTTTTTTAAGCATTTTATATCACCCTAAGGAAAGAAATTAAAAGATTATGAAAGAATTAGAAAGTCTTTTGAGTATTGATTTCTCTCGTTTTTATGTCCATTATTTTTGTATTATCTTTTTTTTTTTCAAAATAGAGTTATGCTTTCATCTGTAAAATATATAGTTATTCCTAGCCCCAATAGATGGCGTCGCTATCAGCCCTGATCTGTACGCAATGATGCCATTTGAAATGATGCCATTTGCATTTGATGTGCGCTGCGGAGTACCGCCTACTCTCAAAATTTTTTTTTCCGATTTTGGGCGCGAGTGTGTCAAAACCAGTGGTTGGAATAAGTACATTTCTTTAGTGAACTACAACTGTTTTTTTATGAATATTAGAGATGAGCCGGGCTCGGCCCGAACCCGAAAGTCCAAACCCGAGACGGACTTGGGCCCTTTAACTTCAAACAGCTTTCAGGCTCG
This sequence comes from Uloborus plumipes, assembly GCA_038373865.1. Classification (NCBI taxonomy): domain Eukaryota; kingdom Metazoa; phylum Arthropoda; class Arachnida; order Araneae; family Uloboridae; genus Uloborus; species Uloborus plumipes. The sequence continues at coordinate 54,670 of JAXGGA010000502.1, read as the reverse complement.
AGCTTGATCTCATATTAAGATAGTCAGTTTTTATACAAATACAACATTCACGGAATAAAGTATTGGGTATTTAAAGAGCATGAGAACAGTTTTTCTTAATGGCAGAATTGCTTTATTCGGGAAGAGTTTCAGAGAAATGACATCTATCATCTTATCTCCCACTGCCACTCCCATGCATAGTTTCTCAGCTTCTGCACATTGGAAAAAAATTAAAATAATTCAAAAAGATAGCACCCACTTATAATATCTTTCCAATTGCTATTACGATAAACCATATGGCAGTGCATCCCAAGTGGAAATTAAAAATATATATATTGATGTTTGATACACTCGGGCTCGGGCCGGGTCGGGCTCAAAACAAGACAATATCACTTGGGCTCGGGCGGGCTCGGATTAAAAATTCTCGGGCTCGGGCCTTCAAAAGTGAGCCCGAACTCGTCTCTAATGAATATAGTTCAATACAACTGTTTTTTTTTTTAAATGTAGCTACTACAAACTACTTTTGAATTGCAATCGCTACTTTTTAAAAAATAAATAAATAAAAAGCATACACTGTTTGAGGACTGACCAAAAAATAAATCAAAAGTGGTTTACATTAATAAATTAACTCATTTGAATATGGAATAGAACAGGGAATTGTCTTTGAATTTATTTGTCACTTTTTCTTTTTGTTCTTTTTTTTTTTTTTGCTAAAATTTGTCCTTTTTAGATTTTTACGAATATTCGCCACAAGAAAGGATTCAAAAGTTGAAAGACTGAAAGAATTCAACCTTCAATATTTTTTAAATTTCTTGCCAGGGAATATTTAGAAACATGGAAATTATTTTAAGGAATATAAAAATGATGCCAAATAAACTAATGATATCAAACAGATAGAATGTATTTCGTCAAAATGATGTATCTAAGATCAGCTCATATTTTTATGATTCTTATTTCTCATTGCGTCCGCTGCTGGACTGCTACAAGATTTGCACCAGTAAGAGTCAATTAAACCTTGTTTTTTTCTTTCATTGTCTTTTTTTTTTTTTCAAAGTTTTTCATTTATTTTTTTAATTTAAGAGTAGTTTAAAGAAATCGTTACAAACTACTATTTTTTTTGTATTGTGCTACTCACTTCTCTACTTTTTATAAAAAGTAGTGCGTACTACACTACAAACTACTAAAAATGTAGTTATTACTGTTGTTTCGCTACTTGCAGCGCGCTACTTCCGACCACTGGTCAAAAGATTCCATTATCAAAATAGCTGTTTTATTACGAATTTATTACTGAAGTTTTCAGCTCAAATAACAATATTTTTATTTCTGTTCTATTCTCAATTTTTTTTTAAATCGTAAAATAGCAAGGAAGTCAGGGTATATGTGTGCAATCTTTTTGCATCCATCATAGGATTTGAAAGTTTAATAATTTCTTAGTCTTAGTCCTCTACAAAGCAATAATTCATATTTTTTCATGTTATTTTTATCCTAACATCCATTTTTTTTTTTTTTTTGAAACTTTCAATCTTTTGAAAACTAACAATTTGTTTCAATTCTCTTCATCTGAAATGGTCATTTTGATTTAGTTGTCATTCTTAGCATTTCTTTAGTGGGATAATTCTACAGTTTTAGCAGACTAATAAATTATAAAAAATGAAATATAAAAATAAATCATGTAATTAGAAGAAGGATGATGAAACAAATTTTGCTTATAAGCTATTGTTTATTTGACCTCTAAATACATTTATTGAATACATCTTTTTGATCTGAGCAATGATGGTGCTAAGAAGTTTTAAACAAATAAAACCTTAAGTAATTTGTTTCTAGAATTAAAAAAAAAAAAAATCTATATAAAATTTGGAGCATAGTCCCATAACATAATTTTTTGAATTTTTTACTCAAGTATAATTTTATGTATTTAAAAGTTTCTATTTATTTATCGAATACACAATTTTTTATATTTCCTTAAAATTCATTTCAAAGATAGTTTCACAAATGTGTACATTTTGAAGTGATTCATGATATGCTATTGTTAAGTAATTAATGTGTATTATATTTTTAAAATGAAATTGTACTTACGCAACAATGAATCGTCAATACTGAAGCTTGCTAGCAAGCAGACCATATTTTCCAGGCCTATTTTTTGTCCCCCGAAATTTTGCAGAGGGGGGGGGGGGTCAAAGGGTCTCAATGTATATTATATTGAAAAACAAAAATCACACACTGACGTAAACCCTTTTCTATACATAGTTGAAGAATCTCTATAGAACTACCTTGGAATGGTAACGAAATAATGTATGACATTACATTTGCCTATTTTAAACTGGAAGTACTTGATAATACATTTTTTTTGTTTGTTATAGCATTGTTTAAAATCTCTCCTTTTCTCCCTTGAAGCCTTGACCAGATCTTCTGTTTTTTTTTTTTTCATAAGGTTGGCAGGTCTGTCATGTCATCAAAGGTAGCCTAAATTAACTCTGATTAAAAAAAAAAACTGGAGAGAGCTCCAACTTCCTTTCTCAAAAATTAATTTTTAATTTTTTGAAAATTTCTTTGAATCAGGCCATGGCCTAGCACACCCTACCTGCTCTATCAATCTCCTTCTAGTACCTCAAAAGATTGATTACTCAAGTGTTCTTATAACTTCAATTGGGATACTTGAATAATCACTACCATATCCTATCAAATGAACAACATTGTGATCAAAATTAGAATTTTTTGCACTTGAGCAAAATTATACCATTTTATTTTGTATTAAAGTATAGTAGAAGGGTGGGGGACAGTTTTCACGCCTATGAACGTGAGATACATAAATCCACCTCTGATTATATTACTAGTAGTCGGAATGAGTAGTACTTTAAATTATTAGCAGTACAATTTATAAAATGTTTTTAATAGGCAAGAATGGGATGTTACATAGGCTTTCAAATCATAGTCACTTTCTGATCAGAATCAAGAAATGTTATGCAGAAAAAGTTATCGCATATTTGAAATCAAATCATTGATAAAATGCAAAAATATGCTATTAATTCCATATCATATACAATTTTTATGTGTCCTTAGTAGCAGAGTGGTGCAAACATTTGCTTCGTTAGTCTGAAGTCGTTGGTTTGATTTCCACTAGTACCCTGGGTGTTATTTCCTTTTTCTTACTGTAATGTAAATGTAAACCCTTATGTTCCGTTTGCAAACAAAATAATTGTACTGTTAGTTGTCTTAGAAGTCCATCCTCCTTGTAAGGTGAACGAACCCTTTCTCACAGCTGTGAAACACAACATTATGCAATTTTTGTAAAAGTGAATTTTTCAAAGCAAATGGTTATAAATGATCTAAAAGTTTAATGTTCTCAAAATCAAGAAACACATTTTTAAATTTTTTCCCTAGGGATACCTGCCTGACTTTTACATAATTGAACAATAAAAGTTTTTCTATTGTCATAGTTTTAATTTTTTTCAATGCCGAAATTGAAATTCAAAGACTTTTGCATCTTTCATTTGAATTCTAGGTTTGGTATTGGTGTTTCGAAATGTACTTTTATCTCGTGGAAACAATAGCTGTAATCTCGCATCTGACTTAATTACTAGACTTTTAATACTCATTGAAAATTGTCTGAACGGGTGCAAGACATGAGACACTATAATAAATTTTAAAAAGTATTAAAAAAATGGTTTTTCTCAAATTAGTGAACGTTTAATAATGAACGTGAAATTAATTCATTTGCTTTCAAGAATTTGAGTTTAATATTAAATTATGTACATTTAAGTGGCTTCACTTCATATTTTGATAAGTTTGGAACTTAATTTTTCTGTCCAATTTTGTTTTATATCAACAAAAACAAAAATTAACACTTTAAAATGTTAAAAGCACGATAAAAGTGAATAATTGTATCATCGTATGTGTGTATAGAGCCTTGGGGTATTTTAGCAATTAAATTTTTTATATTGTTGATTGGTTACTTTTATAGTAGCTCAAACTAAATTCTGCATTTCTGAAAACAGAATCTTTTGAAACTTTAGAAAGATATTGTTTCTTTTGTTACTACGTTTGTTTACTTAAATGCTGAACATGAAGTCGCTTGAATTTCGTGTCACCTAAGAAACAAAGAAATGATACAAATAATGTTCCGGTGCTAAAATCTTAGTCCACACAATGGTCACCTTGTTGTTAATCATTTTCCACCCTCCACTTCCATATGTACTCCTTCTAGTAGTTAGTGAGTGGCAGCGAACCAATTTCCTATGTCTGTGGGTTTAACAAAATTATAAACTTCTAGCTGAGGGGAACATTTGGACTTTGCTTTTCGGGACACATATGGACAATCTAAATGTGCCTTTAATTATGGATGCACCGATAAGCAAATTGGCCGATTACCGAGTAGTCGGCTATTGGTAATCAGCTGAGCCAATTAATGACTGGAATGATTTTTTTAAATATTGCCAATTTAATCACTATTTTCTTTTTAATTTAAAGTTTAGAAATAATTAGTAGTTTATTTCTGAGAGAAGATTTTTCTTTACATTTTCCTAATTTTCCCAAAAATAATTTCAAAATTTCATCAAATTTCTTTGAATAAAAATATTATTGTTAATTAAATTACATTAACGCACCAGATATGAAGATTTAAAAAATACTGGGTTGGTTGTGGTGAGCATTGTAATTTAGGATTGTTTTTAATTTAATTTTTTTTACAGTAGGGGGGAGGAGCATTGTCGAAGTTTTTTAAATTTAAGATTGAACCCCCCTATATTGTTGGAAATGCTTCACTGATCACAAAAATACTAATTTTTTTTCTGTACTATCAAAATTGAGTAAACTCTAGCATTTTTATTGTTTTTTACTGTACGGTACTATATTGGACCATCGGAGAATTCGGTTTCTCATTTTTATCCCCATACTTGTGATATATTTCCTAGTTGGGAAAAGGAGGAACACAACAAGGCACTACACAGACCATGCATATGAGATTTTAACCTTCTAAAGGGTACCATTTTTGAGTTATGTAATGTACACCCATACAAACGTATGTGCAAACGTCACAAGAAAACTTATGCTAGTTAACTCAAAGATGCTCAAAATGGATATTTTGGCTGTGAGTATGTTCTTTGGTAGGTCACTTGTGTATGGGCAAAGAAACTACCCAACATTAATTGAAAAGTGGGAGAAATGAAAATTTGTGAAAATTATGCTTTTTTTTTAATTTTTTGGGAATGCACATTTTTTTAATAGTTTGTACAAGGAATTTTTAAAGGTGCTGTTCAAATTGTGGCTTCATATAAAGAAACAACTTAGATTAGAAAATGGAAGTGAAAGATAATGAAGAAATTGAAGAGGTTAAGAAGCAAATTATCTACGAGTAAAAGTGGAGAAATTCTGGAATTATGAAGAAAGCGTTTAAAAACATTTTTGAATTATTGACTTGATTCAAAGAAAGAAGCAAAATACAGTAATTTATTTTAAAATAAGTCAGATATCTTAAACTGAATGACTTATATAGGCCATGCAAAATACATTTTACTTGTCTCAGTTATAGGTGGCAGCACAGTACTTCCTGTTTTCCCTAAATTGCACATTGAGTTGTCGTCTCCTACAAATGTCTGCCAAATCAGAAAGGCAGGGATAGAAAGCTTAAAAGAAAAATTTTCTGTTAATGTGTATCGAAACGAATAGATGGAAACAATACAGAAAGAGTTGGAGGAAGCTGATGAAGATCTTATTAACAGTATTTGCCAGAAGATGTTATGTGCCTATGGAATCGCATTTGCTAGACAGAGAGGGGGTGCATTTGAGTTTGGTAACTCAAACAATCATCAATTTCCTGTTCAACAGCAAATTCCAGAGCACTTTCTTGAAAGTGCACCAACCCATAATATCTCTACAGAAAAAGTTTTTGGAGATGTCGATAATTGTTTAAAACATTCTGGACCGTGTGGTTTTGCTGGGGTTTCAGAGAAAATAGTTATTATGCATTCAAATGACTTTGTTTCTTGATCATGAATAGAGAAGTACGAGGTTAAAAAAAAGGAAAAAAGAAACTGATAAACTTAAAATAATTTGGAGCTTATCCCAAACACAAGATTCTTTCAAACAGTGTGCATAGCACAGACATTGAGACAGTGAAGATAATACAGGAAAGAAAAATGCTTATCATAAAAAAGGAATTTGACTGTTTTTATTATCTCCTCAATTTCTTCATAATTAGTTGGAATAATGCTATATTTAAGTCTAAAGATGAAGGTAAAAAGTGCAAAGTTTTGAAATTACTGGTAAAAATAGCTAAAAGTGATTTCAGAAATTTAAAACAGGACCACATACTTTTCAAGCAACGAGGGTTAAGTCCTGAGACAATTATGAGCAACTTAAAGATCCTAAATAGCAATAAAGTTAATGATATTACTGCAACTGTTGATGATATCAGAGCTATTTTATGTAATACATCTGATACAAATGCAGAATCTGTAGATGATCCACTGCCATTGCAAAATGTGCCTGAGAATGAAATGGTTGTTGCACTTTGGGATGGAGAGTGGGGTGTTGGTCAAGTCATAAGCAAATTTGATGAAGGCACTGATACATACAGGATAAAATATATGAAAAGGGCTAAAAAAGATTCAAACTTGTATTGGATATAGCCAGTACAAGATGACATACATAAAACCAAAGCGGAACAAATCATCATTATTTGGCCAATAATAGCCGTTTCCATAGATGTTTCCTCTACAAGAACAATTATTTTTGAACTAATTAATCATGTTTTAATTAATAATATAGCAAATACAGACTTATTTTTATTATTTAACTTAGATTGTATCACCAAAGAAAGTTAATCTAGCATAATGATTTCCTTATTGTTGTTCAAAATGTTTTCAAAGCAATGCAAAAACGAGAAATAAAGTCAAAATATGAAAAAAACACCCAGAGTTTGGACAATTTTTGAGATATTCCAAAAAAATTGCTTGTTATGTCATCTTTGTATAACATTGTATCCTCCGAGGGGGTTCAATGTTAAATTCAGAAAAACTTTTTTTTCCCCATAGCAATGCTCCCCCTCCTATTTACAGTTATAAGTAGCTATTTAATTCAAGACTTTTATGCTTTGAAAATTAGAGTTTATCTGAAAGCACTATGCTAAGGACAGAAGTATCAACACATGAAAAATAGTGCAACATTCTCTATTTGTGTATATTTTTTAAAGTAGGAAAATTAATTTATTAAAGGGTCACAGTACCTCAAAAATGACCAAAAGATCAAAAAAAAAAAAAAATTATTGTTTATTTCAAAAGTAAAAGTTATTTAAAACACTTGGAAAAAATAGTATTGCTCTACTAGCTAAATAATTTAAAATGTTATCAGTGACTTTAACACATGCATGCTATGTGTTGTAATGGAAAAGCAAAACTTCAAGGTGTTTTTTCTCGATGATCAGTTTTTAGTGTTTCTGTTGAACTGGAAATGCTAAGGAATTTTTTCTATTAAAGATAAAACTTTAAAGCAATATTTTTTTGCACTCAGGATAATATATTTAACAAAACTGTGCATTGAATAAGCATTTCATAAATTACTAGCTGCGTGGCCCGACTTTGCACGGCCTAACTTGAAAATAAAATTATGTCAAGTGACACGTGTCTTAAAAGTCCCGATTGCTTTCTATACTTAAACTTCGCCCACACGCAGAAAAGCTGAAAAACAAAACTTTTTTAATTGACTTGAGCCTGAAACGTTTAACAGAAACGGGGAAATGATATTAGCAATTCCAGCTATCTGCCAGGGAGTTGAGTTGATACACTTAATACTCGATTTAATTGATGAAAGCCTTGGAAAATGGAGTTTTAAATTAAAATTAAAAAGATAAAATCAGGTCTTAAATTGAAATAAAAAAACTACCCATCGGATTTTTTTGAAGTTGGTCTCTAAACCTTCCCAGTACCAAAAGGAACAAAGGGTGAAAATTTCAGCCAAATCTGCCCCTTATTCCATTTTTATACATGTAGATTAGATATTAAAGGCCAAAAGCTTTGCAATTGTTCTGAACTAAAAGGCATTATTTGCCTTGTTATAATCATCATAGAAGGGCCTAGAAACGCCGTAAAATATAATGCTTTTAAGAAACAAAATGAAGAAAAGGGAGCCAACAATGAATTTAAAAGATGTCGCCATAGCAACGTAATAAAACATTAATTTGATCTGTAAAGTGGTTTTCGAACTCAAAGTTCAAACGCTTGTAACTTTTTTTCTAGTGGAAATAAAAGCTTGGTTCTTCGACTGTAAGTCGAATCAATTCTGGGGTTAAAAATATTGCTCTATCCAATGGCGTAAAAATCAAAACTGGAATAATTAGTTTTTTTTTTATTGATAGTTTTGATGAACCAAGTATTGCTAGAAATCGGGCGAAGCCTTGCAAAAGGCAAGTTTAAAGATTGTACAAGTTGAATAACTCGTGCGCTGTGTTTAAATTAGAGAATCGGAACAAACTGCCTAGGACGGAGAAAATTTTTCTGCTTCCAACGATATGTAACATTAATATGTGGCAAGTAATTTTTAACCTCAGTATTCGGCAATTTATATGAAAATTGCCTTGAAATCGAATAAAAAAATAATCGCTTCTGAGAATGTACCTTTCATATTCAGCAAGAATTTTTCAAATCGGTTCAGTGGTTCCGTAGATAACCCGGAACATACATACCTACAAAGTTTACCCTCTCTCTTTATCTATATATAACATCATTATTTTTAGTTATAACAATAACTCCTATAACCTAAGGCCTTCCTGGATAAATAGACTATTCAACACAAAGAATTTTTCAAATCGAACCAGTAGTTCCTGAGATTAGCGCTTTTAAGCAAGCAAATAAACTCTACAGCTTTATATTATTAGTAAAGATTAAAAATTTTATATCATGTTAAACCTCGAAAAGCAAAATTTTCCAAGAATATTTTACATAAAAGGTCACAAAATATTTTCAAATAAATATATAAGAAAATGAATGCACAGATTTTTAGAGGTAATTCTTGTGATCATTTAGCAAAAAGAAATTTTAAAATTAGTGCAAAAACAAAAAAGCCCTAGGGTTTTTAAAAAATTGAAATTTTTTAAAACTTTCCAAAAAAAGTGAGCAAAATTTTTAATGTTTGAAAATTATTGATTGTTAAATAAGTGCGGAAACAAAAATTCCAAAGAATTACATTTTTCACGTAAATTTAAGAAAATTGTTAGAAAGGTACTGTAACCCCTTAAAGCATTTAGATCAACTGAGAGGATTTTTGTTTCATTCTTTGAATTATTAATTGTATTTTTACTCACTACAATTCATACTACATATTATTTATTTTTGCAGAAATATATTAATTGCTTGTTGATAAATTTATTCATTGTAGTTTCTCATTCAAGGCATACTAAAAGTATTTAAAACATTTTTTCTGCCGGTTGATCGGCAAAATTTGACTGTTTATAAATAAAATAAAATACTAATGTTTTAGCATTCCAATTGAAAGTTTCGGGAATTTAAATATTTCTAATAGGGTCATTTGAATATCTGCTATAGGAGTTATGTGTTAATGTTTCATTCAGTTTTATGAATTGTATGAACTATTTGCTTTGATTTTACTTTGTACACTTTCAAACTGCATTTACAGGGTTCGTACGGGTCCTTGAAAGTCCTTATAAGTCCTTACTTTTTTATTTTGTCTTAAAAGTGCTTAAAAGTCCTTATTTTAATGTCCCAAGTCCTTGAAAGTCCTTATTTTTGATCTACCCTTATTTCAAAAAATCAGATTTCCGTTTTTCGATTAGAGCGATTTCTACACTGCAGGGTTGCAAGTATGATATTTCCGCTTCGGCTGCACTTTGTTCCGAGAACTGTATTCAGAATTAAGAAAGGGGGGGGGGGCAGCTTCGCTCCTGTTCTAGGAATCCATATCCATCAATGCAGGTGCCAAATCAGGGACACAATTGGTCAAATTTAAAGGACTTGGAAAATGAAGAATTTAAAGCAAAGAATGAAACAAAACAAGTAAAACAAAAAGCATTAGAGGAGGAAGTAATTTTTTTTTTAAAGAAGAAAATGTTTTTTTAAAAGGACATAATGGAGCCAAATGCAAAAGCTGATCAGTTGGCTGATGAGGCTGAAAAAACTAAGGACATTAACTTGTTTATGCAATCATATGAACTAAGAAAAACACCAAGTGAAAAAGAAATTGAAATAAGTTCTTTGATATAAAATTATCAGAGAAAAGTTTGGAATTAAAAGATATGTAATGTGATTTTCAGTTTCAGATTTTTCTTTGTTTTGTTATTGCGGGAAACTTTTAGGATTTTTTTTGTTATATTTTTAATCATCTTTTATGTTCTGTACTGTGCATCATCCTCTAATTGAATTTGGAAATGTTGAAAATGTATAGGCCAATTTATTAATTATTTTGAGGTCCTTATTTTTTGGATTTTTTAGTCCTTGAAAGTCCTTAAAAGTCCTTGAATTTTTTTTAAAGAAGTGTGTACAAACCCTGAGTAAGGGTTGTAGATAATTACATTTTTTTCTGTTAGTGAAATTATTTATCATAGTTTTCTTGCTGAAAGTGTCTTTAAAATGTAATATTTAAAAAATATTCTTTTATGCCGATTAATCGGCAAAATTTTGCTGATAATTAATAATCGGCCGATTAATCGGTGCATCCCTACCTTCAATATTTAATGTTATAATAATAAAAAATAAAAAAAAATTAAAAACAGGGTGCTTAAAATAATTTAACAAAAACCTCCTTTCACTCTTTGCTTGTGTATAAGCCGTTATAATTTTTGTTCAGATTGAAGTATGGTAGTCAATATGTGTTTTTACAAGTGAAGTAGAAAAAAAATGTCATTTCCGTAATCTTTTCAAATCAGTATCATATGACATGTCATATGTTCAATCTACAATGCTTGCATTTAACCATGCAGAATCTTTAAATAGAAAGTTTTGCGTAACAATATTGGAAAATAATAGAATAGCTAATACCAAGGTCATTCCACATGTGTTATGTATGGACATTTCACAGCTAAATTTTGACAAATTTTTACTTTTTTTAAAAGTTAAAATATAAATAAAATAATTTTCAATTATTTTTAATGTATTCTTTTTCTCGTCAGTTATATACTAATCAATTTTTAGATTTCAGCTGTTAGTGTTTTTTTTTAATATAATTTTTTGTTACTTATAGGACATCGCAAAAAAATATTTTTTTATTATACCTCTCCAATACTGAATTGGCCTTTGAATTTATAAAATATTTTAAGAAATAAATTTAATGGCTAGATAAAAAAATATTCACTCTTTTAAAAAATTATAAAATGATTTTAAAAAATTGCTTAATTGTTGAGAGCAAATTACTTGTGTTCTGTATGGGACCTTTGATTTTAAAGCATAGTTTTCCTTAAAAGTAAAGTAAAAATAATTAAAACATCAATTTAATACATTCTACTTAGGTATTTAATTTTGTATTAATTGTTTCCACCAGTAAGGTAATAGATCTAGATACTTTCCCCTGCAAGATTGTAAGTATGTCCCCCCCCCCCCCCCAAGATGAAAATTATATTGAACTGTAAAATATTTTCAACGTAGCTCATAAGGCTATTTTTCTTAATTTTGAGACCTCAAACCCCATGGGCCCAATTTTATCAAAAATGCGTCAAATCTTGCACGAAAAATAATAGTACCATGTGTCCAAGTGTCAATTTGAAGAGACGCGCTTCATTTCTCCCTTTTTCCGTAGTGATATGGACAACCACCCTTGTAATCTGCAGTTGTGCATCCAGTGTTTGCATGTGCATCATGTATTCATTCTGTCCCTTCTCCCCCCTCCTTCTGACTATAGGCTTAAACAATTGAGATCTAAGATCCATAGCTGGACATTATCCCCCTTTATTCTATTTTATTTAGAGAATCTCTTGTCCACGTTTGACCTTTAAACACAGTAAAAAGAAAAGATCTTACTTCAAATTTCTGTAGAATCGAATTTCCAACTTCCAGAAATGCAGATTTTACAAATGAAGCATTCTAGAAAAACAGGGAAAAGAGCATGAGAAATTAATTGAAATGCTGGGAAAATTAAAATTTCGAGAAAGGCAGTTTTTCAGGGTACACATGTTTCAAGATACAGGTTTGGGCAACATTAGTTCACTTTTACTGGGAGTGCTTTCTTCTAATAAACTATTATAACACTAACAACCATCGTAATAAATTAATATAAATTATACTAAAATTTCACTTTCTTTTGAAGGCTGCTTTTAAAGCAAAATAATTAGTACTACTAGAAGCAGGTAGGAGTAAGGGACTAATATAGTGAGTGAAGTATTTTTTAAATCTAAAGGGCTGGAAATTAGTGCATAACTTAATGGAAAATTTTAGTTTTACTTTGTATTACCTAATTGTAGAATTTGCTAATGATATTTTTTGTGCTGAATGATTTGTTTACTGTGAATAGAAAAATTGTTTTTCTAAATGAATGTCATACAGATTACAGTAGAATTGATTATGCTAGTAATTTTTCCCCTTATTCTCTTAAAAATTGCAATTTTTTTGTAGCTTTTGTTGCTTTTAACAATTGAAAGTAGATGTTTGTATTTTATTTAAGTAATCAAGTTAATATTTGTTACATTAATTTTATATATTAACTTAACTATTAATATCTGTTAATAGTCTTGTTTTCTATCTTTAAATTATTTTATGACAAATATTCGAAACAGTAATTGGTGAAAAGTTAGATACTTTCAGGAGTCTCATTTGTCAAATTATTTGCAAAATAAAAATATATTGTAGTTTTTGATATGTAGATCATTAACTTTTTCACTTAACATTTTGAAAAAAAGCACATGGAGACAAGATTAGGGAATAGTAAGTTTTTATAGAATTAAAACAAATCAAAGTCTTAAATTTATTTAACCAATTGAATTGAATCTTAGAATTCTTCGTGTCTTGATGCTTTTTACAATACGGCTAATTTTTCTAATATTGCAACCTTGAAAAATACCTTACCAGTGAGTTTGGATAACAGCTTGTCAGGAATGTATTTGTTGCGAAACTGTCTAGTGGCGGTGAAAAACTGTTAGCTCTTTTAAAATATTGGTTTTGTCTTGTTCTTTCTATTCAGTGTTCATACTATATGCAGGGCTCCCAACTGTTTCTTTTTAAAATTCCCTCAAAATTTCAGTTTAATTTTGAATTTTCCTTGTGACCTCTTTTATCTATTTGTTTTTTTATTTCTAAAAAAAAGAGAAATATGGATGTGTTGTTCACACCCCTCCCGTGATAATTCTTAAATTTTAAATCAGAAGCGAATGTGACAGCTTAAATAAAATGGTGCACAATTACTGGAGGTCAAAGATACTTGTTATGGGAACCACCAAACGTTTTCAATAATCCATTTCTAAAAAGTTGTGATTTCTCTTAACCTATTCTAAAAGGAGGAAAAATTTGTTTCAAAAAGTCTAATTTTTACATAAATAGGTAAGGAAGTTGGTTATTCATACAGCACTTGCAGGATTGGAAATTGTTTCAAAATTCGTTAGTTCTTAACATCAATTTATTTCTCTACTGTGTTAAAATATAATTAATAGTGGAAGCTAGAGTTGACTTACCTAACTTAGAAATGTAATTGCAATGGGAAATAATGTGTTAGAAATAAGAATTTAAATCTAGGCATCATCATGATGAGACCTAGTATAAACCTTTAGGCCCTGTGGCAGAAAGCTGCAGACACGGCGACATTGTCGCGCAATTAGGGAGACAGCGTGCAGAAAATTTTTTGATTGAGAGCAAAAAAATATATAAAACAGCCACCAGAAAAAAAAAGTCTATGAATCTATAGTATTAATGTTAACATTTTTATGAATTTAAACACCTTGTGTTACTGTAAGAGGGTTGCATATATATTATTGAAGAATTCATGTTGTAGAAAGAAATTGGTTCTAGAAAATCTGTCGCAGATAACTGAAAAAAATTCTGGCACAGGGCCTTTAGGCTGAAAAATGAGCAACCTAGTTGCCATTTTGAAAATGCATTATTGTTAATAAATTAGTGATTTAATAGCATTGGTATTCATTAACCCCTATATCTATATTACATCAACCACTTTGATCCTTTTGTTATAAATTCATCCAGCATAGTTTCTTGTTCTAAGCGAAAGTATCTTTTTAAAAAGAAGCCCATTTATCAGCTGAAATTCATTTTGCATAATTATTACTTGTTCTAAGCAAAAGTAATTTTAACAAATAATTTTTTATCAAATTAATGAGCTTAATTTTTGGTCACTTATGAATAATTTGCAAAATGGACAATTAACTACTATTGTCTATTAATCAGTGCATCCTAATTTAACCTTCAAAAGTTAAGATTAAAGACCATTTTTGGTCCCAACTTTTCTAGGGGTCTTCTCAGAGGACAAACTAAAAATCTGTTAGGAATCCTGATGACTCGTAACTAGTCGCTTTCTTTCCTAAAATTGTATTTTTTTGGTTTATGTCCCTAAATGTCTTCTTTTTTTCATTTCTTCGTTTCATTTTGAATTTTCGTGTGACCTCTTTTATCCATTTGTATTTTTTTCTTGAATGTCTTGTTCATACCCCTATCATGACAATTAGTAAATTTTTAATCAAAAGGGAATGCAACAGTTGAATAAAATGGGTTTGACAGAGCTATATATTTCAAATGTTTTTTTTATACCCTTGAAGAGTTATTATTTTTTTTATTGACCCTTAAATAATGTTAAACGGAAAATCAAATTTACTTAAATATGAGAAAAAGGTAGGTTGTTCTCATGACATTGACAATCAGAGGCAAGATATCAATTGTCTTAAAATTTGTTAGCTCTCCCAATTTATTTCTTCACTATGTAAAATACAATTAGAGCCATTCTAGAGTTACATGTGTGACATTTTGACATTTTTTTTTTGGTAAATAGCATTAAAAATTTAGATCATGTTATTAAAATTACGGAAGTAGGGAGTTGTCGCAAAATAATATTAACCCAATATTAACAGATGAAAAAATACATCGATTCCTCAATAAAACCGAAACACCACACCTGTAAGCATAAAAAAAATCCTGATAATTTTCTGCCAAAATAAGGTCAAAACGTCGCACCAAAGACCTCAGATGGCGATAATTTTTAAATAGCTGATCGCGCTACCAGAAGCAATCCAATTGCTTCTCCAACCCTATACTAAAATGCAACCTTTCTTGACAGAAACATTGTGACGCCAGCGTGACGTTAGCCTATGAAAATCGAGCTAGATAAAACGTCACAGCCTACTTGGCGAATAAGAGGAGATCGCTGACTGCTTGTGAGCTCTTATTGGCTCCGCCCGTAGTGACATCGGTGCCAAGTTAAATTGCTGCGAAGTATAGCTATCTGCTAGCAGTTCTAAGTTCATTCCCCAGATAATTGCTATCATTATTATTTCTTTTTCCTTTAAGTCAAGAGCAGGGAGAAAAATCCTTACTCTGCATTTCCAGAGAAATCGAAAACAGCAACATAGCAGCAAGCCACTTTGATTTGCATATGGTAAAAAAAACAAGCAAAACTATTAAAGCAAAACAACTACCTTTTTTAAGTTGTTAATTTCTTTAAAAGAATCCAACAAAGAGTGCTACATTTTATATTAAAGATTTGTTGCTTGCCGGAGTATGGCAAGCAGGAAGTGCAGACTTTTTTTTTTTCGCAAAATTGGCGGATAAGCGATTCCCTTCCTTAACTTCAGAAAAGGATCAAAAGTTGTGGGCTTTTATGCAGAAATATGCTATGCCTTATTTTGATTTCAGATTTGCTTTTTGAATGAATAATGTGTGAAATGTCCGTTTTGTTTGCTCATCATTTTGTGAAGGGTCCGTTTTGCTTGATCGTATTTTTGTGAAGGGTCCGTTAACGGACCCGAATTTCCTCTGGCCAGACCCGTGTTTAATTAAAATTTTTTGTTAGGTTATTCAAGTAAACAAGTCTTCCTTTAGCTTCTTTTCTCTTTTTTAAGTATGACCTTTTACTACATATACACTAGACAACATTTTCTCACTGAGGCATAGTTTTAGGGCTAGCACACATTTTTAAATGAATCATTAAAAATAGTCACTTCCCTTACACTCAAATGTGTAGGTCTAACATGTAAAGGAACGATACAAAAAGCTTTACATGTGGCATCTGTTGTAAAATCTAACTTTTTTCTACCGAATGCCTTAAGACATAATTTAACTCGACTTATGGATCAAGTTAATTTATATAATATGAGATTTGTCTTTTAGTCCTCTAATTTAACTTAGGAGAAAAACCCGACTGCTTTAAGCATTCCGTGTGTGACTGAAAAAAGTAGCCTAAGTATTTTCCATTTTGGTTGAAAACTTATTAGTCTCTATCATAAATTTATGAGCCAAGGTTATAGTAGAGCATTTGTTTTAATTGCATGTCATAGTTGTTTCGAAAAAAATAACATAATTAAGAAAAATATGGCTTTTGAATTTATCTCACAAACAATGCATTTTTTAGCTGCTTTTCTGTGTGCTGTCAATTACGGCAAAATTAAGATATATAAATTTTTTTAATATCAAAATTGAACCTGAAATTGATAATTCATAAGTTTTCTAGTCTGAAAGTAAAATTTTATTTTATTTTATGTGAAAACATATTTCATGGTTCCAGGACAACTTTTTGTAGAATTGCCCATTAGCAGGACCGAAACCGGAGTCAACTATGCAAACCTTGAAATGTAATAACAATGGGAGAAATATTGTATTAATAACTGTGCAACATATTTGCGTAATGTTTTTTTTTTTTTTTGCTAAAAGTTCAATCACATACAGTTAATCATAACCAATTAAAATTTAATTTGCTTATACTATGGCATGCAACATTCAAAACACGTTCCAACAAAAAGTTATACAAAGTTCTGAGAAAAAAAAGTAAAAAATCGACTAATCGGCATTTATTGACTAAAATTTGTTCAGGTATACTAATTTTTATGCTGATTGATATGTTTTCTAATTATAGATAGTGGGCAAAATGACGGATTCCAGAATACTGCAGATTAATCCGTACATCCCTAATTTTAACCTTTAAATGTTAAGATTAAGGTCCCTTTTGATATGCTTTTTATAATTTAGGTCCATTTTTCCCCAGGGGACTAGCTAAAAGTATTGTTAATTCATTCTTCATTTTGATTTTATTAGTTTTCATAGAGTTAATTGCTTGTAATAGTTGTTTGAGTTTTTCCTCTGTTGCCAGATCATCACCATAAATTCAACATTAAACCCAGGTAGTCATTTTTTAGAAATGTCTAAGCTCACAATTTATTCAAGGAAAGTTCTGAAGATGTACCATTTTTTGACGCTTAAAAAAGAAAAGTCCAGTTCGGTGCAACAACAAAAACTTTTTTGACCATCCTTCATCCTAAATAGCTTAAAAAAAGCTGTAAATTTCAGAAATTAATATAGTTGAATGGGGGGGCAAAGTGAAATAGGTTGTAAGGTAACACATACCTATTTCAAAATGAACAAATTGGAAAGGTGTTCTAAAAATTAGTAAACATAAAGAAGGAATAATGTATTTTATGATACAACTATTGTTAAAATGTTATTTTTCATTTTTTTGCAGTTTTATTGCACCTACAAAAAAAATTTTTCACCTTAAAAAGTCATGGGGCTAAGGGAAAAACAAGATGTTTGTTTTCTTTGAAACATTTCTATTTGATAACTAACTTACAGTAATTTTCATCAAATGAATGTGTAAATAAAGGAAAAAATGAATTATTAATGAAAAAATAAACAAATAAATGAATTAATATATATGAGAAAAATAAATGAGTGAATAAAATAGAATGAATACAGGGTTCGTACGCTCCTTATTAACTCCTGCTTTTTAAAAAGAAAAAATAAGGGCCCTTAAAACTCCTGAATTTTGCTATAATCTCATTACAAACTCCTTATTTTTAATTCTGTGAATGCAAGCCCTTGAATATTTTCTTCTACTACTAATCCCAAGATTGTGTTCGAATATTATACCGCAAATCTGGTACTTTTTCTTGTGTTAATACCGGAAATATAGTGTTTTTCGTTATGCTTTTATCTTCCTACATCCGAAAATGTTTTCCTTACTCGAAATTTTCGACGATTAAATCGATAATTATTAATAATATGGATCAAGTAGACATGTTAAAAGGGAGCCAATATTTAGAAAAGTGCCAATTTGAAGTTGGAGTTTTCTGGAAAAAAAAATTTTTTTGCAGAAAAAAACTAATATTGGATTTTAAGTCTAAATTGGGTCTAAATGCAAGAAAATAAAAGGGGGGAGGTCAAGGAAGTTATTTACCCCTCCTTAGATTACTCACTTTTAAGCCGTTACAGATCTGATGAGTGTTACAGATCTGATGTTAATATGAGCTACATATTTGAGTTTATGCTTTCAGTCTTCGTTAACATCTCTAAAAATGATATCATTTCCTTGCATTTTTAACATAGAATTAAGATAATTATATTAAAATATATATATTAGCTAAAAAATCAAATTTCATTATAAAAAAGCATTTCTTGGAAATAAAAATGAGCGATAAGGTTTTTAGACAAAATAAATTATAAGATTAGGAAATCCAAGCTCATAAAACATTTGTTTTGTTTTGAAACAACACACAACTTCAACTTTTTCAATACACAACTCTGCTGCTTGCTTTTTTTTTAATTAGTTGCAGGAAATTTAATTTCTTGATCAGAAATTCAAATTTAGCATGCTAGTTATTATCTAGTTATTTAGCGAAGTTATGAAAAATTGAAGCACCAAAAATAAATAAATAAATAAATAAAATAATAATAATTTAATTAACTTAATTTCTGCAGTGTCAATTTTTCTTATTTTACTAACTACTTACTAATTGCTTTTCATTTTTTAAGAACAAAAATATTCAATATATATGGCTAAAACCTGCGATTTTTGCTTTTTAATAATTCTGAAACGTGTGAGTTAGTTCGGTAACATATTCGCTGTTTTTCAATGTTACCGCTCTGACTGTTACCGATCTGACAAACTGACAAATTTCTTTTTTTTTATTTCGGAGTCGATCGCGCTAAACCAAAATCAAACACGTGGTTTTTTCACTTGTCATAAAGGACTATACTTATATATAAAATAATTTTTAAAATAATAAAAACTGCGCATTTTAGCGCGTGTTACCGATCTGATGACTTAAATGACACACATTTATAAAATCACTTTAAAAAATCTTACCTACAATTTTAGATGCAGAAATGCAAATTTTTAATTACGATGCGATAAAACATCCCACCAGGTACTCAGCATCACGTGGTATAGGTGCAGAAAATGATTTTGGGAGCCTAAACATAGATCGGAAGTTATTGTTACCGCTCTGACGGCGGAACTAGGGACACGCTTATTTCGCATCGGCTAGAAAATCAGAAATCGATTAAAACAAAAATGAAGTAAAATATCAACAAAGGGGTAAAAATAGAATCGTTTTTTGTGCAAGTGGGTTTTTTTGGGAAGTTAGAAAGTGCGCATGACCTGTTTGCATGCTAAGCTTTGCTACTTGGGACACGTTACCGATCTGATTTTTGATGTATAAAAACAATATTTTCTGACGAAAAAAAATTTTTTTTTCTGATATTAGATGAAATGAAAGCAAAACTTATCTTCTTTCTGGGGAAAATTATTTTTTTAACTAGTTATTGAAATACTAGTGAAAATTCACTTGGGACTCAAATTGGCACTTTTCTAAATATTAGCTCATGGACATTCTAATTTTTTTTGCTTTAGTACATTGTTTTATTAGCCGTTTTTATACTTATGACGCCTTCATTTTAAATGATGCAATCTGTTTGCATCCGCTTTGGGAATAGAATTTTTCTAATTTTTGGTGCGTACTTCGCTTTATTAAGGGGCAAATAAGTAAAATGTCTTTTTATTTCTATTAAAATCGAAAATTAAAAATTTTCAAGCAAAATTCTGTTCTTTATGAGAGACAACAAATTAAAATTTAAGTTACTGATTTAATTTAATGTTGCTTCAATTACTTTATTGCTATCACTATTATGTTTACCGAAGAGCTATAAAATGTTAATTTAAAGCATTTTTACTTGAATAAATCCTTTTATATCGCTTTTTTCCCCTTTTAATTCGTTCATTATGGAAATCGCGATCTTTTTGCATCCGCCATGGGAATACTCTGTCAAGAGGCAAACGACTAAAATTTATTTTATTTTTCCTGTAAATCATTAATTTAAAAAAGTTTCAAACAAAATTTTGTGCACTTTAATAGTGTCAATCGTCAGAAAGTTGGAAGTTGTTTTTACCTCTATTTTCAGTTAGCTTATTACAATTTTTATTGTACTAACTACTTTTTTATGCTGATTCTAGTTACGAAATTATTAAGGAGTGTCTTGTTTTTGAGGAAACGCTAATTTTATTTTATTTTTACATTTGTGGGTTGGTCGTAAGGATGTAGTTGAATATGTACTTTACAATAATAACCAGACGCCTTTTATCAGAGTAGTAAGAACGACTAAATTTATTTACAAGATTCGTATCTATCAGAATCTTGTTGCTACTCGATACAAACAAAAGTTACTATACAAAAACTATCGCCGGTAAAGGCTTAACTAAAGTGGGACGCCACATCATTCCCCCGCCTAGTGAGGTACCGAACGATAATGAAAGTTCTCAAAGAAAACGAGCCGGGCGTCGAATGATACGCCCTGACCTAGTTTGTAGTGGCAGCTGGTCCTCTGCGAATGTAACTTTCTGCGGAACCCTTGGAGCATGTGATTTCGATTTCTTAAGAATTGGCTGTTTCTCGGACTTGGCAGTGAAAGTTTGTGGTTGCTGTCCTTGTTGGATTGGGCTGGGTGTGAAATCATTTTTAATAGAAGAGTTATCCAAAAAACAGGGTTTAACTCTATCTATTGAAATATTGACCGTTTTATCCTTTATTTTGACTTTGAAAATTTTATCGGTTCTGCTTAGAACTTCATATGGGCCTTGGTATGGAGGCTGAAGGCTGCGGCGAACACTATCAGTTCTTACAAAGACGTGTGAGCAGCTTTTTAAGTCTGAAAAAACGAATGGTTTTTGTTTCGAATGATTTGTGAAAGACACAGGTCTAAGGTCTTGCATCTTACTTTTCAGAGTTTTTACAAATTCAGATTGTGGTTCACTTTCTGTATTTTCCAAGAAATCATAAGGCAAACGGATATTTTCTCCGTAAAGAAGTTCGGCTGGCGTAGAGCTCAATGTTGTGTGCCAAGTTGTGCGTAATCCAAGCAGAATGATCGGAAGTGATTTAGTCCAGCTTTGATTTTCATGGCACATAATGGCAGCTTTTAACGTACGGTGCCAGCGTTCCACTGCCCCGTTAGCTTGAGGATGATAAGCTACTGTGCGTTGCCTTTTATACCCTATGAGCTTTGATAATTCGTAAAATAAATTTGATTCGAATTGACGTCCTTGATCGGTTATGATAATAGTAGGAGATCCAAAACGAGCTATCCATGTTTTTACTAACGCATCTGCAACTGTTTCGGCTTCTATATCCGGTATGGGCGTTGCTTCTGGCCAACGCGAATAACGGTCGATGATAGTAAGGCAATATCGATATCCTTCTGATGTTGGCAATGGTCCTATAATGTCAAGGTTTATTTCACTGAAACGTTGATTTACTGTATGATATTGTTGATACGGACTGCGTACATGTCTGGAAATCTTTGACTTTTGGCATTTTATGCAACATTTAGCCCAATTTCTAGAGTCTTTCCTGATAGATGGCCAAATAAACTTTGAAGAGATTAGTTTTACTGTAGATTTAATACCTGGGTGTGCCAGATCATGAACATGATGAAATACTTGTTTTCTAAAATCAGGTGGTATGTATGGTCGTTTTGTCTCATAGGACACATCGCAGTATAAAAAGCGATCGGATCCAACAATAGGTAATTTTACTAACTGTAAAGAAGACTCTGGAGATGAGAGCATATCTTTCAGTTCGGTATCAAATTCTTGAGCTTGGGCTATTTCTTCGTAGTTAATTTGTGAACCTATTTGTAATTCCTCTACTCTTGATAGTGTATCTGCTACGCAATTATCCTTTCCTGAAATGTGTTGGATGTCCACTGTGAATTGTGCAATGAATTCTAGATGCCTTTGCTGACGTGGAGAAGCTTTTTCCAGCTTTTGACAAAATGCGAATGTAAGTGGCTTATGGTCCGTGAATAATGTGAATTCTCGGCCCTCCAGCAAGTATCAGAAATGCTTGATGGACGAATAAGCACTTAAGAGTTCTCTGTCGTAGGTGGAGTAATTTTGCTGTGTTGACGTTAAACGTGCCGAGAGAAATCCAATTGGCTGCCAGTGTCTGTTACTGAACTGTTGCAGGACTCCTCCTATTGCTTTATCAGAAGCATCCACCATTAGAGCGAGTTTTGCTATCTGTGATGGATGAACAAGCGTTGCTGCTGTACGAAGCTGCTCTTTACATGTTTCAAATGCATGTGAAGCTTCATCTGTCCACTCTATTTTTCGGTTGTCATTTTTCTTACTGTTGACTAAATAGTTGTTAAGAATTGATTGGTTATGAGCAGCATGGGGAATAAAACGTCTATAGAAATTGATCATACCTAAAAATCTTCGTAGTTGTTTCACCGTTGTCGGTCGTTCCATGTCTGTGATAGCCTTAACTCTGTCATCAGTTGGTTTGATGCCTTTGGCTGAGACGATGTGACCCAAATACTTAACCTCTGGTTGGGCGAAAACGCATTTACTGAGTTTAAGTGTTAGTCCATATTCGTGTAATCTTTGGAAAACCATCTCAAGATGTTGGAAGTGTTCCTTGCGATTGTGCGAAGCAATGAGAATGTCATCAATGTAAGGGAAACAAAAATCAAAACCACGAAGCACAGAGTGGATGAATCTTTGAAACGTCTGTGCAGCATTTCTAAGTCCAAACGTCATAAATGGGAATTCATATAATCCAAATGGTGTACAGATTGCAGTTTTTTGAATATCTGACTCTTCCATGGGTAACTGATGGTATGCCCGGTGAAGGTCTAAGGTAGAAAACATAGTACGTCCTTCCAGCTGATGAGTGAAATCATGCAGATGAGGTAAGGGGTACCGATCGGCTTGTGTAGCGGCATTTAGGGCTCGGTAATCACCACATGGTCTCCATGAACCGTCTTTCTTCTTTACTAGATGTAAGGGGCTGGACCATGAGCTATTCGAGGGGCGACAAATGCCTTGCTCAAGCATGTACTCAAATTCAGCCTTTGCAATCTTCAATTTATCGGGAGGTAATCTACGAACCTTGGAAACAACTGGTGGGCCTCTTGTGACTATTGAGTGAGTAACGTTATGTTTTATTTGAGCTCTATTTAGACTAAAATTTTCCGACGTTATACTTTTGAATTTTTCTAAAAGAATAAGAATGTCATCATCCAGATTATCGGAATCAAGTGGAGTCAATGATGAGGACGGTCCTTTTATAATTTTAGCTGGTGCATGAAGTGAAGTTAAGGGATCGATTAAACGCTTTTGCCTAATATCCACGAGAAGACCAAAATTCCGCAGGAAGTCTGCTCCTATAATGGGTCTTGTAACATCAGCTACAATGAACTGCCAGTCAAATTTTCTCCTTAAGCCGAGATCTAATCTAAGTAATTTAGTTCCGTAAGTGTTAATTGGCGTTGAGTTGGCGGCAAATAATTTAAATTCAGAAGGAGTTCGCTTTCTTGATTTGGATGGAATAACGGACACATCGGCACCTGTGTCAATTAAATATTTTTCATGAGTTGATTTGTCATATAGAAAGAGGCGGCAATTAACCCGACCGTAGTCCTTGGCCTCTTCAAGGGATCGGTCAACTAGTTTTCCGATTCTTCTTGGCTTCCAAATTGGCAAGGTTTCACACATTTTGTTGACTTATTTCCAAATTTGTAGTGGTACCAGCAATATTTGTGCTCTGCAGAACGCGATCTGGATCTATTATTCCTCCCTCGGAAATTTCCAGACCTGCTACGGGGTCGGTGGCGGAATGAGAGGTTGTCAATTTTTTCTGCCAGTGATGCAATATTAGCCTCCAACGCATCTATTCTTTTGCTTGTAACACCTTCCATGGAGGACGAACAAGTAGGGACAGTGCCACTTTTTGTGACTGAAAATGCTTCTGAAGCATTATAAACACTTAATATTTTGTCGGCCATTTGTGCAATGTTGTCAAGAGAGTCATTACTTATTGACAAAATAGCTTGAGCGTGTTGCGGTAGGCGCTGAAGCCATAGTGATTTAATTACTTCTTCCGATATGGAGCTTCCAGCTAAACCTTTCATGTGACGCAACAAGTCCGAAGGACGTTTGTCCCCAAGGTCAATGTCAGTTAACAGTTTTTTAATTCGTGATTCTTCTGTGTCTGTCAATCTAGCCAATAACGCATTCTTGAGAACATCATATTTATTCGCGTTAGGTGGCTCAGATAATGTATCGATGACAAAGTCTAACACATTTTCATCCAATGCTGCGACAACAGTATTATACTTCGTTAAATCGTTCGCAATGCCACTGTTCGAAAATTGGGCCTCTAACTGGATAAACCACAACTTGGGTTTGTTTTTCCAGAACGCTGGTGGTTTCACAGCTACTCTACTTATTTCCTGTTCAATATCAACATTTCTATCTTGTTTATTCATTAACTCCTTACTTTGTTCCAAATTTAATTTCTCCTCTGTCATGTTGACGAAAAAAAAAATGGCGCAGTAATGAAAATGACGGTGTAGTAATGAAAATGGCGAAAATATTTTTACACTTTTAGCATAAATGAAACTATTACTTTAATCACTTATTGCAGTTCTAATCACGTCCTTGAGTCACCAGATGTGGGTTGGTCGTAAGTAGGGATGCACCGATTAATCGGCAGAACCGATTAATCGGCCATAATTGGCCACTTTGCCGATTATTAATAATCGGCAAAATTGGTCCGATTAATCGGCTGATTTTTTTTTTTTTTTTTGATATTATTCTTTAAAGTATACCTTCACTAAGAAACTATGATGAATAATTTTATTAACAGTAATAATAATCCTCACAGTTGATGTAAAGTTTTTAATAAATTAATTCTCCTAGTTTTGAATAAATATATATTATATACACATAGACAATGTCGCAAAATTTTTCATGTGGCAATAGTTTTCTCCTTTGCACAATGTTTTAGATAATCTCTAATTTTCACAAAGAACAAAAGTCTTAAATTAAATTGCTACTAATTATTAAAAATTTTGAAAAAAAAAAACTCCTAAATTGGAGTGCTCACCACAGACTCCCCCCTTTTCTAATTTTTATGTTCAATTAACATAATTAGCAATGTATTCATGTAATATTATTGACAATAATATGGAAATTGGTTCTGAGAAATTTGATAAGCTATTGAAATTATTTTGTGAAAATTAGGAGAATGGAAAAAACAAATCTTTTCTCAGAAATAAATTACTTACTCCTTCTCAACTCGGAACTGTATAAGAGAGAAAAAATAGTGATGGTAAAATTAGTAGCATTAAAACAATCATCCTTATCATTAATCGGCCCAGCCGATTAATCGGCCGATTTTCAACAACCGATTAATCGGTAATCGGTAATCGGCCAATTTGCTTATCGGTGCATCCCTAGTCGTAAGGATGTAGTTGAATATGTACTTTACAATAATAACCAGACGCCTTTTATCAGAGTAGTAAGAACGACTAAATTTATTTACAAGATTCGTATCTATCAGAATCTTGTTGCTACTCGATACAAACAAAAGTTACTATACAAAAACTATCGCCGGTAAAGGCTTAACTAAAGTGGGACGCCACACATTCTTTTTCAATTTTTTCTAACTTTTCTTTTAAATTCCTCTTCAAAATAAAGTATTTTTTAATGGTTAATCCCCTCCCCCTCCATACTTGAATTTGATTTTGAGTCTACTAGCACTTAAGTAGCAATAACTGCATATTTGACTTTCAATTTAGTATGTTACTCAACATATTGTATGACCGCAAAAATAAATAGCACAAGAGTTGTAAAAAAATGTTTTGAGATGTTGCTAAAGAAGTAGTATTTTGACTGGGGAAAGTCCTTAAAAATTAAAATGAACTCCTGCAAAACTCTTTACTTTTAATTTTCAAACTTGAGTATGAACCCTGGAATAACAATAAGTGAATAAATAACAATAATTGAATAACTAACAATAAGTGAATGAATAAATAGTGAATCAATAAGTAAAAGAATGTGAATAAATTATTAAATGAAATACCAATGTGATTTGGTAAATGAATGCCTAAAACAAATGAAATGAACTATTTCACTTTGTCCTGCATGCACTTGACACATTACATTGAACATTTAAAAGCAAAACATGATTAATATGAACTAAATTAAGACTGCGCTGGACATCAGTAAATCTCAATTCATAGTTAAAATGATAATTACAAAAATTGTATCATTTTATAATAAATATTTTTGAGAATTACTATTTTTTGCTCCCCCAAGTTCTGCAGTTTCAAGCTTGAAAAAAGAGTACTTGGTCTGGGCAGAAAATCTTGAACTGGGTAAATTGGGAGATGGGGCGGGACCGCCGGGACGAAAGAGAGGGGGAAAATTGTTGAGCTGTAGGCCTGGTCCTCGCAAAACGGGCAATTCGCTAAGCGATGGAACTAAACGTGTTGTTGAGAGGCGCTTTCCTGAAGTTTCGTTGCTCTACTGATAATTTCTGTATTAAATAATTGGTCATTTTTGTGAATGAGTTTTCTGTTCTTAGAACTAAATGGAAACTTTAGAATGTAATTTTGAATGAAAAACCTGTATTTATATTTCCTTTTTAACATTTCGAATTGCGTTTTTTTCATCACGTTAATACTTGCCAGAGCCATGTTTGCCTACTGAAAAAAAAAATCTTTTCAGCGTTTCCCGAGAGGCACCACGAGGAAGTGTGGTTGGTATTTGTACTCTCATCCCCCCCCCCTCGCGCTTTTTTCCTAAATGAATGTGATGAAACTTTATTAAACTTAAAAATATGATTTCTCGCCCGTCATTAATGGAACTAGACTTTTTTTTCTTTCTTGAGAACTTAATAAAAAAATATTATTCTGCAGCACTGCACTTCAAAATCGTGTACTTACATTTCGTTCCCCTGTTTACTGTTGGATTATTTTTCATTTTCGTGTAATTGTTTAAAAATATATTCAAGAAGACAGAAACACATTTCATAACAAGTTCCATCCTTGGACGATTGCAGCTTTCACAATCTTCATTCACGTCGTCAAATTCCAACAGCTTTTCTTTAATTGCACTTTTCAAAACACCTTTTACATTAGGCAAAAACAACACTTCTTCTTGGTTTCTTAAAACAAACTGAAATATCTTATGACAAATCATTAAAGTTTTAACAATTTCTGGGTTGGGATAGGTTAATCTTCCTCTGTCAATATCAAGCAAATAATTTTTTGTCCTTTCATCAGTCATATCGAACAAGACTTTTGTCCGAGGCTAAA
The DNA here is from genome assembly GCA_038373865.1 of Uloborus plumipes. NCBI lineage: Eukaryota > Metazoa > Arthropoda > Arachnida > Araneae > Uloboridae > Uloborus > Uloborus plumipes. The sequence continues at coordinate 27,167 of JAXGGA010000502.1, read as the reverse complement.
AATTGAACGCAAGTGTGGCACTGCAAATGAGTTTTAATTTTATGTACGGCATATCCAGAGATATAAATGTAAAGGGGTACAATATTTTCCTCCTCTTCCGTGTGGTTACGGAAATCAACGCCGTGAATACTAATTTCTGCTTCGACATTTTCATCTTTTTCTTCCGAAAAATCAAGAAGACATTTTGAGAGTGGATATGATCCGTATTTGGTGGAATGTAAATTGATGATATTTGTTAATCGCAGTTTCTTTTCTGCTTTTATTACTTCTTCTATTGTTAAATTATAATTTCCTCCATGGAGTTGCCTATACTGCCCAAATCTTCCCTCTAGCATCAGTTTGGTACTTCGCAGTTAAAACAAAGTTAGAATTCAAAGTTGTAAAATTATAGATGATAATTTCTATCATTACTTTTGTTGTGCGCGTTAAGGAACAGAATGTCTCTTCTGTCAATTTGCCTGCTCTCTTGCTCTTGATACTCTTGATCTGCATGTTTTTCCACATTTCTAACCACTTTACAAATTTTCTTAAGACATCTATTCTTTCATCAGTTAAGCATTCGAAGGGCTTGCTATTTTCTTCAAACTTTTCAAACCCTTTTCGAGTGTTCTTGATATTCATAATTTGCCACCATTTAACAATTATATCCAGGAATATTGCCGTTCCCTCATATTTTTCGTCATTCAAGCTTCGTAATGCACTTGCATTACTATCATCAAAGATTTTTAGGCATAAAGCAACATTTTGCCTTTCCAAGTTGGAAGGAAATAAAGCTTTTTTTGACAACTTTGGGGCATATTTTATCAAGGAATTTTCCTCTTCTGAAAAAAGATATCTTAAATGCCCCAGCGCATGTAGAAGCTCATTCTCATCATCGAATGAGGGAAACATGAATGTATTTTCTGACGTTTTCTGGTTCAGCCAGTTATTTCTGATACATTTCAATATATGCACAGAATCAAAGATATAAATATTTTTTTTACCATCATATTGTGGATTAGGAAAATAAGTTTGTAATTCTTCACTGCAGATTTATGTAAACATATTGCGATTTATCACCCCCCTCAAGGGACCCCTCAAGTCTCAATTGTTGAATGGAACGATAATATCTCTGTCCCTCATCTTAATGGGTTTTGTTAGTAGGAGGCAAACGATTAGTTAGAAAAGGATGACATTAACAAAGTAAAGAAAAGCTAGTAAACGCTCCAAGGCTGTGACAACAGCGTGAGAAACAAGAAACTGACTGACTCACAGGTGGCAAGGAAATTTTTGTTATTTTAAACCAGGTTATAATTTTAATCCAATTGTCTTTCAGATAAGAGAAAACGTTGAAAATGTTCATGCATTTTTTATTATTTTTAAATATTGAGGGACATGCAAAATTTGGCCGATGTAAAAAATAAAGAGCGCACGAAATCCACATAGTGCTATACCGGAGGAAAGAAATTTCCCATCGCTTAGAGCTTGTCAAGATGGCGTTTAACCGGGGAGGCCCAGGCCCACACGCTTTTTCCCCCTACTACTCTCTAAGATTCGCGGCGGTCCCGGATGGGGGGGGGGGGAGTCCTGTTTGTAAAGGTTAGCATTGTAGTATGGGAGGGGGGGGGGAGTGTTGTAATGCTATAGCTTTTTTTTTTGTATGAAATGAAATGCACTCTTATTCAGGATTCGTACGCTCCTTACAACCTTACAAACTTCTTTAAAAACTTCTGCTTTCTAACAAGAGAAAATAAGGGCCTTTAAAACTCCTGATTTTTGGCATTATCTCCTTACTAACTCCTTATTTTTTATTTTGTTAATACATGCCCTTGAATATTTTCTTTTTCCACAAAATCCAGGGGTGATTGTGGATGGGTATTAAACCTGAATTCCAGTATTTTTTCGTGTGTTAATACTAATACCAAAAATCTTGTATTTTTCGATATGCTTTTATCTTCTACCATCGATTTTTTTTCCATATTACAAATTATATCGATTACCAATTATATCTATAATTATTAATAATATTCATCATTATGACCTGTTATAATGACATTCTAAAACTGTTTTGCGTTAATAAATTTTTAATTTTTTTATACTTTTGATACCTCCATTTTAAATTATGCAATCTCATTGCATTCGGTTTGAGAATTGAATTTTTCTGATTTTTGATATATTCTTTGCTTTGTTAAGGGGCAAATCAGTAATATTTCTTTTTATTTCTATTAAAATCGTAAATTAAAGTTTCGATCGAAATTCTGTGTTCTTTATTGCAGTCAAAAAATTAAAATTTAAATCACTGATTTAATTTAAATGTTGCTTCAATTAATTTAATTGCTATAAAATAGTTTATCGTAGAGTTCTAAAATGTAAATTTTAAATAATTTTACTGAAGTAAATCTTTTTATATGTCGTTTTTTACTGTTGTAGGCGTTCATTTTAAAAATCGCGATCTCTTTGCATCCGCCATTGGAATGAAATGTTTTCATTTATGATGTTTACTATACTCTGTCATAGGCAAACAAGTAAAATTTCATTTTATTTTTGTTTAAATCATCAAGTTGAAAAGTTTTAAACGAAATTCCGTGCTCTTTAAGATTTTCAATCGTCAATAGGTTTTAAAAAGTTGGAAATTATTTTAGCCTCTACTATTTTTAGTTAACTTATTATTTTATTTTAAATGTTGGTTCCAATTGCAAAGTTAAGTCTTAATTTTGAGAAAATACTAGTTTTTTTTTTCCTTTTTACATTTTTTATTCCTTTTAAATTATTTATTGAAATGAAATATTTTTCAATGTTAACCCTCTTCCCCCATTCTTTTCGTATTTCGAATGTTATTCTGAGTCGGCTAAAATTCAAGTAACAGTAAATATGCATACTTGACTTTATATTTAGTATGTTGTTTAATTTATTGTATGAGAGCAAAAATCGATACAAGAGTTCTAAAACTTTTGAATGGAAAACAGTCCATAAAATTTGAAATGAACTCCTTTAAAACTCCTTAAAATACCTTACTTTTTTATTTTCAAACTTGAGTATGAGCCCTATTGCTTTAAATGTGTTTTAGATATATTTTGAAAATTTTTATTTTTAGTGTTGATGAAACTAGATTCAAAGTTATATATATTTTTTTCAGCGCTAGGTGCTGCCTATGGTACAGCAAGGTCTGGAACTGGTATAGCAGCCATGTCAATAATGAGGCCAGAGCTGATTATGAAATCTATTATTCCCGTTGTCATGGCAGGTATTATAGCCATTTATGGACTGGTAGTTGCTGTTTTAATAGCAAACAACATTTCTTCTTCGAAAGGTGGATACAATTTATATAAGTAAGTAATTGTCTTTAATTACTCAAAATTGTGTGAATTCTAACTTTGAGTTTAGTGTAGTTAGCTGAAGTCGGGTATAGAAATTCAGAATTCAAGGTGTAAAGTAGATTAGTGTTATTACCTAGCACTTTTTAGTTGCCAAAGTATTCTCTATGGGCATGATTTCAAAACAATTTAAATAGCAATACCCAAGTATCTAAATGCTGTTATGGTAGTTTATAAAAAAATATGTTGAATAAAGGAAAAATTTAATTCCATTTGTAATCTCAAAACATCATAAGCCTTACTGATGATGATCAGCAAGAAAGTTATAGTAAATCAATAAATACAAATTTTGGCAGTTTTGCTTAAGTATATTGATCCGTGTAGAAAATTTTAATAACACTACAAACTAAAATTGTAGTTGGGTGCTTTAATAATTTTTCAAGCATTTCTTAAATTTAGTATAATTTCATATTATAGAACAATTTGAAGCTTAAAATTTTATTGCAGTACAAATGCTGAAACTGAACCCTAAGATCTGATGCAATAACTGCTGTAACAAAAAAAGCTTGAGCAAATGTGAAATTTGCTGATGACAATATGGACAAAAACATAAAAATATTTTTAAGATGCATAAAGTCTTAGAGAATAGGGAAACAATACAGCAAAAATTTTTATTTTTCCTATCTTATAAGGATCGTCACCACATGTCATTCCAAAGGTCAAGAAAAAAAAAAGAATATTTGATGTTTTACCAGCATATTTTTGGTCTGAAATTTATCTTCCAGTTGAATTAAAATTATGTGTATGAATGATTGCACTGTTCAATAAAAAGTACTCTAAAAATGCTTCTGAGATACAATTGTTGCTGATTCTTATGCGATATGTATCCGTGAATCCAAGTATGACCACAGTTTTCACCTATCACGTCCCACTTTCCTCCCCCCCCCTTCCATTTTTTTTTCAGTTTTTGACAGCTTCATTGCTATTATTTTTGTTTTGGGTGAAGGGAGCATTTTTTTAACCATTAACATTTTTTCTAGGGGCTAGAGTTCAATAGGTGCCAAGTTCAATAGCCAAATCATTTGAATAAAGTTAACCCCTTCAGACCTGGTGTCCAGTATACCGGACATAAGCTTCTAACAGCTGTAAATAATTTAATAATTGATTAAATTACATGATTTTTGTTGGTAATTAACTCTTGACATTCTTCTTATTTGTGCAAAAATTTCTCGTTTAGGGATTGACATCATTCTCAAATATGGATTGGAAGATTGGGTTTGGCATGTTTTTCAAACTATGGATTCTCGTCGCAAAGGCGACCTTTTTTCTGATTATTTAAAAAGTATAAAATTGTCTCATTATCAATTTAAATACTTATATTATGTTTCATTATTGTTAGAGCATTTCACGATAAAGTTTGCATGGTGTTTCATCCTTTTTTTTTTTACTGAAATATGTAGGGGAGAGCGGGGCTAAAAGTTCCGTTTTTTGATCAAGCTCAAAATTCGTTTTGAAAACTTTGTTCTAGAATTAATATTCCGAGGTTAAAACTTAGTATTATATGTCCCTTTGATATACAGACTGTTTTTTGAGTTGTATTTTGTAAGGTTTTTTAATAATTAATTTTATAGCAAGTAAAGCCGAAAAGGAACAACTAACCCCGTCTTGGGGCAAGTTGTTCCGTGTTTGGGGCAAATTGTTCCGATATTAACAAGACGATGAATAACGATGCTAATTTCGAATTAAACCACGTTGCGAGATGAATAACTCCTTAAAAACATAATTTGTATTAAAAAACAATGGTTGATATTGGTATGAGTTTATGTACGGCTGTATGACTGTATGTACGTATGTTATGCATGTGCGTATGTATGTCGCGTAACTCAAAAACTGTATACCGTAGAAGATTCTAATTTGATATGTTGGCTTTGAGGGAGGTCTAGTTGTGTACCTCCCCTTGTGGTTGCATTCGAATGTTCCCGGGGGGGGGGGGCTTACCCTTCTTCGGGGTAAATCAGTGTTAATTTTAATGTAGACAAAAGTGATATGAATTGGCGCAATCACTTGACGATATATCGCCAAGCTTTTGGTCGCCAAGTGTTTGACGCCAACTTGGTGACAGCTCGCCAAGTTGGCGACAAATTTGCCGAAGAAAATGATTTCTTGAATTTCGGTTCAATTTTTGCGCTATTGGCGATATTTTGCGAAAAATCCACTGAATGCTGTTAAAATCGGCCATATTTAGAAAATTAGTTTACGCTCAAGAAAAAAAATGGCAACCCATTTTTATTCAACTTTTTTTTTACCATTCATTTTTTTCACGCTAATTAGAGCAGACGATTTCTGTAAATCCAATTTGAAATTGATTTTTACTAACTTAAAAACGCCTGTATCTTTTTGCCGGGTGAAGCGGTTAGTAATTTCCAAAGCTGCGCGAGAAAATTTCCTTTAGGACGTATTTTCTTCGATCTTTCTGATGAGACCTTTGCTTTGAGGCTTTTCTTGTTACGACGGGATTTAAAACTTTTTTTGGCGATTGATTTCTTTTTTGCACTAGATGCCGGCAAAATATCGACTTTAATAATGCAATCGGGACTTATAGACACGCCTTGCTTGACAAAAGTTTTATTCTCAAGGTAGACCGTGCAAAGCCGGGCAACGCATCTAGTAAATAGTAAATTATAACACATTAATACGGTAAAATACAGTTAATACAGTGCAACAAATGAAAATTACATATAATAACTAACAGCTTCAACAGCTAATAAGCTAAGATAATTGGTTCAGTCTTCAGTTATAACAGGGAGCTATCTACAACTTCTACGAGTAATACGATTCTCCGAAATTATGACTTTTATATCAAAGTATGAAACATATTTCGATAGCTTACATGGTTCGCTTTTCGAAAATTTTATATCTAATATATATTTATCGGATAGACTGAATATTTCTGGATTTATGTTTGATGAAATCTCACTTTCGGTCTTCACAGTAGCATATAATATTTATTTATATGTGTATTAAGTCACTGCATCACTGGTTCAGATGAATAGGGCAAGACGTTTCTTCGGGATAGTTGCTAATTTTTCTGGGGCAAGTTGTTCCGCGGAACAACTTGCCCCCAAAAAAGGGAACAACTAGCCCCAAAAGCACATGTCTTTAAAACATTAAATTATAGGTTAGGTAACGAAACAAAAATAGTTTCAGCGTAGGATATAAGGGTGCACAATCTATCTTCATGTAAAAAAACCAAAAATATAAACATTAACTATTCAATTTAGGGCGAAAGACCAAAAACACCAAAAACAAAAATATTTACTTTCGTCAATCAGTAATGCACGTGCTCGGCTTTTGATACACCGGACGCCACTGGGCTGGCTAAAATAGCCGCCATTTGTGCGCTATAACATTCTATTTCACGACGTATTTACAAAATACATGTATCTTTTTTCTTAGCTGAGTTATTTCAAAGGGAACAACTTACCCGCGGAACTTTTAGCCCCGCTCTCCCCTATTTCAAAATGTGTCTGGAAAACTGGACAAGTTATAACTCTTTTAATTTTTCACTTATAAACTTGAAATTTTGTTTGTAAGATACTCTTAGCCATAGTACTATGCTCCCCGAAAAAAACCATTTTGGTTGACTATTTCATAATTCCGACTGAAGGGGTTAAGAGACTCATGGGGGGGGGGGACTCCCTCCTAAAGAGGAGAAAATTCTCCCTAGAATATTTTAGAAACTAAAATCATAAAAACAAATCTATTTTGTTCTAGGGGGCTTATTCAAAATTTTTTCATTTGTTTTTCAGTTTAAAACCAGAGTATCACTTTCTTCCATGAGCTCTATGTCGAAAAAAACATTTGCGTTATAAAAAGAGAAAATAAAGAATTGGAGGCATTGCATTTGTTGTGTAGTCAATCGCACTGCAGACTTTTCTTAAACAGCCTTCCCATATTATTCAACTTGCATTCATAGAATTAAAAATGAGCATAAGTATGCTTATAATATAGCATTAAGGTTTTTTTTTTTTTTTACGAATGCATTGCCCCTCTTTTTCACTTTATCAAGAACAATAGGAGCAGTGCCTCCCTAAAAATAGAAATATCTACCAGTAGCTCCCAAAGTGTGTTCTGCAGAACCCTAGGGTACCATCGAAGGATGAGAAGGTTTCTGCCACTTTAACATACATTTATTTTTCACAGAATTTTTGAAAAAATAAAATAAATATCAAGGGATTTATTCAAATGATTATGTTTTCTTATCTCTTTCATTTTATTCCCAGGTACCCCGAACTTAAATTTTTAGATGAAATAAAATTTTAAATTGCTGGCTGAAACTCGTAATTTTACCGAAAGACAAAATATAAGAATGGCATCCTTATACTTAAAAAATAAATGGTAATTATGCAATGCTTTCTCCAGATTTGCTGAGTAAGAATTTTTGGAAGGTCATAGTCCATCATGACCTTCCACGACCTTCTATTGGGGTGCTTCTGGTTGACTCCTAAATAGTTTACAATTTTGTCATAGTAATAGGGCTCCTTGAAGTAAAGGCGAAGTAACTAAGGATTCCGTGAGCGAAAAAAATGTTAGAACTGCTGATGTATATACTATTAAGCTACATTATAAGAATACTTAGGTCCATTTATATTAATTATACCTGTGAATGTGACTTGAGTAAATATAAATTAAACAAGACTTTTTCATTGACGATCTCCAATGCAGGACTGTGATGCAATATGAGACTCTAATATATTTTTCTCATTTTTCCTCAATAATGAGAGAATTTTTTGCAGACGTGAGGCTCAACAGAGTGAGTTCGATACACTGGTCTTATTTTGAAAAATATATGTAATATTGTAAAACAAACCACTAGAAGACTGATTGATTTGATAATTATTTTAATATTTCAGAGGGTCCATAAATCTTCCAACTTGTTCCAAATGTTTATATTTTTGAATTTTGTACTTCTCTAGACCTAGCCTCTCAGAAAAATGTAATTGTTCAATTTGATACTCTTTTCCCCTCCAAATTGGGTGCCATTTCCAAAATGTAAGATATGATGGAGGAAACGGTGGTCATATTTGGATTCAAAGGGTCATCTAACATCGAACTCGGCAAGAATTGTGTGAGAAGCATTTTTTGAATGTTTTTTACTACTTATGTTATTTAACAGGTAATAAACATAATCATTTTGGAAACAAAGTTACCAATATCTCAATTAGTCAAAAGTTATATTTAAAGCAAGTATAATTTTGCTTAGATGCTCAAGAAATGTGCCAAATATTGTTAATGTTATGGTGGTTTAACAGTTTTTCAGAAGAATATCCTAATCATAAGTATTGCATTCCTAATCCATTTGAACAAGAGTAATATTTTTATGTGTAGGGGACAGGCCCGTCTTTTGAAGTTTTTCCAGGGGTTGTCAAAGGGTGCAAACACAATACAATTTTGTAGGAAAACAACAAAAACCACGCCCCCTTATATGTAGTAAATACATTGATTTCTCAAGGTCAAGGGAAGGGGCTATTGACTCCCCCTGACCCCCTTAAAGGACGGGCCTATTAGGGGAATCTGCTCATTCGTACAGTTCATAATTAATACTAAAATGAGTATTTTAATTTTAATTCATAACCCCTGTAGCAGTATTTTAATCTGCTTTCTGTGAAAAATTTTATGGAATCATTTACTTTCTACAAAAGTAATTCAATAACATATATATACTTTAGGGTGGGTCAAAAAATTTTTTTTGAGGAAGTTTAAGGGGCACAGGGTTAAAAGGGTGTTCAATGGTCTCAAACTAACATGGTGAAATTTTATTACATTCTGATAAGTCTTTTTGCCGCTGGATTGATTTTGAAATTTCGACTCTTTTACCAAGTTATATCCAATGGTAGGATTGCAACAATAATAAATGACAAGTTGTTTTATCATGAACAAATCTCCATTAGCCTATCCAGTAGAAGTAAGAGAGGTGCATATCCTTTCTCAATATCTGTCATCCTCAACCCCTGAAATTCCAATAACAAGAAAATGGACTTTGAATTGTACTTATTATACAGTGTGGTTAAATCCAGGGTGTCGACAGAACTGGGAAATCGGGGAAATTCATTAAACAAGGAAGTGTCAAGAAATTTCGAAAAAAATAACATAAATTCAGGGAAAATTGGTGTAATGAGAAAAAAGTTTTTGCTTTGCAAAATTGAGTACCCTAATTACAAAATGTTTTATTAATGAGGTGCAAATTACACTTTGTTGCTGATTATCTGCGCCTGTGAAGTTATTTATTTTACGTAGCTTAAATTTACCTTTCGTTCAGTTCATGTTATGTAAAATAAATTACAGGCAACCTAAACTTTTTAAATTTGAGAACAATTTTAATAATTTCTTAAAATTCTTATGCAAAACAGTTACTGGAAGTAAAGTATTTCTTTAAATTTCCTATACATTTCCTAGTAGATAACTAAATATTTTATTTTCATGGTTCTTACTCTTTTAAGAAACCTTAAACTGCTTACAAAAAAAAAGACATTTGTTTTCAAGAAACGTCAAGAAAACGTGTTTCCTTAAACGTCAGTGTCTTGAATTTCAGTACTTCTTGAAACGTCAGTGTCTTGAGTGCTTGAATTTCATATGTTTTTTAAACGTAAAAAACCCTCCAATGTTTTTTGTTTTCCACGAAAATCAGTTTTTTTTCCACCAAAAAAAGATTATTTTTCAGGATTTTTTTTTTTTTGAAAAAAATTTGCATCAAAAATAATGATCCTGACAAAATTGATTTGTTTAAAACATCCGCTTAACTAAATTCTCACAATTAATAACTCATTTAATAAAAATCTTATCTTCGGAACTTTGCCAACATTGAGCTCATGGTTTGCTAAAAGTTACATGCAGTGCTTGAAATCTCAATCCTTTTGCATTTGTTTTTTTTTCATTCCAAAGATAAATGCAATTTTTACATATGCTACCTTAAATTTGCTTTTTTTATTTTTATTTATCAATTTGTTTTATTGGTTTGATTTAAGTTACTGACCACAGTAATTAGCATTGTTGTCGGCAACTTTGAATACTGTCATCTTGAATCACATGTGACATGATTTTTTTTTTTTTTTTTTTTTAATATGTTAACAAATGCGTCTTTCAACTAGAAAACACTCCTTAAAAATTGAAATTAGCTCCTGCGAAACTCCGTAAGAACTCCTTACTTTTAATATTCAAATTTGAGTATGAACCCTGCGTTAAATAACTTAATAAATATACAGCGAACTATTTTAAGTCTAAAATGTATGTAAACCATTCCAAGTAAGTTTTAAGCAGATAAAAATTGAAAAAAATTGTTAAAAAAAACTTGGGCATAAATGGGTTAAGTATCATAGTTATTCCATGGACGAATACAAGGGAGGGGCGATTGCCCCTCCCTTGACGGAATCACCACTGGCAAATTTTCAATATTGAAATTCAAATAAGTCATTTTTAGGCTATGTTTGATGCTAGCAGGAGGGAGGTTTAGCTGTTTCCTCAGGATAATTTTCAAAATAGAAGTCCAAAACACGTAGGAGGTCGACATTTGTAAATCAAGATGTATAGTAAAGGATATGAAAAAATCAATCGCCCCTCCCTTGAAACATTTTTAGTTCGGACCTGGAGTTATTACATGTTACATGTCCTTATAGTGCACACTCAACTATCTTTGATTTGAAGGACATTTTAGGGAGGCAGGGGTCAATCTAGAGAGAAAATAGGTCCGTTAAAGGACCCTTCACAAAATTCAGTGACTCAAAAAAGGACCCTTCACAAAATTCAGAAACTCAAAAAAGGATTCTTCACAAAATTCAGTCACTCAAAATGGACCTTTCACAAAAATCCAACATTCAAAACTGACTCTTCACAGAAATCCGAGTTTACAGAACGATAGGGAATATTTTTTGCCATAACTATTTTTCACAATATTAGGAATTAGTTTTCACAAAATTCTGAAATATTTTTCACAAAATTCCAAAAACAGGACCTTAGTCAAATATCTTGGATTGACCCCTGAGAGGTGCAAACCTGCCTTTGAAACCAACCCAGACGCAAACAATGAGCACCTAGAATACATTGAAAAAGTCGGTTTTGCCTTAAACGTGATAATTTGTTTCACAAAGCTGATCCACCATTTTGGAGCACTTTTTTATTGATCCTAGCTCCTCTAAATTTGGGTCTTGGAAGAAATTTGTATAGGTTAGTTTCAAAGGCATGTCTGCCCCTGTATAAAATTTGGTTTAAATCTGAGATGGTAGGGTAAAGACAAGGTCCCTTGACATGGAAATGACTGAAGTTTTGACGTATCTTTGCTCCCTTTTTCCTGAAAAAAACAGTGAGACTCAGCTTAACCAAGGCTTCACTAGATAGTGTCTTATATAGGCTGTTTCATTTGATCAAAATCCTTAGGGTAAAAACGGTGGTAACTGTCCAGCGACATCTATCGAATTTTATGGTAACTAACATTATATACAAATCAGATAATAAAAGACAAAATTAAAAGTTAATAAGTTGGCGACAATTTTACAGTTTGGCATTCAATTCTATTTTAGTATATTGTAACATTAGCTTGTTTTATTTGTTGGTTTATTCTGCATTATAACGGCTGATTTTAATTAGTTAGCGAATTATTTTTCATTTTAATTGATTCTAATTAACTATGAAACGACACTGGCACCACAGAGCGATAAATGGCGAATCTATTCGCTAAGCGAGCCAATACTACCAACGGGTTGCCATAGAACTTTTTAAAATTCAGTCCACAGTTCGCCATGATACAGTTGGTCTTCGCAATATTGTAGTTTTGTTTATTTTTTCGTACTTGTATTGCTCTTTAGTACCAAGCTCATTTCGTTGTTACTAAAAAAAATATGTTTTGTTGTCAATCGCCTTTCCATTGAACACCATTGTTTCATTACAGTACATTTCATTCTGGGGCATCAAAATGAAATATCTCAACGAATAGATTTGCGATTTATCGCTCTGATGCATCAGAGCTATCAAAATGAACATCTGAGCTTTTGCGTAGCAATTAAGATCGTGTGAGCAACAATAATGAAACAAAATAGTAAATAGAACAATATTATTTCATTGCTACATTTTTTTATTTATGGGCTGCAAATTTAAGTGTATATTTTATTAATGTAGGGATGTCAAAATTGAACGCCATTGCTATCTGTTGCTAATTCGAAGAAAGTAAACAGATGAATGAATGTCGTATGACTGAATCATGAGTTGTGACCAACTTTACCTGAAAAGGGAATTTATTTCCCCTAAAAAGCAGTACTAAAAAGGCCTTTGGCATCAATTCACTGTGTACTCCACTTCAGTTAACTATATCAATATTTTTTAATTGGTCTACCACCTAAATGGTGCGCTTAAAAACGGAAGCCGTAAACAACAATATTTTTTAACCCTTAAAGATAGGATAAACATCACTTTTTACAGCAGAAACAATATGCTAATAAATGTAAACTAACACTTGGGTGCAGTTTCTTTCAGACATTTTACTCCGGGGGAGGGGGGGGGGGCACTGTGAGAATCCGGAGGGGCACAAAGATAGCGCAAATCTAGCAAGTCGGGGAGGGGGGCAAAAATAGCCTAAAACTGCATTTCGGAGACTTTTTTTTCGATAAATCTCTCTCTAAATTTGAGATCTAAAATTGCAGTTTTGCCTTCCTCTCCCCCTTTCTTATATTGATCTCCTCCAAAAACAAAAGCTAGCTGGATTTCGATAAATTCGCTCAACCCTCCCCCCATTTGACCCCTAAAATTTCACTTTGCACATCCCCCCTCCTTTTTTGGACAGTGACCTCCACCAAAGCTGGATCCGCAGTTGCCAAGGGCGTAATAAAGGGAGTGGATGTTGACAACCTCTCCTCCCCTCCAAAATAATTAAAAAATTTCTTTTTCACAATAAAAACTTTTCTTTTGTAACATCAATTCATAAATTTATCTTAATGATTGGTTAGACTCCTCCCTAAATAAATTTTCATAGGCACCATTCCCATGGTAGAGGCGTAAATGTTTAAAAAACTTAGTTTTCTGCCCAGTAATTTTTCGAAACTGAAACCCAAAAAACTTTTTTGTTCCCAAAACAAAATTTTGTTAGATATTAAAAAATGTTAAGGGGAATTCGGAGGCATTCCAACAGAAAAATTCCCAACTTGAAGCCCTAAATACACAAATGTATAGGTTCGTTGATGACGTTCGGTAAGGGATGAAGTTCAAGACACCAACCTTAAAATATTTCAATATTGGAGCTCTAAATACGCAATTGTAGGTCATCTGAGGTGATATTTAAGGTAAGGCCCTTATAACTAGGGGGAGGGGGTCACGGATTCTTCCCCACATTTTTTTTGCAAACTGAAGGCCTAAAAACGCAATTGTTGGTATGTGTGATGAAGTTGAGAAAGGGACAGGTTTTGAAACTCTCTTCAAGAAAATAAAGTCGAAATTTGAGTTCTAAACGCGAAATTGTAAGCTATGTTTGATTAGATAGGGGAGATAAATGTGGTCTGTGAAACTCTTTTGGAACTTTTCCGAAATTGAAGTCCTGAAAAGGAGAATGTAAGCCGTCTCTGATGACGTTAGGGTTCCAGTTAGGAATTCTACCCCAGAAAAGTTTTTGAAATTGAAACATTAAAACACAATTTTAGTGCTTTTTGATGCCATCAGAGAAAGGGGTAGGTTCAGGATTTTACCTTTTAAAATTTTTGAGATTAAAATCCTGGAATCGCAATAGTAAGTCCTTTTGTGGTCGGTAAGGGAAAGGATAATGTCCACGGACTTCCGTCTCCCATAATTTTCCAAATTTTCATTATAAAAAATCTTTGAGAAAAATTAGAATTTTTAAATTTTTAAAAATTGAAGTCCTAAAAATGCAATTCTTGACTCTTTTGTAACATTATGAATATTAACGCAATTCAGTACTCTCCATGGAAGTGTTCTGAAATTGAAATCCCCCTCCCACTTTCAAAACAAAAAGCGCAACTGTAAGCGATTTTTGTTGTCAATGGAAAAAAGATAAGGTTTGCAAATTCTTTCCCAGTATTTTTCTGAAATTGATGTCCTAAGATACAATTACAGGCAATCTTTGATTACCCCCCCCCCCCCCACACACACACAAATGCGATACATGTTTTAAAGCTTTTATTTATTTTTATACTTGTTTGTTTGATTATTTTCACTTTATTGATTTCTTTTGTTATTCTTTTGTGTGTATGTGTGCTAGTGCAAGCTGAGATTTCTCCCAGGGGGGCAGTTGACTTTCTCTGGGAGGGCAGTGCCCCCCCCCCCCCGGAAAGATGTCTGAAAGAAACACTGTTTGGGTGGTGTGGTGATTGTTCAGTGTTCTCTAGCAGGCAAATCTTCACCATTGATGTTTTGAGTAATTATACAGCCTGTATAAAATGCTATCTAGTGAAGACTTGGCTTGACTAATAGAAAACCATTCATACCTGATGTGATCTACTTACGTAGAAAAATTTTGGGCCTTTATGAAATGACGTAAGTCTGGGCGTTCATGGGCTCTTGCTCTAAATGTATTAAATGCTAACCATGTAAGCATAAAAAATCATGGCTTTTATAAAGTGAACAAGCATTTGTGAAAATCTCATATGCTTCCTAATTTCAGTCTTATCAAAACTTTGAAATGAAATTTGAAATTACTTCTGAAATTTTTTTTAAGTACTTTATTTTTAAACTTTACATTTTTATTGCTGTTTTAGGACAGAGTGATCGACAATCTGATCCTTACAGCTTATATTATTCAATATTATTGTTGTAGAGTTCAAGCTTTCAAATAGTCATAGCTAGTCCTTGAAGAAACTCATTTCATTCTTGAAAAGTTCTTGAATTTTCCTAAAAAGAATTTCAACGTTGTATAAGAATTATGTTTTTTTTTCTTTTTTTTGGTCAACAAAGTTCACTTGATTTTGTAATTATTACTGTTATAGTATTTAAAAAACCATTTTTTAATGAACATCTTGAAAGAATTTGAATCCTGCTATTTATATACACATACGTGTTTCAAATAGTGCAAAGATGATCCCATTTATCAGGGAAATTAAGTGAACTTCATGAAGGAAAAGTCGGATTTTTTTTTTCAGTTTCTGAAGCCACCCTGGAATCAAACGTGCCCAATTTGAACAGTCAAGTAAGAAAAAAGTTTAAGTGTTACAAGGGTGATATTGGCGAAATTTGGCAGCTGAATTCTTAAAGTTAACTAGCAAATTTCTTTTTTGTCCGGCCTGACCCGCGCGCTTTTTACGAAGGGACAAACTGGAAAAGGCATCCGCATAAGAGAAGACATAGGCTGTTTTATTTGCAATGCAATACGCAAATCAGGAATAACAGTGTTGTTTCTAACAGTTTATATAAGCACACCTCAAGATGAGAGCATTTCAGTAGCTTTGTTCTATACATTCAGTTTATTTGACTCCTAAGTGTTTTCAATATAGCTTATTTTGGAGACATGCATATAACTCGACATCTAGTTTTCAATGCTTTTTTGATTTCATCGAACTCTGTCGACTCATGTTTTTATGAATTTTTCCCGTCTTCCTGAAAAGTTTAAAATTGAGTGTTACAAAGTGTATTCTTTTTATTACAAAATTATTTTTCCATTTTTCAAAAGTTTTTTTTTTTTGTCCCATTTAATTCTTATTTTATATTGATTGAAAATGATTTGTTTCAGGGGCTTTTTACATTTTGGAGCTGGATTATCTGTAGGCTTGTCTGGTTTGGCGGCCGGTTTTGCAATAGGAATAGTCGGTGATGCAGGTGTTAGAGGAACAGCGCAGCAGCCAAGACTCTTTGTCGGAATGATTTTAATCCTTATCTTTGCTGAAGTACTTGGGTTGTATGGGCTTATTGTAGCCCTTATACTTACCACAAAACTCTAAATTGTGAAATAAAGGTATATACATGGGCAGATTCATTAGCCAAACAGTGGTTATTTATATTGACTGCACATGAGTTTCAGCTAAGAGTTTTTCTTTTGTTCTTCATATTGTTTTTTGCTTGAAAATCCTCTAGGGGTGCTATCTCTCCCTTGAAATAAATTATGCATGCAAAAAATAAAATGTATCATTTTCAGGTTCATTTTTAAAATTATGAATTGTTCAACAATTTTAATCACCTTTGTTCTTCAAGTGTTTTAGAAATCCTTTTAGCAACTACACTCCTTGTAGTATCAACATTATTGTATCTAGTTTTTGTCATATTTTTCATTTCGGGAGCGATGGTACCTCTGCCTACTTGGATGTCTCATAGCCCTTCATGATGTTGGATTTGTCTGCCCTTGTGAAATTACCTCATTTTTTTCGATCCCAGTATGTTGTATGATGTTGTAATGTGGCTTAAAATTCAGATAAGAGTGTCCTTGCACATTCTAAATGTTTATAAGTGATTGTCTGTTTAAGTTATATGCATGTAATAGATGTGAATGGAAATATTTTTTTCTGAAGTTTATGGAATAGAATGACAAAATTTTTCATAGGTTTAAATTAATCAGTTTTAGATTTGGAGGTTTTACATTGTATTATATTTAATAGATATCTGCATTAAGTAATATTAGGTTCAAGTGCATTTTATGGTTGCGTAAAAACGTAATCTAGGTTTAAAGTTATTAAATTTTATACTGTTACTTTTATATCAAATTTTGCTGCATTGTAATTTATGAAGACATTAGAAGTGCATGTTTAAACATTCATGTATAAGATGTTGGATGATATCAATCTCATAATATGTAATTCATTCATTTTATAATTAAAAATATTAAGTTCCTTTCATAAATGAAATCCAATCTGAAAACAAAAACTGCCTTGGTAATTTTCACTTTGTATTTCATTTTTCATCATAGGCTGTAAATTGCCAAAGACATTTGTTATGCAGCTTTTGTTACACATATTAAAGTTTGTTATAGATATATATGTATAATGTATATATGATAAATACTCTATTTATTTCATTCGTTTGGAAGTGCCCTTTTAGAAAATTAATGTTGTGTTTTAAACAAAATGAAATCATGAGTTTTAATTTGTATTTATTTAAAATTAACTGAATCAATTATTGTATATTTGCTATAACATTTATTATTTTGATGTTGTGTACATTCCAAGATTTATTTAATGAGTTTTGAGTGTTGATTATGAAAACTTGACTGTGATTTTTGTAGTTGAGTTTTTATGTAAATGAATTTTCATTTCTCCTGTCATTTTCCTAAGTGTAATTTGACTAAGTTATTTTTTTTCCTCCGTTTTTCAACTACCCAAATGTAATTTATACTTGAGTTCAAATTAAAATTTAATAATTTATATAAAATTTAATAGTGATTTTTATATGGTGTGTCAAATGATTCATTATTTTTTCTTTGAAAATGTTATATGGTGTCTTTGAAATAATATAGAATTGTTAAATGAGGTTAGTTCATATTATAATATAGCAAAGCAAAATCTACATCTGTAGGAAATAGGTATCACAAAATAAAAAAAAATCTCATTGTTATATTGATTTAGTGTATAGATGCTTCTGCCCCTATGAATTTGGAAAGGAGCATATCCTGCAACTGTGAAATGTTCAATTGAGTTTTGTTCATTCAACATTTTGCAAATAAAAGTATCAATACTATTGGTGTTTTTACTTCAGAAAAACCTCATTTCCATTTTTAATCTAATGTATGGTAACACATTGGATGTAAAAGTTCCATTGTAGGATATTGAGCATACATTGGTGTAAATAAAAGATGAACAAACTGCCATTTTCCTTTCTTTGTACAATCTTTTAACTTCAAATTTTTGACTTATGGGGGGGAAAACATGCTAACTCATTAATTTGTAAATGTTAAGTTTTCAATTTTTTACAAGAAAAAAAGTAAACTATTAAAATTCTACGTAACACTTGAATGCAATTTCATATTTCAAATTATTTAACCTGACAAATTTATAAGGCTTATCTTAAGCTGTCCACTCCAGTCATTTGCATTTCTGACTGAAATTTATTTTGAATAAGAGCTAAATTGTACTGCACCAGTACAAAAAATCCTTGCAAAAAAAAAACGCGTGAGTTTGTTGCACCTGCTTTCCAACCAGCACATTATGGATTTCAAGCCAATTAAAATGGTAGATGTTATGATATATATCGAACTGGATAAACTAAAAAAAAAAAATAATTTAAAATTTTGTTAATAAAAATTTGTCAATATATTTGAGCGTACAGGAAAACCAAACTGTTGTGATAGTAATGACAATTACTCCTACCTTTTAGACGTGTTTAGGATTTCTTTTACAATTCCCCTGACTGATACCCGATTAAACTAGTCGACAAATTTTTACTTTTTTTTTCCCTAACAAAGATGAAATTAACTGTTTTTGACTAATTTTGCAGAATTCAAAAATAATAGTAAAAAAGCTGTAGCATGTAGTTTTTTTGTTATGAATTTCTAAAAAGTACTGAACATAACTGAAAAAACATATCAAACACACCTTTTTTCAAGAGGAAAGGATCATATTAACTCCTAACTTTTTTGAAGTTTCAAGAAAGACTCAAAGTTCAAAATCATGACAACTAATAGCAAAGAAGGGGTTCTTAGGGGGGTGTACCCCCTCAAAATGAGCAAAAAATCACCAAAAATGATCTTTTCATTCTTGTTTTTTTAAATGACGTTTTAAAAAAAAAATTGATGTAAAATCAGATAGGACCCCCTCCTATGATTCCTACGTCCGAAAAAATTTTCGCGCTGTAAAAAAAAATTAAAAACCGATTTTATGACTGTCGCACGCTAAATACGAGACACATCGCAAATCTTTAGAAAGACTGCGTATTCTGGCTGGTTCTTGTGTAAAATTATCTCCAAAATCCAAATATGGCCCCTTTCCTCTCCATCACTCTCCACTTTTTGCCGAAAGCCCCCCGCCCCTTCTGACACAAAGCCGTAAAATGAAAAAAAAAAGATCGTTTTTTTTCTTTTTTTTTTTTTTTTTTTAATTTTATTTTCAGCGCGAAAATTTTTTTGGGCATAGGAATAATAGGAGGGGGTCTTATACTCTGATTTTACACCAGAAAAAAACTTTAAAACATCATATTAAAGAAACCAGAATAAAAAGATACTTTTTCACGATTTTTTGCATATTTTGAGGGGATACACTCCCCTCGTCCCCCCTTTTTGTTATCGGTGGTCATGATTTCGGACTTTGAGTCTCCCTTCACCTCCAAAAAAATTTAGGAGTTAATATTTTGCTCTTTTTCCCTCCAAAAGTAGGCATTTGGTGCGAAAATCATAAAAAATAGTAAAAAATTATTTTTTTTATTACGGAAAATTGAGACGTGGTGGGAGTTTTTTACTTGCAGGTATTTAAATAACTATATGAATACGTAATAAAAATAATAATTTGGTTGTTAGTGAACCACTGTCGACCAGTGTTATCTAAACTGTCCACCTCATTTGACTGTTGAAATTGGAAGTATTCATCTAGGCGTAAAGGTCTTGCGCAGGGCCGCCGTTTGAGGGGGGATACTGGACCTCTAGTACCGGGGCCCGGAGCTTTGGGGGGCCCGTAAGGTTATGAACATGTTTTTCCAGTAATAGTGTCAATAATTTCATCAAAAAAAAGAGAGCTGTTTTTCAAAAAAAAAAAATCTCGTTTTCCATTGCCGACTCTCAATAGGAAACAATTGCTTGCACAAACGCTAATGATTGAAACACTTGCGCAAAGGAAAATGCACCGCTTTCCAAAAGCTACAGAAACCTGTCAAACGTAAAACCAAGTCTAAACTGTTATTGACAAATGTCTCTTGCACTTTAAGAACAAGAATCAAGTAGCACGGGGACACTTGTCTCATCAGACATGAAAAGTTATCAAACTTTTTCTGTATCCAGATACTGTATTTAAAAATAAATTTTACAAAAACTTCGAATTACAGTTTTTAAATGTACATTAAAATTTAAAAATTCAGTTTCTATAAGCAACTAAACAATGCAATATTACATGTGAATTCAATTTCAAACTATTAATTTTGAAGTTTGTCTAACCAAAACGTCAAAAATTGTGTTTTTCTGTTTTCAAACTTATCGTTTCGTGTTAAAAAAAATATTAAAATCATCTGGCGACACAAATAACGTGAAACTAAAATCAGACGCACACTTTCGTAACTAAAAAAAAAGTTTTTTAAAAAAAAAATTTTCTCCATTTTTTTGAAAACAATTGCAAATGTGCTGAAACGACCGCATAAAAATATGCAATTGGAGGGGGAGGGGGTGCATGATGGGCCCGGCATTAAAACTGGTACCGGGCCCCATCTCTGGTAGTGGCGGCCCTGGTCTTGCGTAATTAAACGCCTACACGCAATATTTACAGTGGCTAGGGTACCAGGAAGCAAAAAGGAAAGATTAAAAACATAACTAATTTGTTCTAAAAAGAAACTTGTACTCATTACATTTAACATTTGGTTAAAAATACTTAACATGGGGCTGATCTGGCTAATTGCAAATCATTAGTTAAAACAAAATATTGAAAAATATCACAATTTAGAATTTATATTAAAACTTCTACATCAGTCAGGGTGTACCAAACAAATTTTTAACATTCTTTGCAAAAAAATTTTTAGTCATTCGCAATTTCTCGGAACGGATTTATAAATCACGTGATTTTTGAGAAAATTGAATGGGATCGTAAATGCCACTTAGAATGTAATAGAATTGTGGTAGAAATCAAAACAAAACTTCATTCAAGATGTCTATTTCACCACGCTTTGAAAATTATATCTTCATTTTTAGTGTTCCCATTTCCCCTTGTGTAACACCGGTTGCAAATTTCTAAAATTTATTAAAAATCGCAAGCGGGAACTAATAGCAAAAAATTTATTATAGAAGTTTAATACAAACTAAATATGATATTTTATCGATTTAAAGAAAGTGCAAACTTAAATTGTAAACTCAGACTTTGTTTTTTCATACAAAAACTGTAGAAGACTTTTAAAAACATGCGTAAAAGATTACCACTTTGGTTTATTAATGACTCTAAATGTTTTATTTGTTGAGACTTAAAACGTAGCCCTATTGTTCATGTTCATCTACACTACATCCAAAAATTTTATTCTTCGGTTCTTGTAAGTTTTCACTGGAAATTGTAGAACAGCAGCGATGTCAAAAAAGAGGGACTGAAAATGTATAGTTTTCTCGGTTTATAAGTATAAACTCAATTTGTGGTATTGGCAAAACGGAATTCCTTCTCAATGATTTCGCCATTCTCTTCAGCGTTCACAATTACCCCAGATTTTCAAAATAAGGGGATTATTGTGAATTTGTAATAAAATGAAAACTAAGAAAGACAGGAAACCTAAATCTCTGAGCAATTCGGCCACTTCAAAAGAAGTAGGTTTATGAATTTATTACTATAAAACTGAAACATACCAAAAAGAAAAATATCCAACGTTTTGTTAAACTAAAGTCTAGAAAAACTTATGTCGAATGAATTGAGAGTGGAAACAAACCACTGCATTTTGTGATTTGGTAATATCAGCAAGAACGCTTTCTGTGGAAAAAAAAATTGAAAATTATTCAAACCAAATTCTAAAATAATTAAAATTGAACTCTAATTTAATTATCAAATTACCACATTAATAACAAGGCATATAATTGCCTTTAAAATACGTTATTATCCAACTCTGTGATTGCTATAGAGCTGCCTAACATTTTCAAACGCTGTCGATAAGTTTTAAAAAAAAGTGCCTTTTAATGGATTTCACAGATTAATTGTTCATCCATTCCATTATTGATGATAGATTTAATAAAAAATATATGTATTCAAATGCATGTTGTCAGAGAGAGATTTCTGACATTTTCATGGAAATTTTACTGTCAAATTGTTGTTTACTAGCTGACTCATGCGAATTATTTCCACATAACAGAAGGATCGCAAAATGGCATTTGTTTAAAACCATTTTTTGAATAACAGCAAAAATGTGAGTTGCTTGATTATTTTTCGTTGATAGCAATGAAAAACTCTTTTACTTTTGAAGCTTGATGAAGTAGTGCTATGGTGTACAAAAAAAAAAAAAAAAAAAACTGTGTGGGAAATAATATATATGATGATGGAAAGTTAAACTAGAATTCTGCAAAAGAAAAAACCTATTAAAATATTTTTCGTCCCAGATTCGAACTCATACCTTTTCCGTCGTAAGCATGACGCGCTACCATCCGCGCCAATGCGTCTGAAATTTCAATTGCTAATTACTGTAGTAAGTTGTCTTAAAAAACGGTTTTTGACAAAAAAAAAAATAAAATAAAATAAAATAGATCGTGGGTCCATTTCTCGTCAGTAGCCGCCACGATAAGCTTTAAAATGATGTGTAAATCATGAAGTTCGATAAAGAAATTAGGAAGAACTGGCGTGGTAACAAAACATAGGCTAGAAAAATAATATATGACTAGCTGACTCGCGTGAAGCATTCGCTTTTGACAGCAGTAATTCCGTCATTCAATTTTTTTTAAACCAATTTTTCTTAAAACAGAAATAAATAGAGTTGTTACTTTGGCAGATTTAAAAGAAAATGAAATGATGCCATACTTTCGTAGTTTTTTTTTATGAAGTATTAAGGAAACAAAACAAAAAAAAAAAAAAACACCTGTAAGAAATATTTTCCATGCTAAATTACCATACTAAAATAAATATTTGCTTTTTGTATAAAGCAGTGAGTAACTGCCCCCAAGCAAGGGCTAAGGCAGGAACATGCAATACACCGTCAACTCGGCCATTTCGATCCATGGACTGCAGTTTCGTGCTTATTATGCACATATCGAAATGGCCTAGTTGTCGGTGTATTGCATGTTCCTGCCTTAGCCCTTGCTTAGAAGCGGTTACTCACTGCTTTATACCCGAGCTCTGCCTTAAAATATACGAGTTGTACCGTACCAAGTATGGTCGCTCGCTGATGTTCTAATTTCACATTAGCTACCAGTTTTTTTTTTTTTTTTTTTGGCTCTCTTGGCTCTATAAGAGGATTTTTGCCTCCAACTCGGCAACTTTTGTATTCCACGCTGATGAATGCATAATAAGCACGAAACTGCAGTCCATGGATCGAAATGGCTGACGAGTTGGCGGTGTATTGCATTTGCTTTTTGGTTTTAATATAAGAGTAAAACTGGTTTAAAATCTTACAATCAGTTCATATTGTAACGATTCCGTTGCACCTTCAACTTTCTTCAAATGAGCATTCCAATCTTGAGGAAGTAACTATAAATTTATTTACAAGTATTTACACTATTTACAATAAGAGCAGAAAACAATTGCTAAACATCAGCAATTAGGCAACAAACAGTACACTGTACTCTCAACAGTAACTCAGCACCACGTATCTAACGTGAACAGTAATTAAGCAATTACAAAAGCAAAACAACCATCCGCCCAAGCGAACGAAAACGAGCATCTCAGAAAACCCATCTGAGAAAAACTGACTGACTTGTGTTCAAGGCCAGCTTTTTATACACTCAAGGACATTTCTAGCAAAATCTGGAGTATTCCAATTCATTCATGAAATTTCTAAAAAGAAGAAAAAAAAACACACTCAGCGGGGAAAATGTCTTCACGCTTATCAAATGTAGGGCAAGTATAAAAACTACAAAGTGTTACAGGGCCGGTATACTAGTGATAAAGGTGATATCTTCAGATACTTTTGCAACATGACGTCAGATAAAACAAAACTAAAGAAAATGATGCAAGGCAGTAAAAACAACAACTATTTACAAGATTTGTAACATTGCCCCCTTCCCAAGGACTGCACGTCCCGGGCAGTACAATCCCCAGAAAGGAAGCAAGGGAAAATTTACAGGTGCACACATTACATGATGACCAATCATAAACATGATAAACAATAACAATGAGAACATGAAAGAAATAATAACATTGATGAAGTAATATTACAGACAATTAAAGGCAAAAGTTATTTACAAAATTTACAAACAAATTACCATGGTAGCTTTAGATTTATTTTACGAACTATGGCCATAGTATGGGGCTAGCCGATCATAATGTACAACTCTGGGTTTTGAATGTGATGACTTCTGGATCCTCACTACGACGTCGTTCAGCCGGCGGAGGACTGTGTAGGGTCCATCCCAATGCGACTGCAATTTGGGTGATAGACCTTTACGTCGGATGGGATTCCATAGCCATACCTTGTCACCTTCTTGAAAGTCATGGCCAGTGGACCTTGTGTCGTATCGGGTCTTCATTTTCTCCGTCGCGATGTTGATTCGCTCCCGTGCGAAGTGATGAACGTCCTCCAACCGGGCCCGGAGATCCTGGACGTACTCCTCAGGCGATGAAGGCGCATCTGGAGGGAGACCGAAGACGAGATCACAAGGTAGCCGAAGCTCTCGGCCGAAGAGCATTTGTGATGGGGAATATCCGGTGGTCTCGTGGACAGCACTGCGGTAGGCCAGCAGGAACAGAGGAAGTTTCTTGTCCCAATCCTGTTGATTTTTGGAGACCATAAGCGAGAGATTATTAAGGATTGTCCTGTTGAATCTCTCCACCATGCCGTCCGATTGTGGGTGTAGTGGTGTCGTTCGAGTTTTCTCAATTTTGAGGATTTTACATAGGCCCTTAAACACAGCAGAGATGAAGTTCCTTCCCTGGTCAGAATGGATCTGCAAAGGTGTCCCATATCTCGAGATCCAATGCTGGACTAGAGTCTCTGCTACAGTGGTAGCTTCTTGATCCGGAATGGAATATGCTTCGGGCCATTTGGTGAAATAGTCAATGGAAACGAGGATGTATTTGTTCCCATCAGTAGTTTTCGGTAGAGGACCAAGAATGTCGATCCCGATTCGTTCGAAAGGAGCTCCTACGTTGTAAAGATGTAGCTTCCCGCGGCTTCTTCTCTTCGGTCCTTTACGGGCAGCACAGGCGTCACAAGAATGACACCACTTCTCTACGTCATCCTTCGCCTTGCTCCAGAAGAAGCGCTCTCGAACCTTGTGGAGGGTTTTCAAGATACCAAAGTGTCCTCCAGTCGGACTACTATGCAATTCCTTTAGAACGTCTGGAATTCTTGATCTGGGAAGGAGTAACTGCCATTTAAATGCTTTGCCATCGTCAGATTCCCATTTCCGATACAGGACGCCATTTCGCAACTGGAGAGATTTCCATAGAGCCCAGTATCTTTTCGTTGCAGGACTGTAGATAGAAATGTCTTGCCAGCTAGGTCGCCGACTGTCTTTTTCCATTAACTCTATGATAGGCTTTAGGTCTGGGTCTTCAAGCTGATCTTTTCTAACTTGGTCGTCACTCCATGGATCAGGATCTGAAGATGATGAAGTAGCAGTAACTTGACAGGCAGTAGGGATTGTCGTCCCGTACTGTTTCTCAATTCGGGAGCAATAATGGCAGTTCTCGGAACAAGGTCTTCTTGATAATGCGTCAGCATTACCGTGTGACAAACCTTTTCGGTGCTTAATCTCGATGTCATATTCCTGGAGCCGCTGTATCCACCTGGCTACCTGGCCCTCTGGATTCTTGAAATTCAAAAGCCAAGTTAAAGAGGCATGATCAGTCCGGAGCAGGAATTTACGGCCGTAGAGGTAATGATGGAAATGTTCTACAGCTTTAACTATGGCGAGCAATTCCTTTCTCGTGACACAATAATTTCGCTCCGACTTGGACAAGCATTTGCTCCAGTACGCGATGACATGTTCGTTACCGTCTATTTCTTGAGATAAAACAGCTCCAACGCTCTCGTGGCTCGCATCAGTGTCAAGTATGAAGGATTTTTCAGGCTGAGGATAAGAGAGAATAGGCGTTGATGTTAAAGCCTCCTTCAGCTGTAGAAATGCATCCTCGCATTCTTTGGACCATTCAAATTTTTGTTTGCTCTCCGTCAGCTTATGCAAAGGTCGTGCAATATTGGAAAAACCCTTCACAAACTTCCTGTAGTACGTGCAGAGCCCCAGGAAACTTCGCAGCTGATGAACATTTTCGGGGCGGCTCCAATTCTTCACTGCTGATACCTTATCTGGATCTGTTCGTACACCTTCGGAAGAGATAATGTGACCAAGGTAGTTCACCTCACGGCGGAACAAATTACATTTGGACGGGCTTAACTTCAGGTTGGCTTCCTTAAGCTTTTGCAGCACCTTCCTAAGATTAGCCAAATGTTCCTCAAAACTGCGTCCTATGATGATAATGTCGTCCAAGTAGACAAGACAGGATTCATAAGAGAGTCCTCGTAGCACTGATTCCATAAGACGCTCGAAAGTGGCTGGTGCATTGCAGAGGCCGAAGGGCATCACTTTAAACTGCCACAAGCCTTGTCCGGTTGTAAACGCCGTCTTCTCTCGGTCGTCGGGGTGTATCTCCACCTGCCAGTAGCCGCTCTTTAAATCCAGGGTCGAAAACCACTGGTGTCCGGAAAGGGTGTCCAGAGTGTCATCGATCCGTGGAAGAGGGTAACTGTCCTTCTTGGTGATGTCATTCAGGCGTCGGTAATCAACACAAAATCTGGTGGAGCCGTCTTTCTTTCGGACCAAGACGATAGGGGATGCCCAAGGACTGGATGAGGGTTCGATGACGTTATTCTCCTGCATCTCTTTCAAGAGGATCTCAACCTCTTCCTTCTTGGCGAACGGTAGTCGTCTTGGATGCTGCTTGATAGGGGGATGATCTCCAGTGTCGATCCTATGTTGCGTTAAACTCGTGCGACCAACGTCTTCGGATGTAGATGAAAACACCTGCTTGAAGTTGTCCACCAATTTTTCCGCAGCGTATCTTTGATCCTTCGATAATGGTGCACTCCCAATTAATTTCGAAGTCAAGGATTCGGAAGACACAGTCTCGGAGGAATCAATTCTTCTGA
>JAXGGA010000501.1:0-218663 GCA_038373865.1 Uloborus plumipes | reverse complement strand
TGTGCCCACATTCGTAACACGATGCAAAAAAGCTGAATTCGCATTTTTTGATAATTTCACAAATGCAGAAGCCCCATATATCCTCTTAAAATACCCCTTCTTACCCACTGCAGATGCATTTTTAGTTTTTTTTAAAAATACGATGACATGCAACTTTTCAGAGTCATAATCGTGCAAAAGAATACCACTGGAAATCTTGAGATTATTTAAAAGTTATGTTTTTTCTTAATTGATAAGACTACAAGACGGGTTTGGCAAATAATTTTTTTTCTTGCTGTTTATGGGACAGTAGATACACCAAAACCTGTCAAAGGTTAGAAAATGGTGAATCAGAAATGATTTTGCTAGAAGTAAATCAAATGTCAATTTAGCATACAAAAAAAAAGGGTTTCTATCACCCTCAAGAAAAAAAAAACGGTTTGGTGAAAAATTTTGAATAAAAGCAGATAAAAAATGGTTGGAAGTAGTAAAATAATATTGTATTTAAAAAATGTTTTCTCAAATTATGTGATACTAAATAAAAAAAAAAGCATCTTTGTCTGCCCACTAATAAAAAAACCTAAAGAGCAATGATGCGAGTTAAGAAACGACGAAAACCGTATTGTAATTCTTTTAGCAGTGGCTGTGCATTTAAAAAAAAAATGTTGTTTTTACAGTCCAGTACTGAAAGCAGAGGTTTCAGTTTAAAACAGTAAAAGTGCAGAAATAAACTGTAAAAGTAGCTATTTTACAGTTTGTTACTTTAAAACAAGCAATTTTAAAGTTTACTACTGTAAAACTAACAGTGTTACAGTTTATTAATATAAAATTAGCTGTATTATACTGTAAAACTAGCAGTTTTCCAGTTAATTACTGGAAAATTCCTGTAAAATTAACTGCATTATACTGCAAAAACAACATTAATTTCTTACAGTGTGTCAAAAAAAAAAAAAAAAGTCGATGTTGTTTTAGTAACCATGAAGCTGAAAATGCTGCATTTTTAGTGAAAGACTTTTATAACAATATGAAACGATGGACAGTGGAAGTTTCAAAAACAGTCATTCGCGGTGATTTTCGGCCATGCCTGTCAGGTTTTACCTCTCTATAAATATTTTACTATACTTAATCTTGAGCAAACTAGAAGGCACTCTTTCAGCAGAGCAATCTTCACAACATATTGTTTATCTTTCAATAGTTGAAGGGCTTTAGAGATGAAGGGGTTTTGCAACAAAACCATAATTTATAGCAAGTAATTTAGTTTCAAAGTAATTTTCGTTTTCTTGTTTTGTCGTTAAGTGAACGCATGACATTAGTCTAATAACATCGACATTGTAAAAGCTGAATGCTATTTTTACAGTATAATACAGCTAATTTTATAATAATAAACTATAAAAATTGCTAATTTAACAGTAATAAGCTGTAAAATTGCTACTTTTGCAGTACTAAACTGTAAAAGCAGCAAAATATGCAGCGAACCCCAGTCACCATTGGTGATCACGGTGGATTTTAAAACGGCTGGGATCGAGCCCGGGATCTTTTGGTTGCAAGTCTAATGCCTTACCAATCAGGGAACCACTGCCTCATGACTAGTTATCTCAAATTCAAATTAAACTTTAAAGCGGTCAATATATTACTAAAACACAACTCAAAGTCGTACATAAACATACTATATACATTGTTAACAATATTAAAACTACAGTTTTCGAAGTAATAACTAATTCCAGTTTCGTAGTCAGCATGGTTACCTAAACTCATAATTCATACGAGAAATTAATCTAGTACTGAAGTAGTAGAAAATACACAATACAAATTTATATTTTTATGAATCAAAAAGAAATAAAGAAAAAAAAATTAATCTCACCAACTATCATAATACTAAAAAAAAAGAATTTTAAAAGAGTAATATAAATTATTATTTAATGAACAGAAAGTGAAGTAAACTGAAAAATATAAATGAATGCAAAGTAATAAAGTATAACGTATCCTTTAGAAATAGCTGTTTTGAATGGTATCCGGAATTTTAAATACTTTAATTAAGCATAAATTCCTGATAAAACGTCATTTTTGAACTTAAGTATCATTCACATTACAGAATGAACTTCCTTTTATGCATGCATTTTAAAACAAACAAAAGAACAAAAAGAAAGACAAAGTGAAGCTTCAATTAAGATTCCAATAAAACAGAAAACTTTTAACAACACAAGTGTCACAGTGATAAATTATGTGATAGTTGTTAATGTCATAATTGGGTTACACTTCAGTGCTTTTAAGATTCGTTAATGGTGACAGGAGCTAAAGTGTAAATAAGAACTTATTGCAGTCATTTATTTCGGATGAAAGTTAAAGCCCGCTAATAGGATTTAATCGAAAAAATAAAAGTCGCCTTCTCACGTTTTGTTTTTTAATTCCCTTTATGCTATTCTTAAAAAGAGTCATGTAACACTGCAGTTTTCGTCGGGGTGTTTAAAAGGATCTCGGATTATAATTTGAACTACTACTTCATACTAATGGTAATTATTTTTCCAGCCGTAAACAAACTCAAAGTTCAGAGTTAGATAAGCGAACTGTTTATATAGGTTCTAATACACTATTTGAAGCATAGAAATTATTTTAAAAAA
This sequence comes from Uloborus plumipes, assembly GCA_038373865.1. Classification (NCBI taxonomy): domain Eukaryota; kingdom Metazoa; phylum Arthropoda; class Arachnida; order Araneae; family Uloboridae; genus Uloborus; species Uloborus plumipes. Next base: position 216,066 of record JAXGGA010000501.1, on the reverse strand, counting down.
ATTTAGAATTTGGTAAAAACTAGTAATGTTATAGAAGTGCAAATAATTAATTATGTGTTAAGAAATATATATATATATATATAAAGATGACGGGTTATGTTTGTTTGTTTGTATGTCTGTTTGTAACTGATGGCCAGAAGCCCCCACAGCACCCTGAAATTTGGCACAAAAACTCGAACGTATCCCCGTGAAATGCACTTCGAAGGCGGAATTCTAAATTTCGAATTCGTTATTTTTAAATTAATTAATTAGTCTTATTTTTGGTGTATCCGGCATAATTGAGGGGAGGGGGGACTTTTTCCCACCTCATAACATTATATATCGCTGGAAAGAGTTTTTTTTTTTTTTTCTGAAAAAGAAAAGTTTTAGCACGTTTCTCTCCGTTAATTAGATCAGAGCTATTAATTACTCAAATTTAGTCAATTTTGAAGGCTTAATTCTATACTTAAAACTGAAACACTAGGGTCATTTTCCAAACAGCGCTTTTGTCCCTGAATTTACATAGTGGTTTAAATTTGCGTGTAGAGTTAAGCCTTAAAATTGACTAAATTTGAGTAATGAATATATCCTGTTACTTACTTAACTTACTGTCTTTTTGATTTATTTGGCGCATTGGGATTTAAACTTTAACATGACTTTTAGTGCCATTTGAAAGATTGTGGAGCGTATTTATTATCAAAACGAAAGATGTTATGGGGTTAACTTTTTGCACGAAAGCAGGACAAGGGGTCATTTCTATAAGCTCTTTAACTCTTAGGCTAACTTGGAAATTCGGAAAAATTACTATTTTCGCAGAGTAGTGGAAACTTGGAATAACTTACCGGAAGAGGCGGTAAGGAGCAAGGGAGTAGATAGTTTTAAGAGGGCCATTGATCTTCATTAAGGTCTATAATTTGATTAGGACCAGCCCATGTTGGGTCAGAGCCTGTCGCTGATTGTCGCACTTGTATTTGTATTTAAATTAAAGATTTTACTTCAGAGGGTTGGAGTAAATTTAAATTTATTCAGTTGACTTCCTTTACATTTATTGCACGGGCATCACCGTACGGGTACTGTTAGTGTATTATAAAATAAAAAAAAATAAATGCAGTATTTTAAGTATTTAACTCTAAATGTTAAAATCCTCTGTTTATTATAAAATATGCTGAGTTGTTACACTGCATGAATCACAACTCAAATTCCCAAGAATAAGTAAAAACTCTATTTAGGAGACAAAAATAGTTTACTTAGTGTCCCTCATTGAAAGGTTTCTGCTGTATTAACATTTTTCAGCACTTACGATTTCATCATCTACGAACAAGGGATAAATCTAACTTTAAATAGAAAGATATTATAGATTTATGCAGGTAGAGAAGTTTTATAGTGTATATATGAAAAAAAATGAAATACAAGAATGCATAAGATATTTTAACCAGTCGAAAAGAAACTAATGTTTGTTCGAGTAACCGTACGTATTCTCTGAAGTCATAAAACTCACCCATACATCCCATCGCTATTCATCTCTTCGAACTACATTTCTCCTGCTCCATCCTCTATGTCCCTTTATGCGTTTGAATCGGATTATTTTGTTTGATCTTTTAAATGATGCAATCTCAGACCAGCTTTCATTGATCTTCTTCCTCTCTCAACGTCTAGATAAAAGAAGATTAATGTTGTTTGATGTATAAGTGCGTTTTATTATTTTTTTTCTTTATCCCTTACATTTTTCTGAGAACAGATTTGTTTTCTTATTTCCAAAGTCGATGGAACGAAAGAAGCGTTAATGAAAACGGGAGAAATTAGTAATGACATGCAAAGAATGGAACAAAGTTGGGGAGGAAAAATGTATTCTGAAGTATTTGAAGAATTAAAATACTTGTTATTAATTTGGGAAATGTTTTTCTCGTCACTTTAACTAATTGCAAGCATTTGTAAAAATTTCATCTTTTGTTCGGAAACGTGTTTGAAAAATTAGTTGTCTTATTGCGTTTGTTTCGCAAAACTAAAAAATAATGTACTTCTCTGCTTTGTCAAAAATATATCGTTTTTTTCTCAAGTACAATAGTTAAATTATAAGCCAAAGTTTACGAGCATTTTCCCTTCAAGATCTATAAGTTAATTGCTGAAAGTTATGCTATTTCTTTATTTCTAATAATAAGAACACATTTTTTTTCAAATAAATTTCCTTGTGTCAATAACCTAACTTATTTATTGAAACTTAAGTTAAAAATTTGAAATCGAGAAACGTAGTTTGAAAAAATAATTGTTAATAAAACTGAATGATGAACATAAGCTGCGTGCCTGTAAAATCTGAACAAAAATAGATGATTTTCAATGGGCTGCTTTTAAGCTTCTTTTATTGGCTGGTCCTAGCTTCCATCACATTAAGAATTTGAATTTGGAGGTCTGTGTGACCAGGACATTCAACGTGAACTACTACTTTACGCAGATCAGTCTTCGACCGGCCGATACCGAATCCGTGACACTTATACCATTAACCGGCACTTTATCAATCGAGTTGCACCTCTCCCTCTATTTTACTTATAAGTTTAAACCTTCTAATTAAATTTATTCTGTTTAATTTTTACATTAAAACATTGTATAGTTTGATCACATTATTATTTACTTATTTCATGCTCTGAAGCATTAAAAAAAAAACGTGTATGTTACGCCAATAAATACATCATTTTACCCCGTAATTGTCTTTTTAATCTTCCCTATGTCAACATTTGTCTAAGTTCGATAAAATGATATGATTTTTTCAGTATAATAAGAAACATCCGTTGTGACGTTCAGAAGAAGATATATTTGGAGAACTGAACTTCTTTTTCAGCTAAAAAAGTGTGGGTGAACTTTTTAAAAAATATTTATTTATCTTCATTTATAATTATCGTATGTCTCTGCTTTTATTCAAACAAGAAAAAACTGTTTTTGCTCATGTTTTGATTGCTGTTGAAAAGGCAGTTGTGAGGAAAAAAATAAACAACAAAAAATACGAACTACAAGTTAAAAATAAAAAGAAAAAAAACATTTTTTTTTAATAACTATGTATTTTGATTATCAGTCCTTATTTGTAGGGAAAAAAGTGAACTTTTCCAGATAATCAATACGAAACAATCTAAAGCTTTGTCGCACAATCGGATAGTTCCAAAGACTAATCTCCTGGCAGGATGGGGATCAATTCTCTGATCCTTTTCCTCATTGATTCATTTCAGGATAAACCCAAGACACGAGGATAGTGAAGGAATGAGACTAATTGTCCTTAAGAGCCTTGTGTGTGGTGTTTAAGAATACATTGATGACACAAGTGCTTCAAAAATAAAAAAAACTAAATAAATAAAAAAAATCTTCATCAAGACCAATAAGCACAGACATTAATCTATATAGTTTTTAGACATTTAAATGAAACTAAGGTACAAACGTTATTAATGTCTGCTAGAAATATAAGCTTAAATTTCCCTTTTTTATTCAGTTTTTGTTTTCGACACTGATTTTATTTACAATTTATGCATATTATAAAACTATATACATGAAAAATTCATCGAAAAGGAGCAGAATGTGGTGCCTATTGCTTGGCCACTAACAGTGGGCATACAATTGTGTTCCACTTTTTACGAGCTGTTTTTTTTCCCCTTCAAGCGCCGAACAGTTGCAAAATATAAACTACAGTAAAATTGAAATCAGTTTTAAGTTGAATAGTTAGATATATTAATTAGCTACTTTCCGAGATTTTTCTGATTGAGGCATTTGACGCAGAAAGGCATCAACTTTCACATCACTCGTCATTAGAAGGTCCTACAGTCATTTGTCTGAGCCAAACTTGATGTTATCCTGGATATATTTTCGTATAAGCAAAAGACTGGACATATCGGAAAGGGCCAAGTCCAGACTGTGATGGTCTGACAGCATGCATCATAAACATAAGCCAGATTTTAATGGGAAAAGCAGCACATGTATCATCGTGACTAAAAAATGAATGTTACTTTCTCTCATGAAAATTATTAAAATTTGGATCGCCTAGATGGATTATAATTCCATTAGGGTGACTTCAGAAAAGATCCAATGAGTATATGCTGTGCTGCTTTGACCATTAAAATCTGGCTTATTTGGGACACTGTGTCCGAAACGGGCCAACCACAATGTTTTGTATTTTTTATGCATCTCGATTGAGTTTTTCATCTACTTATGCTCTCACGTGCTGCTTTTTAACCCAAGTTGAAGTTTTGTAGGATCGTCGTAGGATGTCGTTGAATCGTCAGTTCAAGCCATTTTTTCTATTCCTTCATCCTTAAGAAATAAAGTTTTTCTTGGCCTTTTTGATCGATACGCATGTCTGAATTTGATCTCCAGGAAGTAAAAAACAATGTACTAACATACTAGGACCGATTTAAAAGACTAAAAATTAACAAAGTGCGTTCATTTTCAAATTTCAGTTTCCAAACTTTGTTATCTTCTTTACACGAGAACTACAGACATTTTGGGATTTTGATTATTTATTGAGAAATGTCTGTACTTTATGGTCGAAGAAAGAAAGCCTTATTTCCACCAATCACATTTCAAGGGATGTTTGCATACAATCTGACTTTTGTCTAAACTTTTGCAATAGTGAAAAAAAATGTCTTTTGTAATTTCGGATTTTCCTTTCGGTTATATTTTTCAAAACTCCAGACACGTATGTGAGACCACACTGTCTACCTGTATTAAAAATTTGAACGCATTTCGCAGAGTAGTTTTCTTTTTGATCATATATTTGCATTTTGTCTAAACTTTTGCATCGCAGTGTACAATAAGACGAAGTACATAAAGTAACCAACATGTTGTAGAAAAAATACCGGGAGATGAATGTGAAATGTATTTATTAATTTGTATTATAAATTCCTTTTTACTTGTATCTACTTAAAGAAGGACAGAGTATTGCATACATTTATTTCTATAGTTATTATTTAAAAGTAAATTAAAAAGATGTTTCAGATCGAATAGGAATTTCCTGCAACTGCAATTGCGAAAGTACCATTGTGGATGAAATCACAGTGTAAACTAAATTAGAAAGTTACTTTAATTCTAATTGGCCATGTCAGAGGAGCGGCAACGATTTAAACTATTCGCTAGAAAACTCAGTATAACAACTGCTTTGTAATTCTAGTTAGTAAATTACTTTTGCTTGAGTTTGTAATTTACGTAAAACTGAACAGCGACGAATATTCACTATTGCATGAATCCTCCCATGAAAAATTCATTCACTTACGTTACGCGTCTTCCAAGATCAAAATAATAAATTTTTCATCCCTTCTTGGCACCCATATTAAGAAACTAAGCTGCAGTAACTGAGGCATCAAACGTCAGCCAGAGCAATATCAGGTTCTTGATAACTTTGCTGATATTAAGAGCAGTTACATAAGCATAAAATATCAGAACGAGGAGATTTTTGAATAAAAGCGAATATTTTTCCTAGAAGGAGCTATTTTATGACCAAATCATAAACAATATCGGAAAAATTGCCTTTTCACGTTGGATGTAAAGTCGAAATAATGGCGAAAACAGCTGCGTCAATTTCCATGCTCGAAAATATATTTTCAGACGATATTTAATGTTACTCGGAAGCCTTGCTGAAGTTTTACTGAATGGATTAGCGTAATTTATTGCGATGTTTTAGAAAACCGTAAATCATTTCAAATCAGCGCTGGAGGAATATGTGAGTCAGTAACAAAATAGGTACAGCTCATGATTCTAGTCCCGTTAATATTCCTACGATATTATTTTTGGGTCATTTCAAGAAAAACTCACCATCTTGTTCTGCATACGACGCTCAAAAATTGCAATAAAAATAGTAATTTTAAAAAGTAATGAACAAAGTTTTTTGTCCAAACAGTCCCACACTATGTTATAATTTCTTAACCAGGAAAGCTTCGTACAGTTCAATATAAAATCACTATTTTTTGGTGAAATAAATGAGCGTCAAGTGCGGTACAAGATTGCGGCTTTTTGTGGAATAGACCTTTTAAATACAGGGTGTTTCGGTCTAACTTGTAAGACGTTTAGTTTCTGATCGGTTCGTTCCAGATGCATACTTCCAACTGCAAAAATGCTCATAATGAAGAGCAGATTTAAGATATTGAAAGTTGAAGCAAAAAAAAATGTAGTCCAAAATTAGGAATGTAACTTTTTGTATGGATCATAAATCCCCCAATTTAATAAGCATAAAAAAACCAATTTGAACACAAAAAGTTTGGCATTAGTACGAAGAATGCTCACCGAGACATGAAACACAGCAGTTTGTGACTTGCACTACATTACACTTGCTGTAAATAACACCTTTTGAGGGGAAAATATAGCTGCTTAGATATAGCAGCTCCAGCCGAATGACAGCTGGTCATTCTACTGAAAGGGAGATATGTTCCATTTCATTTTCTTCACGGACCCTTTTCTGAAAACTCGAATGTCTCAGTTTTAATCGTAAATATTTGAGTTTTTTGCGCTGAAAGCGATTACATTTATATTCAAATGATCTTCTGCATTTATTCAAGCTTATTATTACTCCTGCAAAGGAGGAACGAAATCGAACCTCCCTTATGTAGTTTCCGAAAAAAAAAAAAAAAACACCAACGCGATTTTCCTTGTAGTTGCACCTAGCACAAGAGCCACCAATTGCTACGAAAAATGGTAATTTTTACGAACTAAAGCCTGGAACTACGACGCTACGAAGAAGTGCCAAAAGCATACGTTTTCTTTTTCCTTTGTAGTTCCAATAAGCGTTTTAAACACTACAGATAATATCAAGATAATTATCGTTCAGATAATTATTGCTTTTGTGCATAATAAGGCTCTAAATCTTTGTTTAGATAAAGGCAAAGTAAAATTTTAGAAATACAGTACACTCCCGATTATCCACGGAATTAGGTGGCACGAGTATCGCGGATAATCCGAAAAAAGCATAAAATAAGGGGTAAAGAAGATAAAAAATGTCTTTTGCTCAAAACTAATTGCATTACACTTAAAACGCAAAATGTACGAACAGTGACGATAGGTACAGCATAAAAAAAAATATTTGCATTTGAAGTTCTCAAGCATATAAAATCTGTAAAGAAGCGGTACTTACGACAACGCCCAGGTAAAATACTTTGTTGGATGAAATACATCTCACTTTTGGGTAAGAAATGTTAAGGAAAAAAAAATAAATTCACGCTTTTTCGAAAAAATCCGTTCACTGTGTTTGTTTCTTTCACGAGACCATCGCACGTAATCAAGAGTTTACTTTAAAAGATTAAAAATTAAAAAATGAAGTATTCTTCAAAATAATCTGAAATTTGTCTTATTGTTAACTTAAACGTAAATTATTCAATGTGTCTGTTATATGTATCATTAAATGTGCCATTTACCCATTCCCCACCCCGTATAAAACTTTGGCTATGATTTTAGATTTTCAAAAGATGGCAGCTCTGCTTAAAACTTAATACCAAATTTCTTCCGAACCCAGACATTAGCCCTTAAAGCTGCCCCAATAAATGAGAAAAAATATTCGATAGCACCGTGGTTATAAACTCGTGGCTATATCATTTACCCCATGTTTTCTTTTTCCCCACTGACCCTAATCTATATCATATTTTAAGGATCATATTCCGAGTTATCTTCTTATCTTTACAATGCTGAACAACATATTTTCTCCTCAAAAGTTATAATGTAACTCCTCATGCTTTTTACTTTTGTAAAGTAAACTGAGATTGAATCCTGGGAAAGTCCTTATTCTTTTATGTTTCAAATCTATTTTCTTGCATCTTCTCTATATCTCATGCTATTTTCCTAATGCATCTTTTTCATGATCGAATAAAACATCTTATCCATTTATATGCACGAAGAACTAGGAAATGGGTATTTAGGAATACATGTCGAGGATACATTTCCATCGTATTGAAGGAAGTATACCATTTATATTGAATTTCTTCAACAGCTTAAAAATTCGTCCATCCCAGTTTCACAGATGATTATTTTCCAGGATGAACTCAAAGAAACATACAAATAAATATACATACATTTATTTAAAACTTTATTTTACATGTTTTCATAAAAAATTGCATTCCCGTTATTCAGATAATTAAATTGGTAGAAGCAATTCAATTCATTATTTAACATGCAGCAATTCATTATTTAACGGTCATTATTTAACATGATAATTAATTATGTATTTATTTTTATTTTAACAATCCTATACGCTACAACATTTGAGGTGAAAATTAGACATTATCATGATTTGTAGTTAAAATGTTTTATTAAGGAATATCAAAATTAAATTTAATCATTTTTCAACCACCCAACTGATTTTCCCAATCACCGTCAAGGTGTTGTAAACGGGTAATTTTCTGATTTTCACGAATGTCTCTTGCGCAACTTTTTTGAATTTAATTATTGATTTATCTATTTATCTAATGTCATTCTTAAACCTGATATTATGATATAATTGTGATATTATGATACCCTTGAGTTCGAAACTTTTGACTATTATATGAAGGGCCAGAGGGAAAAAAGATGAAAGTGACCAAAAAGCGATTTCGAGAAAAATGAAGAATAAAGTTTGATTTCTTGTAGCTCCTCGAGTTTTCATGCACATTTCAGTCGCTTCTCATATTTTTCCCCCTTGTTGTTCTACCAGATGATACTAGTCCTTCATAGCCCCTAGATAGCGCTAATATCTCAAAATTGACAAAAAAGTAACTTTCATTTTTTCCCCCCTGGCCCTTCATATATTATTTTATATTGACCACATCTACTGCAATATTATTCCCATGGCAAGCCAAAGTAATTTCATTCAAATATACATTGTGTGTGTGTATTTCTTAAAAAAAGAAATAGTTTTAAATCTTTTACTAACGTTATGGAGAAGTAAATTAAAAAACTAGTTAACGGGAAATTTAAATTATTTTTATCTGTTGATGAGTGATACCCCCCCCCCCCCCAATCTGCTACTATTCAAATGAATTAATAATAACAATATTTTTCCGAAATATACAGTAAGAACAATACTTTCTCCAATGAAAATAACTATATTTGAAAAATTAAATGAATAAAAAATGCAATTAAAAAATTGCAAATATAAATCTTTTGATAAGCATACGAGAATTGCATGAGAGAAATGATATTTCACCATATATAAGACAAAGAAATTCCTGTGGGTTTTCTGAATTCTCAGAGAAGAAGCATTGTTCGTTCTTAGTTCTTCTGTTTCCAGTTTTGTTCACATTAATTGCGAGATTAAGAATCATAATTAGCATGCTTGTTTAATTCACTTTAATCAACATAAGGGAATATTGTAAATGTCTTTCAGCATTAAACGAAGCACCAGAAAATATTTTTAATTTCTTTTTTAAATTAATTTTAGTGAAATTAAAGCTCGGTATGGTTTTTAATAAGCTTCAAAATACGTCTTTACCTTCTTATTTGCTTCATTAATAAAGATTTTCCCATTCTCTCGAGGAGCAAGAAGAATAAGAGCGCCAAGCTCTTAAAAAAATTAGCATATTCCTCATTAAGTATTCTCTGCACATGATTTCGGAAAAGTAATTAAAATAGAACATAATGAGGTCTAGCAAAAAAAAAAAAGGGGGGGGGGGAAATAACTTCTGTCATTCATAGAAACTTCTATTATCTTTGAAATGATGATATTGCTGCATGTATTTTTAAACATTTTCTTAGCTTCACTATTATTTGATTCTTTGCCTTTTTACTTGGAACAATCTTAAAAGAAAATTGATTTAGCTTTTAATTTCGTCTGTGATTTTGATAAAAAATTCTTTTCGGGTGGATTAAATGATCATAGCGAAGTGGAAGAACAATATGTATGTTTTTGTTTTTTTACATCGCTCTTTTTCGTGTTCTTCTATGTAGAGTTTGATGTTAATTATCTATAGGTTAATTAAATGCATCATCAAATGCTTAAATCTTTCACTTTGCATTGCAGTTCAAGGTACCAAAAAAAAAATTATTTTTTACCGACATTAAAGAACATACGGGATATTTAAGTGGGGTTTTATTGGGATCTGCTAAGCTGCAGTGGTTTTTAAATGAATAGATCGGCAGCGTAAAAAAATGTATATGAACTGCATAATTCAAACAACATAAAAAATATAATAAAAAGTAAAAACAAGAAGAAAAACAAAATTCAATTATTGTGACAAATGCAGGAGATTTTTGAACAAACTAACGAGCAATCATGTTTCAGTATTTATATCATAAATATTCACACCAAACACTTATTCTTAAACAGCAACCTATCCCTACTGCTATAATTTCCAGATAAAGGTTTTTAATGTACTGTACGCGATGTAACTATTTTTGCGTAAAAGCCACAATAGGATACATAAATAATTTTAAGTAAGTAAACAGTATTTGAATGCATTTTGTAACTTGAAGTACAAAGAATCAAATGAAACAATAATCCAATTGGGGTGGATTGCTTTCTGTCGGGTTACTTAGTTTACCTACTTGCTAAGTGGACCATACTAGAATTAAAATTTCACAGCACCTCAACAGCAACAAATTAACTTCTTTTTGCACCACAAAGCTTGGAGAACGAATTAAGCAAACTGCCTATGCTCATGGCAAAATAAAAATGTAATAAAGAACTCCATTTGTATTCTGCCCAAATAGCAACGACAGCGGTATCCCCTGGTAATGGTTGAGAAATATTCTGAAAGCCATAGGGAGACGACACAATCCAGCAACAAAAGCAGAGGAAAACAAAACGGAGAACGCCGCGAAACAAGGCAGAGGCTCATAGGACGTGGTCAGAGAGATAGCTCGTATAAGGTATTGTCAAGAGAGGGAGGATACAATGTCCATCTGTCGAGGCAATAATAACGTAGCTTTTAACAAAACACAGACGTCCCCCACTGACGTTGGCAGTCGAAGCACGTTGCCCCGCCCGAAAATGGCTGTTTAGCAGCTTTCGTATTGAGAGTGGTTGCCGCGTTGCGTTTTTGCAAAATTCAATGCGTTTGGAAATGTGCATTTTGGAGCCGAGCCAATGGGAGTATCGCAGAAGCTTTTCTCTTACCCATGCTTTTATCTAGGGATTTGCTGTTATCTCAGAAATCCATCAAGAATTATACTAATTATTTAATATATTCAGGTGGTTGTTTTTTTTTTTTTTTTTTTCTTTTTCTGACGAAACTGAAAATAATACTTAAAATGTATCATCATAAGTAACTCTGGAATAAATGTATCAATTTAATTAAATGCATAAATGTATGTAAAATCGAGATAATTATGTCGAATTTAACACGCATATGAAATGTTTGACTTATTTAACTTTATTTTGTCTTTCAAATTATACCACTAAAATATGAGCACAAAAAATAATTGAAATCACGATTTTTTAAAATTTCAATTTCATAAGATACGCAGCAAAAAATTTTTAAGGGCAAAAGCGAAATTTAAAAAATGATCTTAGTGTACAATAATGTATTTTTTTTTAACGCAGTAAAATAAAGAGCTCTTAAGCACCAATTTACAATTTTAAATATGATTTTACTGTATATTTTAAAATAAACATAACAAAGGTATCAGTACTATATATTCACAAAAAAATATTATTTCACAATCATATTTTAAAAATGATCCTAATATACAATTTAAATTTTTACCTAAAATCAAATTTCATTAAAATGCTGCTAAAAGTAATTAAAACTAGTTTTCTTTCATAAAGTTGTATTATTATTATTTTTACACTCATTATTATTACCAATTTTATTACTATTCTTTTTTGAAGGAATTCATGTTACAAAGTGGGGTTTTCTTTCCGGAAGTTACTCTGATGTTGTTAGACGAAAATGCGTTAACCGGAAAAACATAAAAAACTGAGTTATTCACATAGGTAAATGGCTAAATTGACTTACTATGAGATGCAAAAATAACTTAAGCAACATTCTGTATAACTATTCCGCCTTGTGAATAAGATATTAATCATTTCCAGGATACTGAGCCTGGTTAGGCAACAATGAAATCAATTTACTCAAAAGTACTGCTTTCTGGGTTGAGCACATTTCTGCATAACCCCAGTAGCGGATTTAAGGGAGGTGCAGAAGGGGGGCATTGGGATCTTGTCCCTACCCCAGGGAAAAAATCTTTCAGCTTTTAAATTAATTATTATTATTACATTTTTTTCATTAAGCATGTAAACGTGTTTAAATTATTTTTTTTAAAGAAACACACACACACACACACACAAAGCATATTTGAATAAAACAGTTTTTGTTTACTATAGAAGGTGGGCAGCGTAATATTATACATAGACGTCAAGGAGTTTCCAATTTAAGGGGTAACATAAATGCCACAATTCGTTCATTAATTCTTAGTTAAATGCAATAGCAATAATAAAAAAAAAAAATCCTGTTTCAATTACCTCTTGCTGTAATTATTATGGCAAATTTTCTAAGCGCATTATTATGCCATTTTGTTAAAATCATGCTAGGTTTAGTAGTTAATTTCAGCTTGAATTTATATTAAAAAAGTTTTTTTATCCCCACTTTCGAAATAAATTAGAACGAAAAATTTCTTTAATTTGAAGTAGATTATTTAGATGTAAAGAACCTTTATATACATTTTCAGGGAGCCAAATGGTCTCTTTGTTTTTCAATATATTTTTTTTCTTGGCGGGGGGGGGGGCATTTTTTACTTTTCAGGGCCAGAAAAGCATTTCTGTACCTGCCTCTGAATAATACCATCTGCCAAATTAAGATAGCGGAGGAGGGGGGGTGTAGACGAAACGTTTTTTTGGAACCTTCTTGTAGTAAAGTCTTACAATTTTAAGAATAGTGGCAGAAACAGTTTTCGACATTTTGGCACCACCAAAAAGTTGAGGCTCTAAGAAACTATCTAGTTGGCATATCCAGTAATCAGTTCCTGCATAACATTCTGTCCTAAAAACAATTCTGAGCTAAGGCGAAAAGAAAAGAGTTAATCCATTATGACTGGTGGTTACCGCATTCAACTACTTAATTATTTTCTGAAAAATATATTAGAAAGAATATGCTTCTTTGCCTATCGAAACAAGTATAAAATTTTGTCACACTAAATGATACGCAGCTAAAATCTTATAATTTCAAAAACCCGCCTTGGTCTTCTTAATATATGTAATAATTTTCCGTACTCTGATAATCATAAAAGAAAACAATCTAATCACCCTTAATATGCGGGAATTTACTCTTAAAATTTAATGAGAAAGGAGATGATGTCTAAGTGAGTCAACAAGAAGTCTGAACAGCTGCGTATTGTACATGTGATACTCGAAAATTTTTAAAATGTTTACTTTGTTTTATTAATTAAAAGCTAACAAACTAGAGCTTAGGAACAAAGAAAATTAGTGCTAAAGAATTTTGAACAAGTATGCGAGATTTTGCTTAGTTGCAGCCTGATGAAGTGACAACGAAAGTAAAAAAGAACTGTTCTAAGAATTAATTAATCAAACTGAGAGAATTCGTAGCAAAATTAACACAGGTTAAGATTGCGTTGTCTTTTTTTTTTTTATTATTATTATTTATAGTTTGTCAACCTCTATTGCGTCTAGCTTTTAGTGGATTTTTTAACTATTCAATAATCCCTGTAAGCAAATCATTGCCTTTCAAGCTTTAAATAATAATGTGTCGTATTTTTAGTGTAAACATTAAAACCTGTTCAGCATGATATTACAAAATGTATATATTTTTTTGTTTAGTGATAGTAAACTCTCAGTACATTAAAAAAACCTCTGTAATTTTATAACAAATTTTGTTATATTTTTTCATCACCTCGGCCTTTTGTAGAAGCTCATCGTACTATTAAATAATTTTTCCCTGTTATATGTCAATGAAGTTGATAGTACCATAGGGGTAAAGGAAATCAAACACTAGTACGTATTTGTTTTATTTTATTTATTTACATATTTTTAGTGTTTGATTCATGCACAGGAGTGTGCTGTAAAATTCACAGCAGTGCCGTTCCACGTGACGGAACGGGACGTTTGGAGTAGATTTGTCAGTTTTGTTTCATAAATGCAAATACAACGAGCTAGGAACTTACTTGCTGGTAGCAACAATAAAGAATTTTCGTCAGAATTACATGAAATGTTAAAAGTTAATAGTTTTGCAGAAAATAAATCAAGGATAAGCCAACGGAACAGGACACATATGAGTCCCGTTCGGTCACAAGCATTTTATTGCATATTAATTCACTTATTTTCGGTAAAATTATCCACTTTTCATTATTTATGTGATTCGTATGACAAATTTTTGCTGTCGCTACCAATAAAAAAATACTAGCTTGGTTTATTTGTATTTATGAAACAAAATCCACTGCAAAATCTACTCCAAATGTCCCTTTCCGTAACATGGAATAGCTCAGCATTGTTAGAAACAGCACATTGCGAAATAAATGCAATGTACCGTATTATTCGTCGCACTGCTCAGAAGCAGTAACTTGTGAAATTAGCAGCTAGTTGACTGTAGCCGAGTCACCAGCAACTTAGCAGTAAACTACTTCTTTGTGTTTCATTTTTTTTATTAGTTCTGGCAACAGTAGTTTCGAATTTAATGAGTTAGTGAACTTTAAAGGAATAAAAAACTAATTTGAATTTTCACTGATTTACTTTAATGATGATTCGATTAAATTTAAAAGCATCTAGCATGCATCATTATAAAGAAATTCTTCTAGATTGTATAAATAATGGAATAAATAAAACAACTTATAAACAAATGTTTTCTTTTCGTTCCTAAAAACAAATTGTCCTACGGTTTTAGTTCCTAACTTTTAAAAATCACGCAACAAAACTTTCAAATAGCGTGCTTATCAAAAATAAAGAAAATTTTCCATGAGAAATGGTCTTGGTATTTCTCCTGATCATGAAGGAAACAAGGAACGCAAAAACGGAAACGAAAACAAAATGGTTGACAATGCATACTTTTACCAAATGGAAGGAAGAACAAGAAAATCATAAAAACAACTTATCTTTCAAGACAAAATCTTTTGCATTATTTCCGTAAGAAAATATTTTCATTAATGATCGCGAATGTTGTTTTACACGCCGGGGTAATTGGGTAGCACAAACGACGTTAATGTGTCATTTGGAAGTTATTTTAATGTCGGAAATCTTTTTCTGGAAAAAAATGAATACTTCGAGTTCACAACATCGTTCTGAGTAATTTCCTGAACGGAGAAAAAAAATGCGTAATGTCAAAGAATGATAGTCAGAAACTTAGACTCATTATGATGAAAATAAGGAAATGAATATTTTTACGATTAGACTAACTAATTTAGGTTATGTTATAGTTGTTTAAATATTTCTAGCAAAAAGGCTAATGTACCCAGAGCTTGGAATAAAATATAATATTTTTCTTGAAAGTAAACATTTAATTTAATTCGTCATACTGCAGAAGTAAATGTATTGAGTAGTTTTCAATGAGAATTTGAAAGTGTGATAAATGACGTAAACACACACACCCACACATAAGACACAATATGACTTCCGTGACGTTTCTCAAAAAATCTATGTATTTTAAAAGCTGAAGACAAGTTCTTTCGGACTTAACTGTGCCTAATACCCTTGTGACAACATCGATTTTCTAACAGTAGCCCTATTTTTAACCGACGAAAAAACGGAGGAGGTTCTCTGGTCGACCGGTATATTTTTTTTATGTCTGACCACGCATAACTTTTTACTGAATAGGCCGATTTTGATAATTTTTTTTTTGTTGGAAAGGGTACACCTCCATGGTGGTCCCATGGTCCCATGATGCGGGGTTTGAGAACGGAATCCTGAAGAAATTGAGGGAAATCTTTAGAATTCCGTTCATGCGCACCCTCTTTGCGCATGAATTGAATTTCAAATTTCACGAACACACTCTTGCGATTTGATGTTTATTAGGTCACAGTAGCTCGGCGATAGAGTGGCCTAGCGGTAAGACGCTGGGCTCTCATTCGTAAGAGCTTGAGTTCGATCCTCGACGGAGTCGATGGATTTTCAAGCAGCAGAAAAAAATGCACTGTATACGTCAAACGATTATGCGGCATGCAAACTGCAGTTTTACTGATAGAATATATTTAGTCCCGAGTGCCCCAATTTTTTAAGAAATATATTTCCAGGCTCCCATCACCTAAACTTTTAAATTTTAAAATTAGTGATGCACTAATGAATCGGAGGTAAATGGTTACTTTGCGGATTAACCTGTAGGCCAGTTTTAGCCGCATAATCGGTGAAAAACTAGTAATTTAAAAATGTTTTAATTAAGGCAGGAATTCAAGTGAAACAGGCTATCGCAAATTACAATCGCTAGTGGAAATGAATTACATTAGAACGTTTCTTGATAAAAACATCGTGACGTCAGCGTGACGTTTGCCTATGAAAAACGAGCTAGATAAAACGTCACAGCCTACTTGGCGAATAAGAGGAGATCACTGACTGCTTGTGAGCTCTTATCGGCTCCACCCGTAGTGACGTCAGTGCCAAGTTAAGTTGATGATAATGTAATTCACTTCCAGTAGCGATTGCAATTCGAAGCGATTGCAATGGTGTTTCACTTGAATCCCTGCCTAAATCAGCATAGAAATAAATCCTAAAAAGAAAAAACATTGTTTTTAGTGGCAATCGCTTAAAATTTCAGACGCTTTAATAAAGTGAGATAAAGCGTCACGATGGCAACATGACACTATTTCGGGTATACATTTACGCTGAAAAGAATGAAATAAAAATAAAATTTTATAAAAAAAAGTAAAACCGACTTCAAAAACGCAGCTGAAAATTGCTCTGAAAAGTAAAAAATAAATTTATTCTTTGAACACCATCGATACTACTTTTAAACATGAGTTTTGAAGTCGGTGTCGAAACAGTTAATAAAATCATTCGTATCCATTCTTCGGTTACGTGTTTCATAATAAAAACAACAAAAATGTTTCATTCTCAATTTCAAGTGTTTTTTGAAAAGAAAAATCAATCAAATGGTACAATCAATGGGTAAGAATGATTTTTTTAACTGTTTCGACACCGACTTCAAAACTCATGTTTAAAAGTAGTATCGATGGTGTTCAAAGAATAATATTATTTTTTACTTTTCAGAGCAATTTTCAGCTGCGTTTTTGAAGTCGGTTTTACTTTTTTTTATAATCTTTCTCTCTATAGTCTTAAAAGCTCCACATTAGTTTAAGAATATATTTTTATAGATAAAACGATTGAAAACGTTGTTCACCCTCATATTAGGGAGTATATATGAAAACTGTATAAATTCCGTTCTTAAATAGACAGGGTGAAAGACTTTTGTCACCGCATCTTAAAGCTTAAAGGATTGGGAAAATTTCAGCTAGATCAGTCCATTTTCGAGGTGCCTCGTATGCACGTTTGGAGTTTCATTTTTATTTTTCTGATGAGGGATAACAGCCCTAGCTCGCAAGGGCGTATATAAAAATAGTTCTAGGGGGACCAAGCTCCTCTCAAAATCAAGAAAAAAATTAAAATTTAATTCTGATGGCGATTGTTTGCAAATAATTTCCAAACTTTTGGCTCAAAAAGAAAAGCAAAACGGGAGAACATCTGAGCTAGAAGCTGGACCAGCACCCTTTTATTTTCTTTACTACCAAATATAGTCTAACACTACGGCCTTTGAATGTTTTTAATTTTAAAAATTTTCTTATTGATCCGCACGTCCCCAAAAATAGCCTGGAATTGCGTTCTTAAAACTTAAATATCGTAAAGCTCTGAGAGGTGAGTCATCGGTCCTCCCGAACCCTTTCTTCTAATCGCAACAAAAGTCTGTGTGTGTGTGGGGAAGGGGGTGGGCTGCCAATCCTGATGGTCATCTAGTCCCCCTCCAAAAGTCTAACATATGCACACCACTGCTAGCTCGTTATCGCTCACCAACAGCCAATATCTACAAGAAGTTCCATCCGCCGCTCTCTTTCAAAATATACTAACGTCATGACTATAATTCAGCAGGTAATCATTCAATTAAGTATGTTCATAATGACAGTATATTCTGGGCACGAAATTTATTTTTCGCCTCAATCTCTGATATTGCCACTACGAAGTGATAACTGCCTAAATTTGGCAATTGTGTCAATATCTCAAAAAGCAAAATATTCCCCATTGTTTGGGAATATTTTGCTTTTTTGCTTCAATGCTGAATTAATGCAAAAATAATATGTAATAACTTTCTACAACAGTGCTACCACGGTATTATTTTGTAAAAAGAAGCTATAATGATTTACCAAATAGTTTAGCCTTGCTCGCAATCAGGAGCGTCGGTTATGAAATTCAGCCCGATTTTTTTACGTCAGGACGTTTCAATAACATCATTGGCTGCTGCAACGCCGTTAATCCCCATAGTGGTCCAACTCTGATTTAAGAATTGAAAAAAGAAAAGAAAGAAAAAAACAAATACCAGCAAACAAGCAAATTATGCATCTAATTATTCATTTTTGAAAACATTTTACATTTTATATGCAGAATATTGAATGAGCTTCCAAATGTAGACCCATGATGTTGGTCAAATATTGGCAAATGCTTTAGAATTAAAAGGTGAAGTTTTTTATCTGATAACACCTGCATCAAATGGTTCACCTTTTCAAGCATTGCAGTAATGGTAGGTACATGGTAAAGAACATTTATGTGCAAAACCCACGAAAGAAATGAAGCCTAAGGCTCCAAACATACTCAATGTATACAAAAAAAGAGGAACAATGGAGGATCAAACCTGTAGCTATTGGTACTTTCAGCACGTTATTTGTGGCACGCCTGATTGGTTGTCTAACACACCATCCGGAAATTCCAATAGCAGAAAGGCAAGTGGAGAACAACTCATTTACTTTTTATCGTTCTTAAGCAATTGAGAGCTGGAGCCTTTCGAACAATTTCTATTTTTCATCTCGGAACTCACTTTTATTTTCTGGAAAGATGAAAAAGGGGAAAAAGAAAAAAAATGGCTGGGGAAAAATAAAAACAAAGCGTTGGTCAGTACTCATTTTGGCCAAACTCGTGATGCGAATACAATGATGTTTTAAGAAACTACTCACGAATTCGACGTTAAGATCTTGCGGTTCTTCGGCAATTCGCGGTTGGAATTTAATGTTTCATTAGAAGAAATGACTTTTGTTTTCCCAAACAGAAACAGAAATAAAGGAAACCTTGTAATGGTTAAAGAAACAGAATGATTTAAATACCTTTTGTGCACATTTTTGTTAGGGGTCATTAAAAACTTCGTAAACACGATTTTATTTCGAGGATAAGCACAACAAATTGCTTCATTGTTATGCCAGCCGGCACTGGGTCATTTTACTTTGCTTTGAGGTTATGAAAACAATGTGTTTAATAAGTCAAATTATTTATTGGCAAAACATATTACTCTCTAATGGATTCATTCAAGTTGTCACGAAATTAGACGTCAATGCATATGGCTTCAGGCCATGTTTTGTGAATTAAAAATATGAATTTTTTTCCGGATATTGTCCAAAACATTTTCTAACATTCAAAGCTCAGTTAAAAAGAAATAAAACACTGAAATCGTACTTAAAAAAAAGAAAATTCTTTTAACCGTACTAAATATATTAAATAGAAAAAAACCGTTCGGTCGATTTTCATGAAATTTGGCACAATATTAGTTTGTAGCATGGGGTAAAGCACTACGAAGCGATTTTTCGAAAATTCCATTTCGTTCTTTTTCTATTCTAACTCTTAGCGAAATTCGATAAAATAGGGAAGAAATATTTCATATTCTAATATTAAAAAAAGAAAAAAGAGGTTTCTATTAATATATCCAATTAAAAATATTTTGTAAGTTTTTCTAGGATTGTCACATTAATTTTATATTTCGGGTGTATCGTTGTATCTCTTTCTTCTTCTTTTTAATATTTAAAAATTTTGGGCAAATAAGTGTCATTCTCAACTATATGAAAACTGTTTGCTTTAGTCTAATTTTTCATTTAATAATTTTATTTGCATACGCATTTTACTTTATAAAAGCTTTTAATTCTTTTGTTTTGCTTAATAATGAATCTTTTAGTTCAGAAAGTATTCTATTGCAGTTTTTGCATGTATTTATTGTTTCGATACATAATTTTCTATTAAAATTATATTTTAAAACGAGTCATTTTTACTTCAATTTGAAGTTTAAAGACTACACTGTTTGCAAATTAATTAGATTTCTTTTTAATATAGAATAAACACTAAATATCTTGTCTGATGTTTCGAAAAAAAGTTTATTGCTTAATCAACCGAAAATAATTAAAAATATCTTCTGGTAATTTGTAATGTTACTTTCAAAGCATTTTTGTTTCTTTCTTTCCTAAAAGATATTTCTTAAGCTCATTTCTGCTTTTCATTGTATTTGGCTTTGGGATTTGAATAGTAAATGAGGTAGAAAAGAAAGCAAATGGAATTTTCTTTATCTTCTTAGTAACTAAGAAAAAAAAAAGACTGAAGAAACAATGGTTCGTCCTATGGGGAAGAAATAGGTTAAATTGCTTGAAATGAGCTTCTTTGTTCGGAAAAAGACTTTTGCAGGCGGTAGTATCATTACTCACAAATTAATGTTTTGTTTTTATGAAACTGAGCAAAAGAGATACTTTAGCATACCTGTCCTCGCAAAAAGTGAGCTAAGTTGAAGCATGGCATCGACTTGGAATTTAATCACGCGAAACCACATAATGACATTCAAAACAAAGTCTTTTTAATATGAATCCAGAATTTAGTTAGAGAATAAAAAATGTGGCCCTAAAATTAATCTGTAATTAGCATCCAGCGAAACTAAATTTATTCTTAGTAGCTTGTACAGAAGGAAAAAATTTACATGGAAAATCAATTTAGGGAAAACCTTTGAAAAAGGCGGAAACGAAATCAACCGTGAAGTAGTATTTACGACGCGCTTGGGAAAAATAAAGGACTAGGCTTTAGTCTTCATTTCCTTTTGCTCTTCAAAGCGGGGAAATGGGAAATCGTAAAAATAAATTCTGGATTTTATTTGTTTATTAGCGTACTTCTGATAAGCATTTTATTTTTGCGAGCTCATAATAAATTATCCGAAAGGAGAGCTTTTAGAATAAATTATACAGTTAGATTAAAAACACAATGGGAGCCAACTAGTCAATTTTGACCGTCTTGTTTGGGATTTAAATTAATATAATCTTTCTTTGAAATGTGCACTTTAAGAAGCAGATAATTTGTTTTATGCTAAACACATATGTAAACTGGAATGCTACTTCAACAACAATATCGATTTTTCAGCCTCACAGGAAGTAACACAAAAACAGTATTCTTAAAAACACTATGCATCATACCTTATATTAAAGCTTTTTTTTTATCACAATATCGTTTTCAATTTCGGTGACGTATGCCACAAAGATTCTCCAATCTGCATTTACGCTATCTGAAGCATATGAGAGGGGGTGTCTGCTGTCAGTTTAACCCGTATGGTGATAACGAAAAGTCTTTTTTTTTTTTTTTTTTTCAATAAATGTAAAAACGTTTTTAAACTCTTGGTATTTACATAAAAATCTGTATAAGGAATAATTTAATGCCAAAATCAGTTTTAAGCTTCAGAAAACGGTAATTAAAGAGTAAAAATAGTTTAAAATACAAGTAGATAAAAAAAAATGGAAACGTACTCCCTTTAAAAATTTTAATTTAAAAAATGTTCAAAGTATCAACCGATGTATTTAAAACTAATAATGGATCTGTTCTATGTTGTGTTAAACACATTTAAGGCACATGTTCTGAAAAACTTGAACCTTAAACCGTAAATATTTTTCAAAAAAAAAAAAAAAAATGCATAGCTTCGCTGAGATTTTGCATCATTACAAATGTACTTGCGCTCCAGAAATTCAGAGTCGCTGACTCATATTGTTTTATAAAGTTTAAACTAGTTCTATGAATTTCAGAACTGAATAATGTTCATCCTGCACAATAACTTTTTCTAAAAACATTTAAATTAATTCTTATTGGGCTTGATTCAAATCTCTTATTTAAAAAAAAATAACTTTGCAAAAAAAAAAAAAAAAAGAATAAATAAAAAAAGAAAATTAATTTTAAAAAAGCAGCAATTTAGAAAAAGCTGAACATAAATAATAGTAAACAATGTTCCATGATATTTTCTCCAATTAGAAGTTTTTGATAAATTATTCTATTGCACATCAGGGTTTGTTACACAATAATGTGCTGTGCTATTAGATACTAGATTGATATTTTAGCGCTCTCGTATTGGTAGACTTAGATTGTAGCAAATAATTAATTGTGAAGTTACACGGAGTAATGTTTGAATGAAATATATGACTTTGTTATAGAAGAAATGTATGTTCGATTGTTACATGGATACATCATTAAAATAAATTGTTCAGAAAAATGAAATGTTGCATTTTAACAAGTATTGTTCAATTTCGTGTAAAAGAATAAAAACTTTACGTTATTCATTTTGATGTCCCTTATCATTCTCATTATGATATGAAATAAAACTTTGATAAACATTAAAAAACACTGATTATCGTGTCTTTGTTCTTTTTTTCCTCTTTTGGTTCAAAGAAAAAAAAGAGAATGCATAGCATCAATTATTTTTATTTTCTTCTCATTAATTTACTTGTGCACTAAAAATATAACGGGAACCAAATTTTGGACATTGTAAAATACATTTTTTTTTCATTGTTGCAAAAGTTTAGACAATAGTCAGATTTTATGCAAATATCCCTTGATATGTGATTGGTGGAAGAAAGTCAGGACTTTATTATTTGAATATAAAGTGCAGAAGTTGCAGAATAAATAATCAAAAGCTCTGTAGCTCTCGTGTACAGAAGACTGTTGGACTTGACCGGTTCTTCTTTAGGCGTCTTTCTTTCAGTCTTGGGATGGAAGAAAGACGCCTAAAGAAGAACCGGTCAAGTCCATAGCCTACCTTCCCTACGTTGAGGGCGTCACAGACCGAATTGAAAGACTTTTACGTCGACATAATATTAAGACGGTTTTCAAGCCCTCCAATAGAGTCAGCGATCTGCTGCGTTCAGTGAAAGATGCTAGAGATCCGTTGTCCGCCGCAAGAGTTTATAAGATCCCCTGTTCCAGTGGATTAGTTTATATCGGGACGAGCGTTATTATTCTTGTATTAACGGAGTCTTAATACAAGAATCAAAGCGCATCAGAGAAATTGCCGGCTGGGTCAGACTGAAAAGTCGGCTATCGCGGAGCACACTTTCAGTAGTGGAATCCATGATATAAAATTCAAAGAGGCCAAAATAATTTCACGTACTTCAAAGTTTTCCCCCAGATTGAATAGAGATGCCATTGAAATTTTCAAACACCCAAATAATTTTAACAAGAAGGAGGAAGAAGTAAAAGTTAACAAGCTTTGGCATCCAGTCATCTGTCAATCCCGAGCCGGAAGGTAGAGGGCGCTGCGTTTTCAATTTAAAATCTTGCAGCAGTTCGAAATTTCGCATCAGTCGCCAAATTAATCAACGACACCCACTGAAGATGACCGCCGCAGTTGCGATCGAAATGTATGGATTAAAGCCATTCAGACCACTGCACAACAGCCCGGAATCCTTTACTAATATAAATTTTCTTGTTAAGTTTTGGTCGCAATTTAACTAAATTAAAAACTATATTAGTTCAATACACTTTATGATCAAAGAACTTAAAAGAGCCAGACATATTAGTGTGCACGTGAGATCCTGATACTAAACAGCTTTAATTATTTTCGAGTTTTGACATACTTATAGATACACGCGTACTTCCCTTTCTTGATAAACCTCGTTAAGCAAATGCTTTAATGATACTAAAGGTTCTGGTAACAAATGAATACACATTAGAAATTTAAAGGTGATAGGTTATGTCTGCATTCCTGCGCATTTTCAATTTCCTTACTTCTCCAAAATACCCACTGTAGAGCTTCATTTTCAATTGATTACATTACGAAACGTTTTCCTTTCCTGCGGTCCTCAGCAAAGGACTTAAACTTGAAATTGGAGAAACGACATTTGATTGTGAACGATATGAGCAACAGTGTCACTTATTAAAGGCGATAGGAGTGTAAGAGTTCCTTAATTAGAGAAAAGAGAGCTTGGTATGAAATTTAATCAAGATTTCTAACTGTTATACATTTAATAGCCAAAATCTTTCTCTGTGATCCGGTAACTATTTCAGGTTACTAACAGAAAAATTCGTGCATTTTATGTGAGAAACTAAACATAATTGTTGTTCCAAACCTATTTTTTTAAGGAAGTCAGAATTGTTTGAACTTAGAATATCTTTAAAGTTAAAAAAATAATTTTTTTTTCATCGATTTATCTTAATTGTATCACCCTTAATCAATTTCCCTAAGAAACGTTAAGTTATGCATTATTAATATGTATCAAATTCATTTCCGTTCTTTAAAAGTAAAGCATTGTATGCAGTAAACTCTCGATTATTCGCCGATCTTTCACTTTCTTTTAAAAGCAATGCATCACTGACTGCAGAAAAATATACCCATTTTTACACTTTTTTTTAAAAAGCTAAAACTGATTCGATTTTAAGGTTCCTTTTAACTTTAAAAATACGTCACTCTGGGCTAAATGCTCGGTGCTTCTTTCTAATAAAATTTTTATATCTTAATTTATATTGTTTTACGGCGTTTATTATAAACATTTCCAGCATATAAACATCTAAATTTTGTTTTAAAGAACAATCTGTAGATTAGAGTAGCCATTGTTGTTTAAGAGCTGTAAGATAAACATCACGTTTTTCTGTATATAAGAATGCTCAATGAGTATTTGGGTGATATTTTAACCAAAGTAAAAATTTAATTTTACGGCATTACAAAAAATAATTAATTCGCTTGAATTAATTTGATACAAGTGCTTTTATGAAACAAATTATCCGCAAATTGTGAAAGGGCTCATTTACTTGCTGAAAAAGTTTTGAAATTCTTTTCGTATTGAAAAGACAATAAATAGCCCATGTAATTTGAGGGGAGGGGGAAAATTCTTTTTGTGTTCGCAGGATCTTTCAAGATCTTGAGACAGCAAGAAACCACTAATCAGCTTTCTTTTATAATTTAATAACTAAGTGCTAATTTCACGTCAGATTGAAAAACATAATGAAAGAAATTAAGAAGTTAATTAGAGATTAAGGAAGAAATGAGAAATTAAGTTTTTTCTGCATCGGTTAACACCTTATATTTTTCCTTAAATCAGAACCAATCTGAAAGAAAAAACACAATTTTTCATAAAGCAATTATCAACCTTAATAACGATGCTATGCCACGAAAAAGTTTTAAAACAGTTTTGCTTGCTTTCTTCTTTCGATATTTTATTCATTATATTTTTATAGACTTAGATTTCTTCCAACTATGATAGAATAAATCGAGTATAAAATTGGCGTGCAGTATTTAAATTGTACATATTTAAAAAAAAAATGCTTTCCTTGTACATGATTTACGAAATTTTTTATGAAAAACATTTTATTTTATATGCAGTTTGAAACATCAAATCTAGTTCAATTTTTTACTGCATGTTGTGTCTTGCTTCGATGTCTGTGCATCCATAAGCTATAGCTATATATATATATATATATATATATATATATATATATATATATATATATATATATATATATATATATATATATATATATATATATATATATATATATATATATATATATATATATATATATATATATATATATATATATATATATATATATATATATATATACTTTTTTTTGCATTGAAAAAGGCGTTCCTTGTAACGCCGAAACACGTGTCTGCAGTATCCCTGCTTATTTGTGCCTCCTTAACGTTGTAATTTTATCTACATCAATAGCACAAAGGTATTTGTAACTTTATTCACTTTATGTGTTTCTCTTTTTGTTTAAAAAAAACTTATAAAAAAACCAGTGCTAGTTTTACCCCCTGAAGTTTTAGCATCTGAGACTATGCAACTTGACCGGCAGCAAACACGCAAGGTTTTACATGATTTCATGGATTTTGTGTTGTTGTTGGTCCAGACAGAAACACATCACGATGGACGGGAAGATGTGTATTTATGCCCAATGTCAAATATAAAATTACAAGGTCATATTACTATTTTTTGTTGAAAGTTATGTGTTTAACATCTGACAGCTGAAACGACAATTTTAAACATAAAATTATGGGGTGCAATGTATTTATGTAAGAGGATGCCATAAACCAAAAGTGCACAAATTTTATATGTACCATTTTCTTGCTTGCAAGTAAATTCTTTAAAACTATTATAATAGTATCACGGAAGAAATGAGTCGATGGTCAATAAAAATAATTACTGGGCTTTCTATTGCGCAAACGTTGCTAGAGCGTAATGCATTGAACTAAATCAGAATTTAACTTTTGTGCATTGAAATTGCTTAGATACACTCACATTTACTTAACATTTCTCGTTTGAACAACAACATAAAACCCTTTTGCATGAAAACTTGTTTTAAAATGTCGAACTATGTAAAAGCTTCAAAACTTTGGAGTAATAATGTAATTTTCTTTACGAAATACTTTTATGCATACTAAAGAATTTAATTTAGTCTGGAAACAAAATGTTTGTTACATGTGGCAACGAGACGTAATTTTAAACAGTATAAATAATGTTTCCATGATCATGCTCCAACGAGTTTAATACATTTATCTCTTTAAAGTTTTCCTTAGAAAGAAATAAAATCAAAGTGCTGTTACGCAGAGAAAACTTAATAATGCACTGTAAAGGGGAAAAAATGATATAAGTAAACAATTTATAGAAAACTTTGGAAATCTTCAACTGAACGTGTGTCTTAACTAAGACTATAAGATTTTCCTTAAGCTGAAAATAGCTCACAAAAATGGCGTTGTAAAATTAACTGCGACCGTCTCCAGTTAACTGTAGTTTGTTGCAATTTCTTCACATAGAATACATCCCTCATAAAATTTTCATCCCGACATGGAACTCCCAAGAGATTGAATATTATCAAGTTGTTACCGCGAATATAAATCCGCCTCTGAGCGTCTTTAATTACGGTCGAGGATTGCGAATTATTGTACCACTCTAGATTTATAAGTCACGGTTAGAGTTAGCAATAAACTTTTATTCGCAGCTTTTACAACGTCTCGTTTGCGCGTGCGCTCTGTAGCAAAAGTTGGATTTTATTGCTGCTATTCGTTCGAAGTCAAGGTGGAATAGTTTTTTAATGTTCGTTCTATGGGATGCTACTCTTATTAAAAACTAACGAGACTGTGGAGGAAGAGGTTTGTTTGCAGAATTTGTCAATTAATGGACTTAAGAGCAAAATTGTGTTTATTTTAGGAAAGGAAATTGAAATTTGTGTAATTTGTGTTTTATGTATTCATGCTGATTAGCCACAAGAAAAGTAAAATGTTTTCACCAAAAGAACATTTGAGATAGTTTTATGTTGCTAAATGCTGTTTTGAATCACTACCAGTTAGGACGTTTTTTTTTAATAGAAAAATGTTGACTTGTTAAGAATGATAACTGGAGAATATTGCTTTCTATGCAGCAAAAAATGCCTTAGAAGATAAATAATGCGGCACATTTATTACACCTAGAATAAAAAATATTATGTAAAGCGAAAACGTCAGAAGTTCTGGTTTCATTTTAGTACATTTTTCGTTTGGGAATAAAACGAAAGTATTTCGATGCATATGACTAAGAAAAATCTAATAACAGGAAAAAAGGTCCTTTTTTTTGTAAATAAAGGAGAACTAATCTAATCAATATGTTTCTAAAAGATAGTCGTGGCAAAGTCTTTCGTTTCCTAACTACATAAATCCAATTTTGTTTTTCAGCTATACTGAATAGTATACAAACTACGAAATAGCCTAATGAAGATCAGAAAATATTTCCTGCAATTTCGTCTGCAATTCCCTTACTTCTGTGCTATCTTTTTTTTCTGCGGGTTTAAGAAAAAAATCGTTCAGAACTCAATAAGAATGCTGTTCCATTAACTAAGTGAAATTTTCAAACTTTAACCTGAAAAAATCCCCATACAAACGATTTATGCTGCAAAACAATGCGACTTTTCAATATCCAAAAATTTATAAGCATATATTGTTCTTCGTAACTCAAAAACACCATTTTGCCTTTTTATTTTCAATTATAAATAATGCTCAACTGCCTTGCATGTGTGCACTTATTTATTTACTTATTAATTTTTTATATATGTTACCGTTAAGGTAAAAAATCCGTTATTTTTTTTAATACCTATTTATTCCATGAAATAACTGATTGTGTCCGTGCAAAAAAAAAAAAAGTTTAAAACGCTCTTGTATTTCATGGTTTAACTACTTATTTCATAGAATAACGATCTGCAGCCTATTAAAGTGTAAAAATATTTATATCATACATCTCGTTTTTAAGTATCAGGTACATTTACGTTTCGTTCAACAATATGGAAAGTAGCGGGAAAAAAAACGTTAATTTCGAATTCAAATAAAAATAATTTTTGAAAGACAGCAAAAATTCACATACATAGTTTTGAATCGCACTAGATATTTTTTGTACGGTACACCATCTAATATCTTAGCTTTGTCCTGCTTTTGCAAATAAACTCTGGTGCAAATAGCAAAAGTATAGCAGATATCACGAAAAAATTATCATATACGAGATTTTTCGTCCAAACCTTTCACATATCGCTCAGAAAGTGACCACTCATTGCAAGTTGATGAGTCAGGCATACTTGGGAAAAATTGCCCTAACAGGAATATTAGCGGGAAATTGGTTTCTGATAGGAGGTCGCAAATCACTTGGCGCCACGTAATCACTAATTCTCACCGTGCAATCCCCCCCCCCCCTCATTCCTCACACGTTCTCGATGAAGCAACTGGGGGAGCGAGTCGCGCCATTGGCAGGGAATGTTTCAATTCATTTCGCGTCAGTGACTCTTAACCTAGAAAAGTAGCCATGAAATCATACGTTTACTGAATTGTAAGGGGCATAAAATTTAGTCGCATACGTATCGAAGTATTCAAACAGGCGTGTTTCAGAGAAATGCATCGAAAAGAAGTTTCTAAAAGTGTAGTATTATTGCTTATTGCAAAAAATTTTACGAATCGTCATACCGCTTAGCTATTTACGTGGAGGACTGAAATTATTTTTTTTAGTTCATGCAACTTTTGTGCTCATATGCTCTATTTTATGGTATCATAATTAGTCGAAATTCTAGATAGTAAATGGAACCTTTTACAAAAGAAAAAGAAAAGTGAAAGTACTCCTTTGTTTTAAATGGCTGTAAATGGTGCATCGTGAAAAAGAAACTTTTTTTTTTTACAGTACAATATTGGCAGCCGAGGTTACAATTTAAAACTGGAAAATGCAGTAATAAACTGCAAAACTAGCAATTTTACAGCTTTTTACTGTAAAGCTAGCAATTTACAGTTTATTGCAGTAAAATTTAGCTGTATTATACTGTAAATACAACAGTATAATACTGGCAGCAGAGTTTCCAGTTTAAAACTGTAAAATACAAGGTAATAAAATGTAAAATTAGCAATTTTAGTTTATCACTGTAAAGTTGCTATTTTACAGTTGTGAAATGCAAATTTAAATATAATGTAAAATGTAAAATTAGTTTTACATTTTATTACTGTAAAATTAGCTGTATTATACTGTAAAAGCAACATTAATTTTTAGTGTACTCTGAGGGCCCTGCTCCATATTGACGTAAAGCAGAAAAATAAAGCAGAAATGTAAAATGAATTAAATGGTGTTCCTATGGAAAGTACCCGGATTTTCGGTTTCTGCCTTCGGTTTCGGTCGCGTTTTCCGCTGATGTGGAGCAGGGCCCTCAAAGTTAACTCTTTAAATGCTTAGTATTAAGATTTATGCCGTCGGAAGAAAGCCAATAAGATTGCATATCGTAACTACAAATAAAATAAACCCTCCAATTATAATAGAACACATGTGAAACAAAAATTTATCTATAAATATATGTTTTCCATAAATTAGCGAATGTGCCAGTCATTCATTAAGAAGAAAATGAAAAAAAAAATTGTTCTAGGATAAAAATAGGAGAAGAAAAAAAGGTCTAGTGATCTGCCTTGTTTACAATTTGTAATTTGGTACTGTTTACCGACCTAGGAGGACAATAGGCCCAACATTATCCTAAGACAAAATAACGGCCTTCGTTTTTGCTAGACTTCAATTGCCTACCATTGGTAGTTACATGCCTTCCGCGAGAGTTTGCAAAGGTATAATACTCAACTATTTAATTATTTTTTAAAAGTAATCCTAATACCATGACTTATTGGCAACGTTCCCGAATCTAATTGCTTTAAATAGTTGTTATAAGTAACAGCGATAGGCAAAAAATACTTTTGTACGTTTATACACAATTGCTATTTACTGAACGAAAATCACGCGATTTCAATAACAGTCCCAGAAATATCTGAAATGGTTGGAACTCGTTATGTATTTGAAAGAAAAATAATATCCAGCGAAATGAAATATTTATGATGTGGCGATTAGAATAATATTTTGAAGATCCAATAGATTCCGCCTGGTGATAAATGAAGGGAAATAAAATGGAATGTTCATTAAAATTCAGCTCACATATTTGAACGTTATTTGAGAAATACTTCGCTTATTAAGCCCGTCATAATCTTTTGGCACATAAACAGTAATTTATAATCTATCTCGAATAAGAGTATTTTGATAATGCATAGCAGAGCTTTTTAGAGTATTTTTAGCACCTTCGAATGAAGTTCACACTCAGCCTCTTTTGCTTAGTCTTTTGTACAAATTTTTAAGTTTGTAAAAATTGTTTTAGGAGTAAGTGGCTTGGTACAAGCACACACTTTATTGTTTGCTTCTTCTTCTTTTTTTTTTGTAATCCTTTATAAATATCTTATTTTCTATCGTGCAGAAGGAATGTTATTACTGATCTCTCCTGTAAAGAAGACATTTAAGTACTTTTCGTATATTTACGTAAACAAAAATTACAATTCAGGCTTTATGATAAATTGATAGGAGTATATTAAATTTATCATCATTATGATGATAAATTTCTCGTCAATTTTTTTTCTCAGATATAATATATTAGCAATGAACATTCTAAAACGAAGAGCCGAGTTTTCAAGACGCAACAGTCTTAATTTTAATTTAAACAATGCATTTGCTAAAAACACGTGCAGAAGTAATAAAATAAATATAATCGTTTATTTCGAAAAGGTAACATCTCTATTTTGATCTCCTCTGTCTCTTTAGAAAATTAAACAGCGCACGGTTATATTTTTGAATGTCATAATCAATGAAAAAATGCCTTTAGTTAAGTACACAAGTACTGCAATAATTTACCAAATAACCATTGATTATGACCTTCAAAAATATAACCGTGCGCTGTTTAATTTTCTAAAGAGACAGAGGAGATCAAAATAGAGATGTGACCTTTTCGAAATAAACGATTCAATTAGATGGAAATAACCTCTTTGAGTTAAACAAGAATTTAACATATTTGAAGTCTTTGTAAGATGTTTTGTGCCACAATGGCTACGTTTATTACTGTGCAAGTACCCAGGATCAATACTTAATATGTTCATTTTAAACTAACTGCATTGCGTTATTGTGTTGAATTGTTTTTAAAGCGTGTTATATGTGCGGATTTATATGTTTTTTGGTTTCAGAATAAAGTGAAGTGTAAGTAAAAGTTACTTTGCACAGAGTATTTTTTCAAGAAACTAAATTATTCCGCAGTGTCCGTATTTAGGAATTGTTTTTTTTTTAATCGGAAGAATTAGATTTTTGCATTCAAAAGTTTTGTTTAAAAGATTTATTTGAGTATCTATGAATTCATCTAAGTATTTATGACATGTTTACGGTTATATTTTTATAAATAAGAAAACATCATTAAACAATTTTCAACGAGTGAATATGCTAAATTTTTTGAAGTGCTAAGTGCTTAGTATTATATTGCCTTCATTACTAAAGTCAGACAATAATACTCGTCCTCCACTTTTAACACTCTATTTAGCATTACAAATAATATTTAAATCACCTGTAGGTATATCTTATTTCAGTAGGCATTGCTCCTATTTAGCAAAAGCAACACAAAATAAGTTAATGCTATTCCTAAATAAAACTTTTCCGGAAGATAACGCAATCAAACCTGCAAACAAACACGCTTTATCAATGCTGCACGTTTTGTCAAGTAAAGTACTGCATATGAATTTTATTATTTAATAAGACCCAATGCTCTGTTATTGTTTGTTCTATGAATCTGGTGCGCGTTAAAACGTTTTCTCCCAGCACAAAGTCGTTTCCTTCTTTACGCTTCTCTGGAATATGAGAGAAGGTATTGCTTCAGGTTATGATCAAAGCCTTGGATCTCTTAGTATCGCAGGATCTTTCATTACACGGATACCCTGCTAATCTTTAATTAAAAGCTGAGGCCTAGATGGTATATGGTTTTTCGAGCATACTATCTAACTGAGATCGATAGAGGCTTCTCTCTGTAATTATGTTACCATTTGAAGTTTGTTTGAGAGCGGCTCTTATTCAAGATTGTGAGTTTTATCAGTTGTAATCAAGAAAACTAAATTAGTTCAACATAAAGCGCTGATAGAGAGTTTTGGAGGACAAATTGTTTAGTTTAGTTAGTTTTTTTTTCTATAAGGGCGTTTTAATTACAATTTCCTGCGAATTTAAAATCGTTGAAACAAATATATCTTAGAATTTTTACGACAATACATGTATGCAATGAAACCATGCAGTTTCTCTATTTTACTTAAATGGTGAGCTTTATTTGATGAAAGATCAAATGTTTGTTTTCCTACAAAAATAGTTAGAGGCATTTTTTCCTGGTGATTAATGATAAATCAATTTTTAAAAAAGTGAATGACATTCTTTTTTGGAAAATTCCACACACCGATTTGAGAAGTATGGAGACGTTTTCTTGGGGTGACAAGAGACCAGTGTAGTGGAACAAATTAAACATATATTTTTTAAATAAATGAAGAATGAATATACATTTTTTAAACCATAGGCTTCTCTTCAGCACTTAATATGGATGCTTCAAAAGTCTTCTAGGGTGAAAATTAAAACGAAAGAGATCGCCGATACAATGGAAAATTAACCCTTGTCCTTCAAAAAGCAGCTTTCTTAATGAAATACATTTCTTTAAAAAACTTATTGCTCAGTAGTAATTTAACAAAAAGGCCCTTGAAGTTTGAAAGGAAAATAAGAAGACGTGTAGGAAAACTACAATTATCTTTGAAACTTGGGCTTTGATTATCATTAAAATTTATTATTAAAATATGTATTATCAAACTGCGTTCACAAATCCGTAATATATACACTGCGTATGGCAACCGGAGAGAAAAATGTTAAGCTCACACTTCTATAAAAGAGAAATACTCAAAGGGAGTCTGGTATAACATTATTTTTTGGGCATCGACCTGCAGTTTCCGGTGCCACACTACTTCTGCATATCAAAATCGATATTGAGAAGTGACCACGAATGCGCCTGAAATTCTACGTGCTTTGTATTTTCAAAGACTGATTGAAATCATGGGAGTCATTTATCAGGGAAGCATTGGGGTACATTCACAAAGTGAATACGTTTCCCGTTATCGGTTTATTATGCAAATGCCGGATTTGCCATTGATTCTCGCATTGAAACCGTATCAGTTGTTTCAGTCTTTTATAATGTCAGAAACTAAGACTGTTTATCACTGACGTTTCAATATCAAAATTTGTCAAGATATTCTGTAGTCAGAATTTTTTTGTAAAGCAAACGTGTAGGTTTTTACACATGAAAATGTTGGCGGTGTATTCTTTTAAATTTAAGATGACTTTTTCTTTATCGTATTGGGAAGATCGATCAGTGCATGAATTCTTAAGAATTCTTAAGTATAATTTCAGTTTTGAAAGTATCACAACGTGGTGTAAAACGAAAATATGGCACATGACAGTGAAAATGTTTTATTTTTATTTATTTATATGCACTAATTCTGTACATCCCAAACTAGTGGACAAAGGCAGAATTTTCTGGTCACTTCCTTTTTGGGAATGTTAAGAAGTTAGTTACAATTGCTAATTCATTTAAGAGACGTTATTGAAACCTTAATAAAAAGTATTAGAATAAGAATGATTGTGGTTTATTCTTATATAGTTTTCTTTGCCGAATAGGGGAGATTAACCAGTGCATAAATATTTACGTCAAAAACTAGCATTTGGGAAATATCAGTTCAAAAAAAAAAAAGATTTTCAGTAGTATTTATGCAAAAAGAAGAAATAAAAAGAATAACTTTCGCAGTTCGGCGTTTTATTTTTTTTTTTTTGGGGGGGGGGGGGAATGCGCAAAATTTAGCAAATGAACACCCCCATCAAATGGACACATACAGAATTGTTGTCGTTTTTCCTTTGGAAATGTATAGAAGTGCGTTTTTCTTAGATGTCAATTCAGCTAAGAAAAAAGTGTAGACGTTATCTAAAAAAAAAAAAAAAATAAATAAATAAACATAATAGCTTACTTAGTGGTCTGTCTTCAATATGTTGAACAGTTAGGGAAAATTCATATGTTAAGGGTGGTCGGGGCTATTATATAAAATTAAATTATCTTAACGCATGTTCGGTACTTTAGAAATTGCATGCTGAACTTGGGATTTATTTCGGAAAGGTAAATTAATAATTAATTGAATTTGTATGTTGAAGTAGATGGGAATTGCAGCTGCTAGATTATGTGTAGTACAACTTAAAATAAAAAAAAAATTTGCTAGTGACAATATATTACGCTAAACTGTAAATCATTAAATAAACATACATTATTAGATAATAAACATCATTTTAAAGATACTATCACAAATAATGACAAATTTAAAAACCTTTAATCTAAAAACGATCCATTTACTTTTTCTACCTATTCAACCATAACTTTGTCAATTCTATAAAACGGCTTAAAATCACAACTGAATGTATGTTTCTTCTTCCATATCTCCCCCCCCCCCTTAATCAAAACACAGTTCTCGCAAATCATATAAATTAGGTAATATTAAATAATCACTCAAGAGTGGATTTCTACCCAGAAAGCAAAGTATAATTTAATATCACCCTCATTCCTCAGAGTGCTGGATCATATCTTTCCCACATCGGCTCCAGACTTACCATATGCGAGATGCCACCCAATCACGTGGGCCTAACAGACGGTGATAAATTTAAAAACGATTTAATGTCGATCCATTTTCTTTTTCTACCTATTCAATCATAACTTGGTCAATACTATAAAAGGTTTAACATCACAATCAAATGTATGTTTCTTCTTTCATATTTCCTCCCCTCCCCCCCCCTTAATCAAAGCACAGTTCTTGCAAATCATAAATTAGGTAAAACGAAATAATCACTCAAGAGTGGATTCCCAAGTAGCATCAACTCATCGGATTTTGCTCGGCCGATCAACTAACTCCTCGTAAACTAATCCCGTAACGCACGACGATATCGTTCCGATCAGTATCCGAGCACGGTTTTCGATGAGCTACTTTTCATCGGAAAGCGATATCTTTCGGATCAACTTTCCCGATGAAAATAAGATGAGCAAAATTCCATTGGAAAATGATATCCTTCCGATCAACTTTCCCGATGAAAATAAGATGAGCAAAATTCCATCGGAAAATGATATCCTTCCGATCAACTTTCCCGATGAAAATAAGATGAGCTATATTCCATCGAAAAACGATATCCTTCCGATCAAATTTCCCGATGAAAATTAACCGAGCTATGTGTTACTGGAAAACTATATACTTCCAATCAAATTTCCCGATGAAAATATGCCAAGCTACAGATTTCATCGGAAAGAGGTAGTAAAGATCAAATTTTCTGATGAAAATTTTTCCAATCTCAAATTTTTGTTAAATATGCAGTGTCGGTCTCATTATTCGTAGACTTGGTAGCGTGGTGGTAGAGCGTTGGTTTTCCGCGCCGATAACTCGGGTTCGATGCTGGAGTTGGCCAGTCGCAAATGGTTGGGGGAAATAAAAAAGAGGTTCCAAAATTCACTGCCACGGAACTAAACTGCGCTCGTTTTTCTTTTTTTCTCTTTTTTCTTTAAATTGATCCAACTCTCATCGTATTTTGATCCAAAATTTATCGCAACGGAACTACACTGCTCGTATATTGATCCAACTCTCATCGTATTTTCATCCAAAATTGACCCTAAATTCATCGGCACGGGACTGCACTGCTCGTAAATTCTGCCGTGGGCAGGTAAACGGCAGTATCTGCAAAAGTGAGTTTTCGAGATAATTGAAGAAACGCGTTTTTGATTTCCCACAAAGATCAATAAAACATTGAACTTCGAACATAGGCGATACGATATGTATAAACCGATATATTTTTTGGGTAATCGATCGAATTTTGATTTTGCAAGCGCATAGAGAGGTAAAGCAGATACTGCCGTTTACCTGCCCTTTTCACTCTAATTGTCATGCGGAATTGACTGGCAGTCGGCAGTAACTGCACAGTATGCTACTAAATGTCCAGTATTTACGTATTCGACAACATGCGGAGTAGATATGTTATTACGAAATATATTATTGCATTGTGAATGACATGTTTTATTAAAAAATATACATAAATACCGTGTATCCACTTGATATAGATTTAATATAAACGAACGCAAAATATAATTAAAAAATATAATGAACTGTATTGTATTATGGAAAATATGAAGCAAAACTTGATGATTCTTCAGCCATTTTTACTTCCTTTTACTTTGTAAAGGAAGTATTGTGGTCACAAAGAAAATTTCACTCAAAATTCGGTCTAAATTTTGATTTTGCTCACCCCCAAATGAATGTTGAGTAGTTTTTTCGACCTATCAGCACATGCATATGTACCTACTAACATATAAGCAGCCGAAATATCCTTTTCGACCATGCCCCAGTTAATTACGACGAGTTTTCTCGTGACGTCTGTATATATGTATGCATGTGCGTATGTATGTTTGTATGTATGTGCGTATGTATGTATGTATGTCGCATAACTCAAAAACTATATGCCGTAGAAGCTTCTAGTTTGGTATGTAGGCTCTGAGGGTGGTCGTTGTGCACCTTCCCTTGTGGTTGCATTCGAATGTTCTCAAGGGGGTCTTTTACCCCTTTGTGGGGTAAATCAATGTTAATTTCAATGCAGATTGAGTGATATGATTTGGTGCAACCACTTGGCGATATATCACCAAACTTTTGGTCGCCAAGTGTTTGCCGCCAAGTTGGCGACAAATTTGGCGACAAAAATTATTATTATTTTTTTTTAATTTGGATTCAATTTGGCGCTATTGGGCACATTTTGCGAAAAATTCACTGAATCATGTTAAAATCGGCGATATTTAGAAAATAAATCATTGTAAAACATTATTTTGCATTGATTCGTGACAAACTAGGGATGTAAATGTTTGAATTGTTATCTTGCTCACACTAATGCACTATTTTAACACTTGAGGCATTTATTATGGAATTTAAACATAAAAGGAAGTAGTGTGGCGTGCACACCAGATGTTTTAAAATTCCTACAAATCAGTTAATGCTTTGTACTTTGCATCAAAACAAGAAATGACTTTGAGAAAAAGAGCGCTTGAAATGCTTGTTGTGCTGACAATTTTTTTCATAGTACTATTAAAAATGCAACAGCTAGGGATTAAAGTGCAAAAACTATCGTCTGTTAGTATGAAAGCAACTGTAATTAAAAGAAAACAAAGCAATGTAAATAAAATCATTTCATTGCTACATTTTTGTTTGTCGTCTGCCAAGTTTGGCTTGTGTATCTTTGAAATCATAAAAAATATGGTCTGCTAGTGGAGAGAAACTTTATTTGAAAGAAAAACACGTGGTATGGACCCCACACTACTTCCTTTTACGTGTAAATTTTTTTAGTAGATGCCGTAAGTGTTAAAATAATGCTTGGAATGAGCAAGATGACTATTCAAACATTTACGCCCCAAATGTACCATGAAACAAAGCAAAAAATGATTTACAACAATTCATTTTCTAAGTATCGCCAATTTTAACATCATTCAGTGGATTTTTTCAAAATACCGCCAATAGCGCTAAATTGAACCCTAACTCATAAAATAATTTTTTCGCCAAATTTGTCGCCAATTTGGCGATATGTCACCAAGTTGGCGACAAGCACTTGGCGACTAAAAGCTTGGCGATATATCGCCAAGTGGTAACGCCAATTTATATCACTTAAGTCTGCTTTGATATTAACACTGATTCACCCGCAAAAGGAATAAAACACCCCCTTGGGAACATTCAAGTGCAACCAATGACCTCCCATGACCTCCCATTAGGGCACCCCTACTTTCGCTTAGTTTAAGTACAAAGGAAAACGGTTTTTGCTGCTTGATGCAAGTTTTGCACAGCGATTCATATTATGTTCATCCTGCAGACATGCAGATACTGCCGTTTACCTGCTCACAGCAACGAAAAATGCAGTTACTGCTAATTACCATTGGTTAAAAAGCAGTTTTTTTTCATCGGAAACCAAAAAAAGATGCTTGCACCATAAAACTGATGTAACATAGATTTCAAAAATGCAAAAAAATGAAAATCGAAAAATTTGCAGTTACTGCCCTTTACCTGCCCACGGCAGAATTGCTCCAAATCTCATCGTAAACTCATCGGATTTTGCTGCTCGGATTCTGATTGGCCGATGAGACATATTGGAGCAATTCCCGATGAAAACTCATCGAAATCCGATCACCGGCCGATGAGAATTTCATCGGGTTTCGATGAATGCCCGATCATCGGCCGATGAGATTATGCTGCTAGGGTTTCTGCCTAAAAAGCAAAGTATAGTTTAATGTCACACTAATTCCTCATTTCATTTCACCCTCCAGGGTCCCCCGTACCTACCAGCTTAGTGGTTTAACCGGGATAGGGCCCTGAAGAGCGCTCTGTTCTTAATTTTGAACCAGAACCTAGGGTCGAGCAAACCATAGGCCCTAGCACCCCCAGAGGTATCGTTTCACTTGGAGGACTTTGTGACCACGACATTTTTAACGCCTCCCAGTCACCATTAATCAAGACGGTGGATCTTTGATCGGCTGGGATCGAACCCGGGTCCTTTCGGACACGAGTCCGATGCCTTACCGATCGGGCCACCACGGCCCCACTAATTCCTCAGAGCGCTGGATCATATAAACGCTTTAATGTAGTTCCATATTTTCTTTTTATACCTATTCAACCATAACTTTCTCAATACTATAAAACGGTTTAAAATCGCAATCAAATGCATGTTTCTTCTTTCATATTTCCTCCCCCTTTATCAAAACAGTTTTTGGAAATCATAAATTAGGTAAAACGAAATAATCACTCAGAGTGGATTTCTGCCCAAAAAGCAAAGCATAATTTAATATCACCCTAATTCCTCAGAGCGCTGGATCATATCTTTCCCATCGGCCCCAGCCTTACCATATGCGACCCAATCACGTGCACCTAACAGACGGTGCTTTTAATCGAAATCAAGTGTGATCCCTCCTAACCTCCATGATCCTCATAATCAAAACACGTCCCCTCATCCATGCATGAGAGGACAGCACTCAGTCCCGATGCTAGCAAAATGACGTGTCACTAAATAACGCCTCCCATTGTGAGTTGAAAAAAGGGGCCGCCCCACCTTTTTCCGAGTCGGACGCTTGACATGGGACAGACTTTTGAAGGGTGGTGGAAAGTTCTCTCGTTCCATTGACTCATTGTGATAAGGGCACGTAAGCTGGTGGCTCTTTGCGATTTTGATTGTTGCCCGGAGGGGTATCATTGGCAAAGGGGGATTTTGCGGAGATTAAAAGAAAAATAATTTCATGCTGCTTTGGATTTACATAGGTTACCGATTTCGCTTGAGGCATGATTAAAATTTCGTACAATAGGAAAGCTTTTATTGAAGAAAACCCTGCTTTTATATTATTATTTTTCTTAATCGAAATACTATTTTACGCGGAATTAAAAGCTGTTTGCGCAAATGTTGATGTAACAGTAAAGTTTCTGATTTGTTCCATGCACATTAATATTTATCAACTAAATTATTGTGGAAATATTTTTAATAATATCCTTAAAGGTTTAAAATAACTATACATATATTCTTATTTTGATAACTACGCAATATATTTTTCTTGCTCTTACTATTCTAAACGCAACGTATGTTACATAGAAAAAACATAGAAAAAAGTACATAGAAAAAATACACACATTTTCTCAAGCATAAATTAGTGTTTCGTCACATTAACCGACATATAGCTGCTCTAATTATATGACAATTAAAGTATTTTGAAAATGTGTCCTAATGCTTTGACTGCATGTTACTGATGATTTCGATTTAGGGATTTTGGCTTAGTATTTTTGTTGGCTTTTGTGGTTCTTTCAGCTTTGTGTAACTCCCCTCCTCCCTTGAACAACATGGGGATGTATTTTTCTATGCCATGAGTATCACGGTGAGATGTTCGATCTGTATAAATTAATTAAACAAAAATACATTAATTAAACAAAAATAGGGACAAACCCCTACACTTGAATTCTCCCTAGATTTATTAATGGTTTTAAGGGGAAACTTCCACAAATCTACGTCAGTATACTTTGCGCTCACGTAACAGCTTTGAAAATTCATATTTTTTCATTAATTTTTGATTGTAACACTGTGTAAATTCACAGCCAGTTGAGTCGACAAAGAGCACAAAAACGCTGCCTGCTCGAAAGAAAAATACAGATTATATGCTACTATTGGGATATTTGCGAAGGAAATTGAAAAAAAAAATATATATATATACAGTGAACTCTCACTTATGCGCCGGCCCAAGTGACCAACAGAAAAATGCGCATAAATGTGAGAGATGTATAAGTGAACAAGCCTTTTTAAAGGACTAAAACGCAACACATGTTCTAATCAGAGAATGAACAAGAATGTTCTTATAGACAAAGGACATATTACTAAGGTTTGGCAATTACTGTAACGTAACCACAATGAAAAAGCGAAAGTTTAAAGAGGAAAGTGAAGAAAAATTCTTATTTTTTAAAGAAAATAACTATTTTTTTTTTAAACATTCTACAGGAAATTACGCGCATAAGTGAAATATTTATCTACGCATAAACGAATCATACTATCATTATTTTGCTATGGAATGTGCTGGGACCATTAAAAATCATAGTATAAGTGAAAAAGGCGTATAAATGAGGCGGTGTATAAGTGAGAGTTCACTGTAACTACAAAAAGTATCTTTCAATGATATAATGTATCTCTGAGTTACAATTTAAATTTAATGTTTGGTAATTTAGCTGAGAATCAATCATTATGCATAACAAATTAGTGAAAAGAAAACATTGGTGAAGAGAGAAATACGTCTGGAGTGCAGTTTCTGCTGTGTTGAAAACTGGAGAAAAAGAGGTAAATTTACTGAGATTATCGAAATAAATCTGAAACATTGAATTGGATACAAATCCTGCCAAACAGAATTCGGGTTTATTACTTTATGGCATGTATTGACCGAAGTCAAAATTGCTTATTTAGGCTATCATTTCATTTGCCTTCCGGTTTTTTGGTAAAATTCGACTTGTAGCGTGGAAAAAAAAGTACTTCAATTAACTAGAATTTAGACAAGCATGGAAGAAAAAGAAGAATTGCGAAAAACTATCGTATATGGGAAAAACGAGTTTTGTGCTTCTGCATAGCCGTTAAATTATTTATAAATCACGTGATTTAAGAAAAACAGAAATTTCTCACATTCAGAAAAAAAAAAAAAAAATTCCCTACAGGGCCGTCATTTCGAAATTTTCCAGGGGGGGGGGGGCAAAGGGTACATGCACAATGTAAAATTCCCCAAAAAGTGGCAAAAACCACGCCCACTTATATGCCAATGCATTGATTTCCCAAAGTCCGGGGGGAGGGGGCAATTGACCTCCTGC
The DNA here is from genome assembly GCA_038373865.1 of Uloborus plumipes. Classification (NCBI taxonomy): domain Eukaryota; kingdom Metazoa; phylum Arthropoda; class Arachnida; order Araneae; family Uloboridae; genus Uloborus; species Uloborus plumipes. Next base: position 174,220 of record JAXGGA010000501.1, on the reverse strand, counting down.
CCCCCCCCTAAATGACGGGTCTGTGCCCCTAACGTATTTATTACTTACCGCAAATTACTTTTAAACGTAAGACAAAATTAGTAACATTTCATGTAAGGCTCACCTTAAAAACCTATGTAGATTTTTTTTAATAAATCGCGATTCCAGTAGAATAATACAGTCAATAATAGTGATATGACAAATCGTTATAGTCGTTTATGGATGAGCCCAAACTTGCGCTCTAACGTCAATGCTTCTCTCTTCTACTTCAATACAGGATTTATTTATAGCCTCATTACACATTACATTAGACACCTAACGTCCCCTCTCTGTGTATAAAATCCCAGAAGATTCACATACTATTATTTATTTCCCGTTATTACACTTTTTAAGGAATTTTTCTCAAAGAACCCTTGTCACGTACAAAAAGAAACTGATTTTTCTTTTCTTTTTAAGGATAGGATTAAATTCAACCACCACTCCACTTTCTCACTTTTCCCAAAGAAAGTGGAAATGTTTTTATCGTTGAATGTTCCTTCTTATATTAAAAATAGAAGCAATGGTGATATCTTGACAAATTTATCTTCAGTCTTTCATTTGCAAGTAATTAGCGTAACTGTGAAAAGTTTTTTCTGTCATGCAACAGCTGTTTGCTCCTCTTTCTGAAAAATTTGAAGTGCGAATACTTCTATCTACCACTGAGTTGTTTTTTATCTTCGTTCTTATAAATAGAAATATCATTTAAGCTGAAATTTTTGATGCAGAAAAGAAAACTGAAAATATTATTTTTAGAAAGATTAAAAAGCTCAAAAAATGTTTTGAAATATGAACATTTTTTGAACTGTCATCTGATATATTCAAGTGGTAGAAAAAGGTAAAAATTAAGCTAGGAAAAATTCTTTAAAATGATTTAAAATATCTTTGTATTGATCAAAATTTTTGAAATATTAATTTCTATTCGTGATAACTGCTTAATATTAGGGATAAGAAGTCCCTAAAAAGAAGCCAGATATGTTTACGTTCTAATTTTGACTCTCATTTTAGTAATAATGTGAATTTCTTGAGGCAGGGCATTAAAAATATTTTTGCTTCGCAAAACTTGTGATGCACATGAATCAAGTTTTATTTGAAATGAAGCATTGGACAACATTTAAAAAAAAAAAAAAACAAAACAAAAGCAACAATTTGATGACTTGTTCTCTTGGTACAGCTTCATTAATTATATTTTACAAAACTATTTCAATGTGTTAAGAAGAATGTGGAAGTGTATTTTGCTTTTTAGGAAACAGAAGCAAACTCGCATAAAATACATGCTACTAATTTTTTTTTCTTTCCAAAAACCGTTTATTTGAAAAAAAAAGTAGTCGGATTAAATGTATAAACAGCTACTCTTAAACTTTTACTAAAATTAAGAGGCAAATAGAAAAGTTCTATTTTTTATGAAGAGTTAAACATCAGTGAAGATCGCGTTAAGTGTTGACTCAAACTTTTTGTCATCAAATCAGTCATTTTTGCTTTTCTTTCGGTTTGTTTGCTAATGCGAAGGAAACATTTCATCGGTCTTATGACCTGACGTCATCTGTCATAGGCTGTCGTGTGTTTCATCCGCGATCTGGGAGAAATATATTTTTGGAAAATAACTTTACGTTCGTTGCTGTGCACCTTCTCATTTTAAAGAGCTCTAATGCTTTTGATGTCATTTCTAAATGTAGAAAGATTTAATTAATTACTGCGGCTGCTTTCTATGAATATTTTATTTCGCTTCTGTTATGTGTCAAAAATGAGAAGAAAAAGTAACTACCGACGACTTGAGACTATTATTTTTGTATAAAACTGAAAATCGTATTTTATGGGATTCAAATCATAATAATATACAGTCTAACCTGCTTTATGGAGCATCCATTTTGCCACGAAAAAATGCTCTAATAAGCGGAATATTCTATTACCAGGGATCAAAATAATACATTATAGCTGTTTTAGTACATTGGAAATGTATTATATTGCGCAGGATATTATTTTAAACTGATATTCTAATAAGCAGACTCAACTGTATCTGTCAAGTAGTACTAATATTAAGTAAAATAGTTTTCACAATATATAATTTCATTTTATTTGACTCGTTTTCCTAGAGAAATAGTCTTGTAACGGAAGGGTCCCGGGTATACGATGCCACAGGTCGGAGATCCATCATGTTCACTAATTGTGACTGGGACACGTTACATACATTCGTGGTCACAAAGCCCTATAGGTGAGTGCATTAGTGGGTATTTGCCACTGTCTGGCTCCAGCGGTCGAGCCAGCAGGGCTCTGGCTAAAACGCACTGCTATTACGGTAGTATGTTCGTTCTCGCTCATTTTTTTCCAAGGGAACTAACTGCTACGCGTCGTTTAACCGATTAGGTGGGGCTCTGAACAGAGTTCTGCCGGTTTTTTTTTTTTTTTAGAGATCAAGAGCTGAGCGGAAGTGTAATATAATTAACAAAAAAGTGTTTTAGAACTCCGTTTCAGGCTCACTTTTCCAATATTTATCAACTATAAAAACGCATTTTAATGACTCACCTAAATGGCTTGAAATTAGTATTTTTAATTCAAGATTTATTTTTATCTTGTTACTTACATAGCAGATACATTAGCATTTCACGCAGATTTTCTGTTTACGGAAGATCACTCATTGTTAAGTCTTGTTTTCTAAAACGTTCAACAAAAGATTATTGACTAAGCGTAATAAATGTAATTCAGCCCTTTATAATGTTTACATGATAAAATCAACATAACTGATTTGATTATAATAAGTTTAGTTCTATTCCACTAAAATCAATCATTGTGCTTAAGTGCAAACCTTTTAAGCTAAAGGGTCAAATTGAAAGCCGGGCTACTATTTACATATATCTCTGTAGTCTTCATTAGTTAGGATTTTTTCTTTTGGTTATGTTAATGTAAACGTCTTTGATGTTAACATTCACCGCAAAGAAAAATAATAATAATAAAAATAATAATAATAAAAAATCCCGCACTTTGAGCAAGTTTTCATTTTTGTATTATTAGCTTATATGTTGTCTTTCACTCCTTTTGTGTCCCAGTTTCTCTTTGATTTGAAAATAAAAATACTCCAATTTTTCGCTGCTATTTTTCCTCATCTCCTTTTTCAGCATACAGTTTTTTTTTTTTTTTGAAGAAAAGAAGAAAACAAGAAGTTCTGTCAAGAACTAAACGAGACTACTTTCCCGTACATTGACATCGGCATTCTCGCATCTGATCATTATTCTCTTGATTATCTGAGACTGAAAATTATGTCAAACATACCTTTTTAGCACTTAGAGCTGATTTCGAAAAGCAAAATATGCCCCTCTCATCAGATGAAATAAACACGTAAAAAGTAATTAACGAATAAATAAAGTTTTGTCACACCTTTTAAAGAGTGTAACTATTACAATTCCTCCGTAGAAAAAATCCTCCATCGTTTTCAAAAAAAAATAAATAAATAAATAAATATAAATAATAATAATAATAAAAATAAATAAATAAATAAAAGTACAAAGATCATCAAAACACATTTTATCAAAGAAAGAAAAAAAAAAGAAAAAGAAAAAAAAATCGTCCGGTTATAAAATGTCCGGAATTTCACTTTTAATCCGTTGCCAGTTGTTAAATATAAATAAAGAATAAAATGTTCTCGTGAATGAAAAATTTTTGCTACAAAAACAATCGTCTGCAAAAAATAATAATAATAAATAATAATAATAATAATAAATAAAATAAAACAAATGAATAAATAAACAAAAAATCGTCTGCACGTTCAGTCATTTTTTTCTGAGCCTGCATATCTGCCATGTTCGCGGAGTCGGAGTCGGAATCAGAGTCCTCACAGAAGATTACTTAGAAAAGTACTTTACAAACATTATTTATCAAAACCATTTTCTTACAAAGTTAGTTTGAAGGAAATCCGACTTTAAGTTCAGGATCAACATTCAACTTAAATTCCCCGTAGACGCTAATGTAAATGTTTTTTTTTTCTGAACGGTTCACTATTGAACGAAAAATGCTTTGAATCAAAAAGCGAAATATGGGAATGTATGGGAAAGTCTCTCCGAGATCTTTCAAACAAAAAAAAGTTTATTCCATTCGGACGGTTCACTCAAAAGTTATTAGGTGGGGAAAGGTTGCTTAAGGTTCAATGTTGAACAAAAATTGTTCAGATCGGAAATGTAGATACGGGAATGAAGTATTTTTGATGATATAATTTCGAACGAAAAAAAGTTTGTTCAAATCGGATTGTTCACTCAAAAGTTAGCATCGCGGGATAGGTTGTTTGAACGGTTCAAAGTTGAACGGAAAATTGTTCAAATCGAAAAATCAAATATGGGAATGAGCTGTACTCGCCGATATCTTTCGAACAAAAAAAAAGTTTATTCAATTCGGACGGTTCACTCAAAAGTTATTAGGTGGGGAAAGGTTGCCTGAACGGTTCAATGTTGAACCAAAAATGTTCAAACTGAAAATTTAAATACGGTAATAAAGTATCCTTGCCGAGATGCTTCGAACAAAAAAAAGTTTGTTTAAATCGGACTGTTCATTCAAATGTTATTAGGGGTGACAGCTTGTTTGAACGGTTCAATGTTGAACGAAACATTGTTCAAATCGAAAATGTAGATACGGGAATGAAGTATCCTTGAAAAGATCTTTCGAACAAAAAAAAGTTTGTTCAAATCGGACTGTTCATTCAAAAGTTAGCATCGCGGGACAGGTTGTTTGAACGGTTCAAAGTTGAACCAAAAATTGTTCACATCGAAAAATCAGATATGGGAATGAGCTGCACTCGCCGAGATCTTTCCAACAAAAAAAAGTTTGTCCAAATCGGAATGTTCATTCAAAAGTTATTAGGGGGGGGGGGGGACAGACAGACCGACAGACCGAGTGACGCACAAATTCTCCATCTCAATACCCTACTTTCAAATTTTTAATTTTTCGATATTCATTTTACCTTTTTATTTTTTTAACTTGGCGATATTTTTCGGACTTGGCGATATTTTTTTTAACTTGGCGATAATTTTTGGACTTGGCGATATTTTTAGATGCATTAAGCTACTTTTAATACTTTTTTCGTTTTTCTTTTATTTTTAACAGGAAAGTAGGCTAAAAAGAGGAAGAAAAACGCCTTTGTTACACTTTAAATCCGTTTTATTAGGTATAAAATTAATAATAATGGAACACAAAATAGACGCTGTTAAAAATAAAGGATCTATCATGTAATAAACGCAAATGATAATAATGATTGGTTCGCGTGTGCTTACTAGCATTAAATGGTCATTGAGACTGCAACATCCATCTCACCTTTAGTTGATTCTATCTACTTTCGCAGAGCAGTGTGTTTAAGAAAGTTTTATAGTACAGTTTGTGCCAATAATTGTGAACTTGAATGAGCTATTAAGTGCAAGTGGAAGGAAATGCGACTTAAATTTACTCTGCCCTAAGTAAAATATTCGCGACTATTTTAATGAGTGAAGGAAAGAATGAGACATTAAAGTAGTAAATTTAGGGAAGTGCATCACCACAAATGAGGTAATAAAAATGTCAGGGGTGAGGATCGAGTGTGTGACTGTTTAAGGTTTCGTTGCTGAAACAATATAATTTAGGTCAAACAATATTTATTTTCGTATCATTTGTAATACCGCCTTAAAACAGTACGTGATAGCAAAAATTATTCTGAAAAAAGTCGAGTACAGGGAGAACTATTCAGAGAAAATTTATAAGTTGTTAAATGTATTTTCGCAATTTCTTCAAGTGATCAGAAAATGATGACATCATAATTTAAAATTCAACATCAAAAATAAATAAAGTTTTCTTGGAAATATATATACGCGACTCTGCTATCAGCATTTTAATTATTTTCAAAAATTTATTTACTTCTTCATCTTAAAATGATACCAATAACAAACACTGCATAAAAGTAGAAAAAAAAACTATTTTTTCAACACACTGATTTTTCTTCATAATTACGTGCGTATGAGAATACGGTAATGTTACTACCTTGATAATTTTAAACTTAATGAACCACTTGGTTGGTGCTAAAAGGCCACAGACAACTATCCAGAAAGAAAAAGATTTTAAAGACAAAATATGAAAAATCGTTAGAAAAACAAAAACAAAAAGAAAAGAAGGATCTCCAACCCCTCTCAACCTGTATACAAGGCACTAGACTTGAAATTACAACAGAAGTTAAAGTCATATACTTTTTTTAAGTTGAATTGTGTATGGTGTTGAGTTGCGAAGGGCCTTTTGCGTTTATCATATCTTATCTTTTCCCGTGAATTTTGACGGTCATTTTCAAGTATAGTTGGGATTCTAAGTCATTCTAAAATAAGAATTTCGGAGCAAACTAAACGAACAGTTACCGACTGTTTATTTTTTTATCACATTTCTTTTTTTCACCTTTAGTTATTTTATATATTAAGTAATAATCTTCCCATTTTGATAAGTTGTATACAACAAATGATTTTAAGTTTATGTCATCCGTACTTCCTTTAGTTTCCTTGAAGAGTAACAGATAAGCATGGACTTTTGTTTAATAAACAGAAAGTTGAACAGACCCTGGAATTGTAAAATATGTTCTTAAAAATCAATTCATTAATATCTTTCATTAAAACGCACCAGAATATATATATATCAGTTCTATACCATCAAAACATGCTCATTCAGGGAAAACCTTGGATATTTTAAGCTACTTTGTTCAGATTTATTCATTTTTTGCTAATATAAATACTAATAAAAAATTCATGGGTTGCCCATTAATTTTGAATAAGTGTTTCCCACCTTATGCAAATGTCAAGTTTTGTAGGTTTACGTATGAGACTTCTGCAATACTCATTTAAATAAATCAAAAATTTAAATTTATGTTTTTTTTTTTTTTCAAGATTTTCCCGTTTTAGAGTATTGAAGAAAAATAACAGGGACATGTTCAATTTTTTTCCTAAATATCTGACAACTTTTTTTTAATTTTAGTGTCTCAGGCAAAGTTTTGATGTCTACTTTAACAAAACGTAGCACTTTTTTTTTTAAAGTTTGTATAGCATTTTTTTCTCCGATTATGATGGCTTATAGCAAAATAAATAAATAAGTAAATGAAAATTAAAATATATTTACATAAACAAATGAAAACGAGTAAATACATGAAGTAAGTCCTGCCAAATAACTTTACTTTTACATCCGTGCTTCAGATGAACAGAGCTACTAAAATATTTTTGACGTTGTTTTCGGGTGAAGCATTACTCAAGGTTGACAAGAAAAAAAAAACTTTTTTAATGACTTACTGATTTGCAAGCTTAAAACATTCGTTTACGAAAAAATCTAGCATAGCGTGAGCAATATAATAACAATAATATGAACAGAGCATGTTTTGTTTCTTTGCAACGAACGATATCAAACTTTTTTAATCATATTTTGACTATTTCTTCTGCGAAGGTGAACCACAAATCAATCTTACCAACGAATAAAGTGTTAACAATATTAACGAAAGCAGTTTTCATGTACTAATGCACTACATCATTCATCTAATTTACTTCTCGTCACAGACTGTACCACATGGCAAAAAATAAAATGTTATTTTTAAAGTATAAATGCAGCTAATTTTTTAGTAATGAACCGTAAAACTGCAATTTTACAGTATTAAACTGTAAAATTTGCTAAATTTAGTTTTTAACCAAGATTTCTGCTGCCAGTATTATACTGTTGCTTTTACAGAATAATACAGCTAATTTTGTGATAATAAAGTGTAAAACTGCTAATTAGCAGTAATAAACTGTAAAATAGCAAGTTTTACAGTTTATTACTGTGTATTTACAGCTTTAAACTGGAACCTCTGTTTTCCGTTTTATACTGTAAAAACAACAGTTTATTTTTTGTAGTGCAATCAAAGCCACTTAGATACGAAAATTTAGCAAAAAAAAAACTATCACGTTTTCAACAATGCCTATATCAGTAACTTCTGAAAAGAAACTTCAATAAATTATTTGAATATTTTTTCCTGTTCAGGGTCATTCCATAGTGACTAACGTAACATTCAGAGCTGATTTTGGCACTGTTTTCACTTGTAACTTAAAAGATAAAAAATAGTTTTTAGTTATTCTGGTGGATTTACAATGTACATGGTATCTACGTATCATTTTTGCTAAGAATTGAAAACAAAATTACTGACAGAAGATATTTTTTCAACCAAAATAGCAGCGTGACTAACGTAACATTTTTGCAACCCTGAAAATTAATGCTTATGTTGTGAGGCAAAAAATTCTCAAAGTTAAGCAAGTGTTAAAAATTGAATGATATATTTGAAAAATGTGAAAAGTTGGCTTTTAAAAACATGAAACACATTTATTAAATCTTATTTTTTTTTAGCCTAAAGTGTCACTTTTACTCAAGATGGAGTGTGACTAACGTAACTATCGAATAACAAGCAGTAAACACACTACAAACTATTTATTATGGGTAATATCAGTGATAATGACAATACTTTTTCAATTTTTATTAACTTCTTATGTTGTTTGATTTTTATTTATTTTTCATACTTTTTTCATTTCGGTATTTTTTTTTTCTCTTCGGCTGAGGTTGACATTTTCAACACATCCTTCACATCCTGTTATTTTTTTTACAAGCTACAATAAGCTAACAATTTCAAGCAAAGTCATTAGCAATAAATCTCTATATCAGCAAATACTGTACTAAGATTTTTGTGGACGAGGATTTAAGATTTTTGTGGACGAGGATTTAGTAACGTTATAAGTACTTTTCTGTCATGAAGAAACACAGTGCATCCAACTTCCGTCATATAAGTGGTTAATGTGCATATAAATGTTAACCATCACAATATAATTTCAGTATTTCGATGCTTTTATAAAAACTAAAAAAGACGATGAACTCACAAGTTTATCATCAATTATAATTATTTTTGTTACAAAATCAAGGGAGCGTAATGTTTTAATGCATTTTCTTTAATATCACAAGCAGTCGTGAAAGCCCTTTCATTCTGTTCTGCGATCAAAAAAGTAAAAGTTGAGTAATCTCATTAAAATACTGTGAGAAAAAGTTGCGAAAGAGCCCCGTTTTTTTATTCATTTAATTTTTGTTAAAACTCGATCGTTTTTCACTGCCTTAATGACGTTCTTACATCATTTCATCTCGATCAGAGCAAGTGTATGGAGAATTGATGGATTTTCTGCTTTCTTTTATCTTGGATTTAACATCATAATGAGTCAGATAACAATGAAAACAAAAATGATGAAAGAAAAAAAAAATTGTGGTTATGAAAAGCCAGGAAGTCACTTTTTTTTAAAATTCGATCTAAAAAAAATCTTAAGTCGGTAAAAATAGCATATTGCGAGTTTTAATATTATTATGTTTTAATATTGATCTCACTTTGTACTGGATTAAAGCAGTGTAAAAACTTTTTGTTTTCTTTCCGATTAATTAATTATTTCGTTTTGCTGAATGCATTAAGTGCGTGAAAACGAAAATTTCATTTTATTTGCATCAGGTACTATCAAGGGTGAAATGTTATTAGTTTCATAATTGTTTAATACCGAAATGCTTAGGAATATCTTTCAATGAATGTAGAGCGAAAAATGTGCTGATAAACGATAACAAATAGTAGATAACAGAGGTTCTTGTTTAAAACTGGAAAATGCACAGTAATAAACTATAACTGTTTATAGTTTGTTACTAAAAAATTAACTGTATTATACTGTAAAAATACCATCTATTTTTTAGTGTACAGATACATATGAAAGAACTAATTTAAAATACTAAAATTGCACTAAATATGAGTTTCAAACTATATTCATGGCAAATATTCTCATTTATTACATTAAGATATTCCTAGAGTTTCCATGCACGGAAACAAAATAATCACAATATTCATATTTTCCGTGAAGACAAAATAATCGCATTTGCTTCCGTACTACCTCGATTCTTCACATTATCCCATTTTAACTAGTAAGTGAAAGGAAAATCTTAACTCCCCTGTGGAATTCTTCAAAGCTCCTTCCTTTTCCGGTTGCGTGCAAATATTCAGGGATGTAACAATGATTCTACATTGACCTAAGACCTTGGTACGGCGACGATAGCAATTATGTAATTGCGTCAAGCAAACACTCTTGCAAATTGTCTTTGACATTTTCTGAACAGTGCAGCGTATGACAGGCTCATTGTGAATCAGTTTGGGACTTGACTGTTATGACAAAGAGTAACAGGATGTGGATCTTTAGAATAGCAAACGTGATATTTTTAGAGGTGTTTGTAAAAGTCAGAAAGAATAGAACCTGTCATTATATGAAAATTTTGGATTTTAAAATGTTTTTAATTATTGTGCTGTTAAAAATTATAACGGAAACAAAAATGAGGTTTTCTTGTTATTTTGCTAACTTATGAAACGATTCAGTGTCTTTGTGAAGCGGTTGATTCAAAAATTTGAACAGTCTTGCCAATGGGTAGTGAAAGTTACATTCATGATAAGATATAAGGCTCATAAATTCTTCAAAATGAATAAGTTTCTTCTTCAGCTTCAAAAGAGGGTCTGCAATGAATCTACAATATCTTATAATGAAGGTTTTAAATTTATAATTTTTCCTGCAGTGTCATGACTTTTTCTTTTAAAAGTTAGTATTGCACTAATGCCGCTATCCAGACGGAACAACAAAAACTTCCCAAGTGGCATCAACTCATCGGATTTTGCTCTTCCGATCAACAAACTCCTCGTAAACTGATCCTGTAACGCACGATGACATCGTTCCGATCAGTATCCGAGCACGGTTTTCGATGAGCTACTTTTCATCGGAAAGCGATATCCTTCCGATTACCTTTCCCGATGAAAATAAGCCGAGCTATATTCCATCGGAAAACGATATCCTTCCGATCAAGTTTCCCGATGAAATGCCTCGGCACGGGACTGTTCTGCTCGTAAATTGCTCCAATCTCATCGTATTCTCACCGGATTTTGCTGATCGGATTCTGCTTGGCCGATGAGACATATTGGATCATCGGCCGATGAGAATTTCATCGGGTTTCGATGAATGACCGATCATCGGCCGATGAGATGATGCTGCTAGGGTTACACTAACGATATTTCCCCATCTAATTTTCAGCTAAACATTGTAGTATTGTTTTGTTATTACATTTGCTTATCTCAAATAAAATCAATACTAACATAACTTAGCTGTAGTCTAAAACTTTTTTTTTTTATTTTTGGTTTTTCTTTCTTAATTTTTTTTTTCTTTTTTGCTTAAACAAATTTTACTCAAGTCCAAACAATATTTTTGTTTTGTAAAATTCAATTGTACTTGCTTTGAAATAACAGTTATATCGTATGATGTGAAGTTTTAATCCAACGTTAAAGATGCACAAATTTACAGGTATACTGCAGACACGTGTTTCGGGGTCTGCAGTATACCTGTATATTTGTGCATCTTTAACGTTGGATTAAATCTTCACATCAATCGCACAATGGTATTTATTTTTCTTCAGTTATATCGCATTTTTTTAAACCGCAAGGTTAATACGCAATCATATTTTAGTTGTATTATTTACTGTGTGGCACCACTTCATGTTAATTTTCGTTTCTCTTGTTCACTTTTTCTCCGTAAAGATTGGCACTACAACTTTTCTTCAGTATGATTCCCCTTTCTCGCTGCCTCTATTATGCAATAGCCATCGGCAGGTCATTGATAGTTTTTATCATACGGCAATTTTAGTTTTTACTGTATTGTGTATTAATTTATATTGAAATTTTGTTTTAATGCATTTCTCCTAATTTGAGATGTAAATATGGAAGTATAGATAAGTTAGTACGTTCTTTTGCCTGGTAAATTTAAAAATTACGTGAAAAAATTAGATTTGGATTAAAAATTAAAAAAAATTACATATATTCTAAATTTAGAAAGTTAGTGATTTTATTTTTCATGCACATTCCATAGTCTTAAAAACTTTTTGCATAAAGAAAACTTGATTTTCGTTGTGAAAGATTAAAAAAAGAAAAAAAAAACTTGCATAGTTTTCAAAGTTAATCTCGACTTTAGTCACAGAGCATGTCATAAATTAAACGTTTAAGGTCAGCGGTTCTCGTCTGGTGGTCCGGCCGACATACACTGGTCTGAGGAAAAGTTGAATGGTCCTAGGCATTTTTAAATATCCGATAAATATATTCAAATATTTTACTTTTCCAAATAAATAAATAAATCATCCTTCTAATAATGCGATTGATGTATTTATGTGAATTTATTACAATATTTAGTCTACTTTTTATACATTATAATACACTTCTTACAATTTATTTAGCAGAACTTTTATTACCCAGATTTCGTTTTTTCACAGAGGTGGGGAGAGTGAACTCCGTGAAATTTGTTCATGAATTTTCACCAATCCGTGGGTCAAAAAGGCTGAATTAAATTATTTAAGCTCTAATAATGACATTGTTTAGATTAACTAATGCAATGGTTCACAAAATTAATTCAATGGTTGTATATTAAACTCTGAAAAAAAGATACTTTTAGCATCGAAGTCTTTAAAGTTTTTGACCACTGAACAACTTTCTGGTTTTTAACGACCTAAAAATAAGCAAAGGATGTATGAACGATGTAATTGCAAAATCAATGACTCTGGAAGAAAAAAACTGCGATAGCATCTGACTCACTTCAGATTAAATTAATTACATATAAGGAAAAAAAAATGAACTTCATCCAATAAGTAAAAAAAAATGGCTGCAAAAGTCAAGAAAGTTTTTTGGCAGGCGCCCACTAACCTTAACGCTTTCTATATAATTATGCATAATAATAAATCACCAAACAGTAGTATCTATGATCTACAGCGAGCATGAAATGTGCATGTGAATAATTAGGGACGCTTTAACCATCAATTACTAATGTAATGCGTATTCGTGGAGGATATTTGACTAGGGTGAAAGTTAAGAGCGTTTTGCAATTTCTTCCGCTTTAGTTTCTGTTTCAGTATTGGCAGAATTCCAAGTGATTTCTTTATTTGCAGAAAAAAAGGAAAGAATTGTAAAAGAAAGGTGTAAGGAACATCAATGGCATTCAGACAGCCGTTTCAACTACTTCCGCAGTTTTTTAAGCATTCGTAATGATACCTTTTCCAATAAAAAAAAATCGATTGCTGGTTCAATAAATGATTATAGCGTTTTGCAGAATTTATTTATCGCTTTGAGTTTTCTACCAGAATTTCAGATGCATTTTCAAGCTAAGACGAATTTCTAAATCAAAAATATATTTTGAAGATTGTTTGTTTTATGGTCCAATACATCGTTAAGGAGTTTATTTGTTTGTCTTAAAATTTCATTAAAGTTTTGAATTACATTTTCCCACTACAGTGTTTTCAACCTTGAAGCGATTTCAAAATTGATTTTTAAACTACTGAATATAGTATATTTGCTTTAATTCTTGAAAATATGTATATTGTTTAGAATTTTTGACTAATGATTTGGATTCCTTTGCTTTTTTTTTTTTTTTGTGAATGGACTGTGGCATCATTATATCACTTAAAAAATATTTCTTGTTGCTATAAAATGATAAAATTCTTGCAATTACCATTTTACGTATTAATTGAGATCTACTAATATGCAAAGCTGTAGGTATATAGTTCATCTTAAGTATCTTTTGAGTTTCAATGTTTAATGCAATTTGTCAAGCGCAAGTGGGGCAAGATGGATATGGAAATAGTTCATTCTGTATGTTTATTCATTCACTCCATTGCTTTTCTTAGATATATTCTCTAATTTATTGACTTACTTTTTTTTGTCTCATATATTAGATAATTCTGTTATTCATTTCTTTATTTAATTGTTTATTCTTTCATTATTAATCTATTTTTTCCTTTATTTTAACATTAATATGATGAAAATTACTGTTTATCATCAAAGAGAAAGTGTTTCACGACAAAATATTTAATTTTTTACTTTGTTCCAATGTTTTTTGAGGAGAAAAGTTTCCACTTTTTTTGAATTCACAAAATTATTGCCAAAAACGAAAAATATTTAAACACAAGTTTTATTACAAAATACATTATTTCTTCTTTATGTACAGTAAGATTCAGAGAAAATGTGCTATTTATTTATTTTGAAGTAGGTAAGTAATCTTAGCTATTTCACTTTGTTCCAAGTTCCCCTACATAAGTGTAGAAAGATGTCCAATTGAAACACGATTGAAGGAGAGGTGTACGACTACTAGTTGAAAAAGTATCACATATAATTTCAATCTTTTACAAGCATCCGTCATAGGCGGATGATGCAAAGAAAAAATATGGGCAAGGAAAAAAAAAGGGAAAAAATAGGGGTAGTTTCTTTTTTTTTTTTTTTAACGTAAATCTATATTTTTGGATTTCTGATCAAATGACCTTTAAAGATGCGAAATATAGCTTCAAAAATTAAGCCGAAAATTCACCATAAACTTCTTATTTCCGATTAACAGCTCCATTCTTATGAAGTAACATGAAAAAAGTCAATTTTTCGAGATTTTCAGGTATTTATTTAGGTGAATTAAATTAATTCAAAGAGAAAAAAGTCCTACCAAAACGATTTGTAATTTTTAACTCTGACAAGTGACTGGGAAAGGACCTTTTATCTCTGGAAATCAGGGGCAGTCGCCCCCCTTGCCCCATTGTACGAGCCGCCTATGGTATCCGTTTTTTAGCCATGCAAAATGCATAAATAAAAACGCAGACATAAATTTGACCGCGAAATATTTCTTCCACTGCACACTCGGTATTAAAACACTGAATGTAAAATCGAATCATTCACTTACAAGCGTTATCTTTTTTTTCTTTCAGTTTTATTAACTGCTTAGTTCTTATGTCTAAAAAAATGTTTTTAATTATGGGAAAATCAATATTTACACCACTTTATTTCTCCAACTTGCTAAAATTGTGAGCAGTAATATGTTTTCAACATGGCTGTATGTTAAACTAATGGAAAAATAAAAGGTGACATGCACTGCCACAACTTTTCAGTAATAAAAATAAAATGTATTTGCTAAATCAAAAATTGAAACATTATCTGCTTATCAGGTGAAAAAGATAAATTAAACCACAAAAAACACTCGGATGTGTTTAATGAAAAATTTATCGTCGTCAAAAAATCATTTTATTTTCGTATCTTTTTTTCCCACTTCTTACTCATTTAATCCGCATTTTTCCCTCACACATCAATGCGGAAAATACTACATAAAGCAAGCCGCTTAACGTTTTAGAAGAAAAAAAAAAAGAAATTTAACGTTTTAATAAATTTATGCATCTCAAAAACGGATGGTGCTTTTACTTAAAGAAGAAGCGAGTTCTCTTTGCATTTTTAACTCATGAATATTCAATACATTTACAACGGTATTTCACACGAAATTCTCTTGATAATACCTTAAAAATGATACGAAAATATAAGCAGTCGAGAGAGAGAGAGTTGTCACACAAAAAGAAAACATATCACTTTTTTCGTCTGCCGCAGAAAAGGATCATTTTTCTCTAAAGACGAGAGTACAAGCGTGGGACCAATCGGACCAGATGCCGGTATGCTAAAAATTCCCGTAGGCTTAGAGAAAAGTAAAAAGCGTACTTTTAGATTGTTCTTTGGCAAATATCTTTCGACATGCTATTTACACAAAAGTGTTCTGCCATTTATCTCACAAAGAGCACCTGTAACCTTTGAAAAGATGGAATTTTACTTAATCTTCACCGGTATTTTGTGGATGCGTTGAAGAGCTTATGGGAGATCTTTTGAAATGTAGATGAACTTAGCACCTTTCTTTTCGGTCAGTTATCTTTTGAGAAATAACTTTGCTGCATTATAAATAACAAATTATGTTTTAATCGAGCTGTTTTTTAAGATTTTAAGCGAATTGCGTTTGTTTTAAATGTGTCGAAAAATAATTAATGCAATATGTTGTGTTGATTTAGTATTTCTTAAAGTAGTGACACGTCTTTTTACTTTAGAAATGCATCTGTTTAGTTTAATTTATTAGTCCTTGATCCGAAGCATTAACGTATAGATACTTTACTAAATTTGATATTTCCAAAGAACGTAGGACTTTGAAAGATTTTCTGGACTTTATTTTATTTATTTTTTTTTCTGTCAGATCCTATGTTTAAGTCTAGAACAGTCCTAAAATATTGTCAAAGTGATATTTTTTTGATCTACACTATATCTTGTGTTTTTAAGCATTACATTGCATATAAAAACTACAAGTAGACGAAATGTATTAAACTACACAAACTACGAGTTGCATTTTGAAACACATTACTTAGTCTCCTTTTCTTTTGGCAAGCTTAAAAATATTTATCGTATGTATAGCATAACAAAAAAAAAAAAAACGTGCTGTCAATATCACCTTTTGGGAGAAAATATAGTGGCTAACGAGGACCTAAAATTTCATGTGTGTGCTTAGAATGTGCTTTCTCAAATTGCACAAGCTTTTGTACAGTGTTTTTCAATATCATATCATAATATTCTTAATTACTTTTAAATAGCATTGAAAAGTATAAGTATATATGCTTTTTTACTTCGACAATCTGTTATTCTTTTAAAAAGCCCTGCTAAAAATGACACGTAGAGATCAATAAAAAAATTACGTGGAAATGGCCAACGGATATCAATAGAGCTAAATCAGTAGAGGTCTACTGATATCAATTGAACAAGATGCTATGGATCTATTGATATTCATAGATTCTACGTTTTGTTCTACTGATATCACTAGACCTCTACTGATTTAGCTCTATTGATATCCGTTGGCCATTTTCCGTAAATTTTTTTTAAATTCTATGATGCTATGGATCTTTATTTGATATCTATAGATCCTACGGTTTTGTTCAATTGATATCACTGAAAAGTGCTATGGATCTTGTTTTGTTCGTTACTGATATCAATAGGTCTCTACTGACTTATCAGTACTGATATCCGTAATCCATTTCCCCCATACAAATTCTTTCTATTGATCTCTATGGGTCATTTTTACTAGGGATAGAACTACTCAAACAAGGTGGTGTGTCATTGCACAAGTGGTGTGCAAAATATTCAGCAGAACAAAAGTGATATATGCTGAAGTAAATGCACCCACAGCTCGATCATAGCATCCTAAGATTGCAGTTTTGCCTTTATTGGGGACTCCACAGTTAGGAATAGCCAATGATCGAGCCGGTGGCAAAAATCTTTTTAATGTAGCTATGATAGCCAACAAACTGGTAGATAAAATGAATTTATCTGTTTATACGTAATGGCATTAATTAGCCACAGCATAAAGATTTGGTACATATCAGGACATAACACTACATTAAAGTCTCAAATTTTAATGGATATGCATCGAGACTCATTATGCATCACATGGAAATGTATGGAAAAGACCCTCAAAATAATGATTCTTCGATTAAAGACAAACTTATTTATGGAACTTCAAATACTCCATTTTTCACAATAAGCACAATGTACAATTTACACATGAAGAGGCCAATTTTTTTTTGTATCCAGTTTAAAGAATAAAAATGTGTTTTTCTTTAATTATCTTTTTTAAAAAATATCTTTGAAATGAATGGTTAAACCATATGACTGTGATGATTTGAAAGAAAACTATTGATTTTTTTCAAACATAAAGGGAAAAAAATGACTAGCATAATCTATGAATCTGTAATATCAGATTTTAAAAAGTCGAAGTTTATTATTTTAAAATTATAGTTATCTTTATTTACAAAGTTTAAAATCATCCGCTTTTTTTTTATTATTATTATTAATAACTTTCCTAGCTCACTAATTTTACCGAGACTTACTACTTAAGTTTAAACTAAATGATTTCATTTCTACAGATATGAATTGGAATTAGTATAACCTATCGGATTTCTATTGATGTCAATTAAAGCTTTAAGTGATATCCATTGGGAACAGTATCCTACTGACCAGATTTCTATCGATATCTATAAAGCTTCTATTGATATCCATTGAAATGATTTCCTACTGACCAAATTTATATTGATGTCTATAGGGCTTCTATGGATATCCATTGAGGTTATGATCAATAGGCTACAGGTATCAATAGCTTCTATCGATACCAATAGAGACATCTATAGAAATCAATTCATATCAATAGAACTCTACATATATCAATAGATTTTTCTATTGATCTCTACGTGTCATTTTTAGCAGGGAGGCGATGTGCTCCAACTCATTTGCTTCACAGTCGCATAAAACTATTAATTGGAATATTTCCTTGAGTTTTCTTCGCTAATCCTTTAATTGTGTTAGAATTATTTTTCAATGTGTGTGTGGAGAATATTTTCCTAAATATAAGTTAGAGGACCGTATAAAAAGTTAGTTTTGAATTTTGTCATTATTTTTTTTATTGCTTGCAACTTTTGTTTTAACTCTGAACCTTATTTTGAACATTTTTGAAATTGAAAGTATGCATTTTGGACAAATGGCTGCTAAAATAAAGGTCTTGTACATTAAAAGGCAAAAAGCTGCAAATTTTCAAGCTGTTGTAAGCGTTTTTTTCGACTGTTTATAAAATAATTATTCCATTCACGGTTTTTTATTTAAATTATTTTCAAACTGAAGCTGTTTCAAAAGCAGCAATTAGCCCATGCACTAGCAGCGTCATTCACAAGTTTCTTCATCTTAGATGAAGCAAATTAATATAATTTATTCAGTTTATTTAAACATTAAAATCAGATTTCAATGAATATGCTGTAATTGGCACCGCTCTGCGCATCTCTATCTCTGTTAAATTGATATATTTTTTGTCGAGAAGCTTTACTTTATTTTTTTCTGCAACTTTGAAGTAGATGAAAATAATTTTTCTTAAAAATACTTCATTAGCATGCTAAATTTAATCAACGGTACTGTTTGTGCAATGTTAATCATTTGTAATTTACATGGATTTTCCTAAGTCACGTCATAATTTTCTTTCAAATACAACGCGTCAAATATCCTATTTGATAACCCAAAATTTCTCTACTGACTCTAAACTTAAGCGGCAATAATTGTGTACTTGAGGGCTATTTCCTTCAAATTAACATCGCGGCTAATATCCGCACTTATGATAAATGTTCATAAAACTAGCGCTTAAAAGCAGCAGCACTTAAAGTTTCACAGTAAATATTACACCTTGTAATTTAGATAATTTAACTTTACTAAAACTTGCCTTAAAGTTTCGTCCTACAGTTCATGTATTGCATTACCGAGATCTGAAATATACATAATTAACCTATTAAGAAAGTGTAGTCAGTCATGTATTTTATCGAAACGTAGACGTTTAAAGTAACTGCCTATTATGAAAGCAATTGCCAATTTCAAGAAAGGAAATTGAGTGCATTTTAACAATTGTATATTTTGATTAGTTTCTTATCCAGTCGTTTAATAGCCTAAAATTTGAATCAAACATTCGTGCCCTAAACTAAATATTGTTCTTGATCTTAAATTGAATCACGTTTCCTATTAAGCTGTAAAACTATTTTTTTGTTCCAAATCTTCTCAATGGCAATAATAAAAGAAATGCAATAAAAGAAAAAGACTTGGAATTTTATTTGTTTGGGTTAATGTTTGTTTAACTTCAATCGAAGAGTTTTTTTATACTTAGCTTTCGTGCCATTTAATCTTAAAATATTTAGCTTTTGTTTTACCATAAAACCAATGAAATCGCTTCAAACAAAAATTTGTTTTTGTTGGTTTAAGGAGTTTCGATTCGAAACTTAACGAAAAAAGAGAGGTTTTTAGAAAATAATAAAGAGATTGTGAGTAATGTTGCTTTGTTATGAACAAAAAAATTTCTCACTTATATTTTGTATCTTTGATTATTTTTTCAAATCCTATAAAAT
Organism: Uloborus plumipes; assembly: GCA_038373865.1. Lineage (NCBI taxonomy): Eukaryota > Metazoa > Arthropoda > Arachnida > Araneae > Uloboridae > Uloborus > Uloborus plumipes. The sequence continues at coordinate 154,402 of JAXGGA010000501.1, read as the reverse complement.
TCTCAAAAGATGAATATTAGTTAAAAAGTTATGCCGATTCAATCAACTCGTTTAAGTAGTATATTTATTTCAGTATTTCATTTTTATGCGTATAGAAATACATACTCGAAAACTTGAAGTTGCACTCAATGATCCGGTATATCATTTTGGAAAAAACTGAAAACCCGTAAGTAATACGTAATTGATTACAAAAAGAAAAAAAGGACAAAACTTTCTATCAGGAAAATTGTTAACATCAAGAAAACTAGGAAATCCGCAACAGTCTACCAAGTAGCATCAACTCATCGGATTTTGCTCGGCCGATCATCGAACTCCTCTTAAACTGATCCCGTAACGGACGATGACATCGTTCCGATCAGTATCAGAGCACGATTTTTGATGAGCTACTTTTCATCGGATAACGATATCCTTCTGATCAACTTTCAACAAAATTTATCTTAAATTCATCGGCACGGGACTGCACTGCTCGTAAATTGCTCCAAATCTCATCGTATTTCGAGCAAAACTCATCGGATTTTACTGCTTGGATTCTGTTTGGCAGATGAGACATAATGAGAGCAATTCCCGAAGAGAACTCATCGGATTCGATCATCGGCCGATGAGAACTTCATCGGGTTTCGATGAATGGCCGATAATCGGCCGATGAGATTATGCTGCTAGGGTAAGTACTGTTTGGCTATATTTTTGGAGAAATTCATGATAGTCTCGTAGGTTTTGCTCATGCAATTGATAAATATTTCACTAGTATATGATAACCACGCGATTAACAAGTTTATCTATTATAATCATCACAAATGTAATTACAGCTTTGACTATTATTTTGGTTAAAAAAAATGTAATATCAGTTCCACATATATTTGTTCTGCTAGCAAAGAACCCTTTTGTAAAATCCAACTGCAAGCAAGAAGGAAGCCATGGAATTAACTATTTTTTTATATGAAAACTTCAAACCAACATCCATTAAAATTTCTAATGCTAACCATTTTCAAATAAAAACGTACGTACAATACATAACTTTAATACAGCACAAGCATAACGAAGAAACTATAGTCAAAATGCACTCGGGAAGAGTCTCAGCAAAGGGAATAAGTAAAATGTAAACGAAGCTGCAAATTCAAGTTTAAATATTTTCCATGAATGCCATATTTTGTTTACGGTTTTACAAGGAAGATAAAAAAAATATTGGAATTTAAACATAACTAGTGCTGTTTTAACTTAACTTGTAACAGTGACCTAATCTTTGTCGATTTTGTTCTGGAAATCCCACCCATTCTGATATTAATACATTATTGTATTGCTCAACAGTTTACTCAACGCCCCTCCCCAATTTTTATCCACCTTTAAAAAAAGGTATCTCATGCTAAAAGCCCTGATTGCTCTTAGTATAGAATATTAAGGTGCAGATTTTATAGTATAAATCATATAAAATCTCATGTATAACAGTATTGCCATATAAGTAACTTATATTTTGAGACATAACAAGAAAATATTTTTTCAGAAAATCTAATCTCTGGCATTGCTTATTTCAAGAAACATTAACTACTTTTCATTTATTGTTTTTATTTTAAGAATTTTATCATTCCTATATTATTATTATTATATAACTGTTATAACTATTATTACTATTATTATTGAAACATTTTAGGAAACTGGTTAAGAAATGCGCTGGCATTTTAAAGCTTTTTTAGTTGCGGTTTGTTTACTTCGTGTATAAAATACAATTGCAAAAAAGTAGAAGCAAATTCCTCAGAAAGATATTTGGTAAAAAGAAATTAAGAAGCTGTTTCGTGACACGTCTAAGAGTCGAAAAGTAAGTATCTCGCTGCTTAGTAAACAAGCTCAATCACTAGCTAGTTGAAACCTGAATTATAGTGTAGTTTTCCCTAAATTAATCCAAAGCCGAAAAAATTCTAAGGATTCTAAGGACATTACGTTATGTGTACCTTAATTTAATTCCTATATATTTATAGATATTACACCAGCATCCAACATCCTCAAACTCATTGCAGGCAGTAGAAAGAGCCCGAAAGATATTAACAGGTTTTTTTATATTTATCAAAACCGATAATTTGTACATAAAGTTAGTATAAATGGTTTTTTTTATTTCTTACATTTTTCCTTTTTCATTTCTTTTATGCTTCAATCCAATGCTTTTGATTGGGTCGAACCTATTTTTGGATGTTCTGCTTCGTTCCACAAATTGGTTATGGCTGACATTTTCGCATACGATACAGTTTAGACTCATTTTAAGGAAATGAGGGAACATGTGACATTTACAATTACGGTTGTGTTTATGAAAAAACCGATGACAAAGGAAGCGCAACTGTATCTCTGAATTTTTAGAACTTTGAATTCAGTTATAGGTTATATGGTAGAAAAAACAGTTACTTTTATCAGAAAGGATTGAAATAACTGATTGTGAAAGTTATGATGCTTTTGATTTCCATTATATTGCATTATTCATACCCTTAACTGATTATGGTTGGCACAATTTTTACACGTAGCTTACGCAATGTGGATAAAAGAGGGAGATTAAGATATTCAGAGTTTTCATAATGCTTGCAAAAAATGTTGAAAATTGGTTGCTAAGTGTTCATTTCTTTTTTAACTTCTTTCTTTTTTTCTACTCCAAATTTTTAATTCAGTGTTTGAGTCTTGCTTCCCAGTTTAGCAGGATCATAAACCACTGTTCCATTTTAAACAAGGGATAGGAGGCTTAAAAAACCAAGTCATGAAACTTATCTATATACTGAATTGAATATGCTCCCCTTTTGTATGCAGCATGCTGAAATGGTTTTCCACGCATCTTATGTTGCGCCCGGGCTTGCATGGATTTCATGTTCGCGAAAAATGTAGAAAAAGGTGGCATTAGGACATATATTTTTTGTGCAGTTTCTCTGCATTCTGGTTTTAATTTCAACTATCAATAGGTTTTTAATTTATAAATATTAAAAATGTGTTTTTTCACAATATGAGCCAAAAATTATGTAAAAATAATTATGAACTTTGAATGTTATTTATGATTTCAAGATGAAAGGATTTCTAACGTTGCATTAAATGTTAGATGACACGCTTTTGAAGTTATTCTGAGAGATACTACTTCATAAGTACAGTTAGGGCAAACCTATTCTGGCACCATTGTGAAGGTTACGCAAACTTCCAATTTAAATTTACCCCAACTATTTTACACTCTGGAGTTCATGGCCACGCTTTTACGTTTTTCAAACTTGTTTCTATAGAACTGATATTGCCACGCAGATATAGTTTTATTTTATCTTTCCTCTAAGTATATATGGCGAAAACGATCTCGTGAAATATTACCTTCTGTTGTTTAGTTTTATCAAACATAGAGTTCGCCGATTCTGATGTCCTCCTTTAGTTTAAGTGAATCAAGTAAATTTTACTCTTAGTAAATGAATTCAAAGAATAACTAAATCGTGTTGTAAATAAAAAAACTAAAAAAAAAACTTGATTATTGACAATAATTAAACTTTAAGGATCAGAATATTTCTCATTTTGGGTTTTAGCCCTAAAGACGGTGCTAAAATGAAATGCATGTACATTTTTACTATGTGAGAATTTCAAAAATTTTCATACATTTGCTTTTATTTTCAATCAGTGCGTTCTTTCTTTTTTTTCTATTTACATGAACTATATTTTGTTTGACATATTGCTTGGCAAAAGATCTTTAAATTAATTCTTTAGATTTTGCATCTTCACGAAATAACTTAATCATGAATGCGTAATTTTGCACATTTATTTTATTATGATATTTAGAGTAGAAAAAATGGTGGATTATATATTTGACTTATTATCAAAAAGAAAAAAACAAATTTAGAAAGAAATCATTTAAATCTTCAATATTTAGGAAAACAACTAATTGCATAAAATCTGAAAAATGAATGGAAATAATCTACATTCACGATGCAAAAAAAAAAAAAAAAAAAAAAAAAAAAAAAAAAATAGTAACGTAATAGTTTCAAGAATAGTAAATATTTACTGTCATTTTAGTAATGCATTCAAACACTTTACAAACGAACATTTTCCCAAGATATTGGTTCTTTAACTAACCTGTATTTTTATGTCTAAATAGAAAACATAGGACTCTCTTAACAGGAAAAAAGATGGTTTTTTAGTTAATTGCTGTTAATAACTGAAAAAAAATACAGGCGAACATCACGTTAATCATATTTTTAAATTAAGGATTATGTCTCAGACTTACGTTACAGAAACCTTAATATACATTAAAAATTATCATGTAATCATTTCTCTTGCCCTTTAGTTTTGATTTCATTAGCAACAAAAAAAAAAAAAAAAAATAAATAAATAAATGAAATCCTATACTATAATACGAGTGATGTTTGCCAAGTCGAAAATCGCCCGAGAATTAATAAACTCCGGTAAACTTGGGGGTCTGGGGTTTTTGGCCATGAGAAATCGATTGGCGTCGGTTTTGAAGCGCTACGGTCGAACAGTTCGGAGTTACAGATATGATTCATGAAAAGTTTGAGAAGATTTCTTACTACGCCATTTTCTTTATGATTACTCTTATTGTTATACTGTTTCATAGCAATCACGTTTTAACAATGGATTTCCTATTTAATCACATCAGCGTAAATTTATGTTTTTATGGTATTTGGCAAATAATTTTTGGCAACATGTTAGAATTGTTATTGCTTTTGAAATTTAAAAGAGATCGATCAAAATAAAGTTAGAATTGGGTATGGGTAAGGCCCCTATATATACGAACCGGGGCATCAAGATTAAGTTTCACCACTTTGGATCCAGAGCGTGTTTGTGTGTTTGAGTGGTTGTCTTTTCTGGCCAGTAATCGCGTTTTGGTAATTTTTTACTGTGAGCAAGTATTAGCGGCACGTGGATTTGGCAAAGCTTAGTAATATGCCAAAACTTTTTTCTGGTAATCCTACTCCGCAACAATGAAAATTTGAAAGTATAAGTTAAGGAATTGGATCCAAAGTGGTGAAACTTAATCTTGATGCGCCGGCCTGTCTATATAGCGGCTCTAGGTATGGGCAGCGGTAGAGCCGCTATATAGACAGGCCGACGCATCAAGCTTAAGTTTCACCACTTTGGATCCAACTTATTAACTTTCACTTTCATTTTTCATAGTTGAGGAATTAGGACCAGAGCAAAGTTTCGGGACATTGCCAAGCTCTGTTAATTTACGTAAAAAGTTACCAAAAAGCGATAACTGGCCAGAAAAGACAATCCTCACACACGCGCTGGATCCTAAGTGGTAATCTTGATGCGTCGGCTCGTCTATATAGGGGCCTGAGGCCGCGGTTGTCCAATCGGTTAGTCGTCAGACTCGTAACCGGAGGGTCTCGGGTCGATCATTTAGCCGCCGATCAAAGATCCACCGTCTTCATTAATGGCTGGGGGACGTTAAAAATGTTCGTGGTCACAAAACCCTCCAAGTGAAACGAAACCTCTGGGGTGTGCTGGGCCAAGGCCCAGCCAAGGCTTACTCGGCCCTTGGGCCTGGTTCAAAAATGAACAGAGCGCTCTTCAGGGCCCCATCCCGGTTAAAAAGCGAGTAGTGGTATGTACGGGGGGGGGGGGGACCTGGAGTGTGAAGTGAAGTGAAGGTCAAAACCAACTGGAACGAAATGCGTACTGGAGAACAGAGACTCTGCATCCATTCGCATCAAATCCGACCGCGCCTTCGGCGCCACATGAAATGAAATTAGGTGTGATTTTACAGTGAGCATGGATTAAATAGGGTTGTACTTTTTAAAATAAATTACGGCTGTTTAGAATGCCTAATTGCAACCAAAGGCTCAAAAATGCTTTTCAAGTTTATCTAAATAAGTACTTTGCACTTTAGAAAAAAACACGAGTGTACAAACCTCTTTTTTTTTAACCGAGTGGGCTCGGTCCCCTGGTACACGTTAGGCGTAATACGAGGAATGGTTGCCAAGTCGAAAATCGCCCCAGAATTAATTAACTCCGGTAACTTGGGGGTTTGGGGTTTTTGGCCACGAGGAATCACGAGGTTTGGTTTTTCTAAATAAATTTGTCAAAAATATTGAACTTCAACACAATTTAATCTTTACACTGCTCACTTTATACCATTTCTTTAATTATATAATTTTTAATTATCAATTAAATTTTATTTCCTATGACTTTCCAAACTCTAACTTTGTTTAGAATAGTTTACAATGGTGCACTTTAACCGGTTATCTTTTCACCAATGGTTTCACAAATTTTCTTATAGCATGTATTGTTTTGACAAATCACAATTGAAAATTTAAATCTTCGAGTTAGCTTCGATACCTGTTTTCTTCGAGCGGAGCTCGGTCACCCGCTGGTAAAATAAAAATAAAGGAAGCAAAAATAAAGGAATGCATTTTTTAAGCAAAAATTATATGCATAATATTTTGTTTTGAAAAGCATTTAGTATCTTTGTACATTTGGTTTAGATTACAGACCAAAAATGTAACCAGGAAATGAAAAATCATGAATCATGGCGTATTTAAGCAATTTTTAATTTTGATGACGTATTTGTGAGAATAGTTTAATATTGAATGCTGAAAACACAATATCTGACATTTAAAATAAGAAATGTTTACAGATTTTTTTTATTTCAATATGCTTTCAGACTGCATTTAATTTACGCGTAATTCAAACAATTTTTAAAAGATAAAACCAGTCACTACATTTGAATAAATCACTTTGAAAACGAAAGTCGTGGCTTATGGCCAATTTAACAGTCAAAACGTTTGATATAAACAAAGCAACGTACCTGCATCGCCAAAGCTGAGTAAATGTAGAACGCAGAATATAAGTCCAAAAACTGCCCGATATTTCACGCTGGGACACTTCAGAAATCCGTGACTGATAATAATCGGATGAAAACTGCGTGTGTTCCCATTCCCGGACTTATCATCCGGCACATCACTTTTACTATCGACGAGAAATCCTTCGCTTGCTGCACCTAAAACTTCATCCTTCATAACCATATTTTCTTTGGGCAATTTTATGACGGATATTATCATGTTTCGTATCTTTTGAAGGAAAAGTTTTACTTCAAGCACCGAGGCGAAAGATTTACGCCGAAATATTCAACGTGATAATGCGGCACTATAATCGCAAAAACCATGAACAACACCATGTGGCCCCATCGGCCCCATGAATTGACAATGCAATGAGGAGATTTTATCGAAGGGTTTTTTCATATGTCTAGTTTCTGACGAATATGTTTTTCTTTATTTTGTAAACAATTCAAATTGGAATGTATTCCTTTAGTGGTCTTTTATTCCTGGAGTTGTAAAAGAAGAAAAAAAATTAGGAAAACAGTTCTGGTAAACGTGTAAACAGAGCACACACTGACAGTGGTGTTGGCGCTAAAAAACAAAATCCTCAACTGCTCAGCGAAAAGTTGGTTTTTCTTTTCTGCAGACGTTAATTCTGTTTCCTCTCCCGCTCGGAACAGGAGTCCTAATTCTGCGGATCCGCAGTTCTCTGTGCCCCGCACGGTAGAAGGCGCGCGCTTCGATTTGCAGGGAGCACGTGATCATGTGACGTCACTCTTTCGCGGACTATTATTTTATTATATATTTTTATCTTAATTTTGTTTACTGCCGCTATTTTCTCCTTTGCATCAATCAGAACCGATGGATGGAACTGGAATACGTTCCATTGTATTGAAGAAAGGGGAAAATTTTATTAACTTTGAATTTGCTTTCTGCTACGAGGAATGACATATGGCTGCGGGATGATATCATTCGTGGATTGTAAAAAAAGAAAATAAAAGAAGTTCGTAAGATAAAAATACATTTATAATGAAGTCTCCCCTATACAAAAATGCTTATAGCAGATTATTTAATTAGAAAGTTGAATAATCCTTCGAAAGAGAGAAAGATAAACAAAACCAATGATCATCCTTTCTAATTTATTGAGTTTAAAATGTGTACGTAATTATTTGATAATTATTTTCAGAAGAAAATATAAATTAAAACAGAGTAATTATTCAAAAAATGTTGATTTATACATTTTTGAACTGTTATTTCAGGCAAGACGTACGGGATTTAGAGAAATTTGATTAAGGGAAAAAGGGTGATTCCTTTTTTATTGAAAGAAACATAAAGGGGTCATTCCATGTCAAGTGATCCAACGTTTTTTACCTTACATTTTTGTGTTTCTGTCTTTTTTGGCTCATTAATAATAACCTCAAGGGGTACAATCATTGTACCCCTTGAGGTAATCAAAAGTCTAAATTTTTAGATTTTTATCTCTATTATTTTTTCTTTTATGAGACTTTGAACTTTGGAAAAACCTTCGTTTTTTCTTGGATAAGGGAACATAAAAGGGACCATAACTCGGCACCAAATATAGATAGAACGATTTGGTAAATGGTATTTTAAAGTACGTTAGTTGCCACTTAATCTGATATGCAACATGACTAATTTTATAAAAAATTTATTTTTAAAAAAATGAAATTTAAATTTCAAATTTAAATTTCTCGAAAAACATATAATAATTTTTTTTGAAAAAATTCTCAAAAATTCTTGTGTATTTTATCTATGTTTGTGCAAATTTTTAGATTGGGATCTCAATGGGATCATATTTATCATGATTATAACATGACATCAAAAATGCCTTGTTTTGAGGTCCTTCACTGACCTTGCGGCAACAACTTACCACAAATTTAACATTCATTTTGTAAAGTTTCAACCTTCTATATTCCATATACAAAAAGAAAATTGGAGTTCAACACTTCCTGGTAAGAGTTTTGGCTCACGGCAACTTCCATGTCTTGAAAATCCGCTTAATTTTTGATGCCGCACCTTCATCTTTAGGGGTCCATAAAAACTAAACAACTCAACTTTAGAGCAAAACATTCTGGATTTGGTCTTCAATAAGATAATAAACATTTGGTAATTTTTGGGAGAAAATCTGAGAGGTCATGAATCACGGGCGTGACACTCTCTTAGATTCTTGCTCTTAAAAGAAGAGTGGTTGTGCGGGGGAGGAAGGAGGGAGGGGGTGAACCTGACAAATCTATAAGCTCATGCCAGCTCACTTTAAACATATTCATTTTTGTTTACTACTTTTTAGACCATCACAAGCAAGATAACTTAGTATTTAAATAAATAGAATCTCTAAAAAATATTTTTTTCCTATGCAGTTTTATTCAAAAATTCAAAAAAATATGATCCCATTGAGATCCCAATCTAAAAATTTGTACAAACATGGGTAAAATACACAAGAATTTTTGAGAATTTTTTCAAAAAAATTCATTATATGTTTTTCGAGAAATTTAAATTTGAAATTGAAATTTCATTTTTTTAAATAATTTTTTTATAAAATTAGTCATGTTGCATATCAGATTAAGCGGCAACTAACGTACTTTAAAATACCATTTACCAAATCGTTCTATCTATAATTGGTGCCGAGTTATGGTCCCTTTTATGTTCCCTTATCCATGGAAAAACGAAGGTTTTTCCAAAGTTCAAAGTCTCATAAATAAAAAAATAATAGAGATAAAATCTAAAAATTGAGACTTTTGATTACCTCAAAGGGTACAATTGATGAGCCAAAAAAGAAAGAAATACAAAAATGTAAGGTAAAATTTTTCTCAGATTTTGGATCACTTGACGTGGAATGACCCAAAGGAGAAAAACGTGCGATAATAATAACAATATTAAAACAAAAATGTGCTTTATAATGATTAAAAATATAGCATTACTCAGTGGGTAGAAATGTTCCTGTACTTAATAAAAATAGAGGTTAAAAAAAAAACTCATATCATATTAATTAGTTTGTTTTCCGTATGATTACTTTAAGAGTTATGTAAGTAATTCAAGTTAAGTATTGAAAGAATAAGCAAGAACACTTAATGAGAATGTTATGGGTAAAAACTCTACATTTTCTCGAGATTCCTAGAAAAATAAACTAGTATTTCGAAACAACTATCTGTTCTGAATTCGACAGTGTAAGAGTATTAAAATGAGTTGTAATGCTGGAACTAAAAGATGAACATGTTTTTTATAATACACTGCACATTAGTATTGGGTGCAGAAACTGGTAAAAGTGCATCTTAATTTATTAGTATATATGCAGAAAATCTAACAACTTAAAGTGCATTCATGTTAAGGAAAATTGAACTATGTAGGACGCAATCTTTGGCTGACAATTTTAACACGCTTTACTGATTTTCGAATAGTAAAGATATCTTCAAATGAAATTTTTTTCTCAGAATGAAATCTCAGAAATGTCTTATCGGGTTCAGTTGATTATCAGAAATAGATGCCGTAACTAGTAGCCTGATAAGTAAGGGTGAATTTCAGTGAAATAACTCCAGATTTAATGTACAAAATTCTCGAACATAAATTATCGAGTTTAGAGATTTTATATACATTTGACATGACACCAAAAAAGAAAAAAAATCGCATTTTGCAATTTCTTGTTTCGCACCATGTCACTTCTAACCGTTTAAAACAATTGATCAGCATGTCGGTTGTGAAGCATGGTGAGTAATTTTGTTTTAATTAAAAAATAAATTAATATCTAAAAAAGTTCTAAAAATGTCTAAAAACGTTTAACTTAAAAATAAAAAAAAATACATTTATTTAATCTAGTATATTTTTATTAACGTCTGTTAAATGCACTCGTGGGTTAAATAAATTTAAGGAAATTCTCTCATTTGGTTTCTTTGCGTATTGCAGAATGTTTTAAAGTTGTCACCTTTTATGAACCTTAATTACGCTCCAATCCATAAGAGGCCTGAAAATCCACAAAGCGAAATGACAGTTTTACGAGGCTTGTGAAACATTGTTTACGTTTAAGTTTGTCTTCGCTTAGTGTCATATGGAAAGCATAAATAAAAGAACCAAGAAATTGGAAACCATGCATGTCCACGCGAGTTAAAGAAATGTAAAAATGTGACCTTAGAAGAATGTTTCTTTCCCCTCCTCTGCTTCTCTTGATTAGAATTAAGTTCCGAGGATTTTTGACATAGTTTTATAAATTTTAATTTAACCAATGACTTTGAAGTGCATAATTTGGTAAAAATATAGCTTAATTTATGCAAATTCATCCTGTTAAAATAATGAATGATTGAATTATGAATACTTTTGCATTTGAAAACGAGGCATCATAGGTCTCTTGGAAATCCCTGTTGTGATTGAATACATGTCTTTCTTTTTTTTTTGCTAGTTTTATGAAAATAATTTTAGGTGAGTTTCACTGAAATATGTAATATGCCCCCTCCTTTTTTCGTGTGGAGCAAATATTCCTCCGGAAATCATATAACATATTACTTTTTTTGAAGATTTTAAAGTGCTGTGCCAATAGAAAAATGTAAAGGTACGAGTTTGAAAGTACAGAAAAGATTTCAGTCTCAAGAATTTATGACTGCGTATGATTCAAAAAGGACAGTTTAACAAGAAATGATGAAATAAATTAATCACATGGTATAAGATGGAAATCTATGGAATAGCAAAATTTGCGACAAGCTAGCAGTAGAGTTTTCACCATATTGTTGCAACAAAATTCCAAAATATACTACTAAACTGTAGCCATATGTTGTTCATTAATGTTGTCAAACACATCTCAATATTTGAATTTGGTGTTGAATTTTTACTTTTCTTGGGAAAAATAAAAGAAAAGGTAAATATGTGTTTAAACAGCATTTTCACACCGAAAAAAATGCCCGTATCATCTTTTCAATGGTTCAGGGTAACTATATTAAATTACAATAAAACTATTATATGTTCTGGGATTTATGGCTTACTTTAACAGATTTGGAACTTCCAAAATGTGCCGGCCAGCAGAGCTTTGGTCTTATTGTTTTACCAGTAAGGCAGTTTTATCGAATTTGACGTCCATGTCGTGTCATAAAGGCCCGTGTAAAACAAAATGTTTGATATTGAAGCTTAAGCTGTTTTCTGTTTAAATTGGTCCTTTTCTCGTGTTCATGTTGTGCATATAAAAGTTGTATTACCTGGAAGCATCAGCCAGAAGAAAAGTTAACACGTTGACTATCCAACTACGAGATAACTCGCAGCTTGTAGTTTTAGTTGACATAGTAGATTTTTTGTTTACTCGTAGGGAGTATATTTTTCGTTTTCGTACAGATTTGAATGCATGTGTAGTACATTGATACTAATACGGATATTTGTATACGTCGAAGGTACCAGTAACTCAAAACTGGCTGACAGGTTTTTAGCCCAAATCATATGCTACAACTGTTTCGTAATTTATAGTTAGCAGCTAATTAGAAAATAAACAGGTATGAAAGAATTTATATGTTTTCTAAGAATTAAAAAAATATCGCTAAACTGGAAGAAACCAATTAAGCAGTAGCTGAAAATCTTTTTAGCACCATGAAATAGGGGTTAGGGGCGGTGCATAAAACATTATGTATTGAGAGACAGTTATGCAAAGAAGGTGGCACATATGTTGGGGTAACAATGCCAGGTTTTCAAATAATTTTCTTTTTCGCATTGATTAAGATACCGTAAGAGGCATTCTGCTTCTTTTTTGTTTCCTCAACATACCCCGATAAGTATATTTATCAGAGAAAAAAATATTATCAGAGAAAAAGCTGTTTTTCCAGTTCATGTGTGTTTAATTTACTAGTATTTATAAGCTACACTTTCGATGTACAGGTACTTTCTTAGTTTACGGCGAAAATGAAGAATATTTGTTGCTGGAACTGTTAAACATCTTGATTTTTTTTTTTTTTTTTTTAACGAAGAGTCAAAGTATCGGGTTCCTTAAACATCGTAATTAACATGTAACATTAGAAAAAAAAAAAAAAAAAACGTTCGTAAATTTACTTAACGGAAAGATTAATTATACGTAGAAAGAAAAAGATGTACTAAATAAAAGATAAATAAACAAAATGATGTCTCTTAAAAATGGCTAATTACATTAAAAATTTGAAAATATCTCATGCAAATTATAGTTCCAATAAAACCTATCTAAAATACTGAAAATACACGCAAAAGCAATATATTTATATTAAACAAACAAGAGATGTACTCCAAAATAAAAGTATTTGCAGTAGAATATTCAGAGAAACATTCGCTTTCTTATTTCTCGCGTTCCACATTTTGCCTTGGCAAATGTCCATCCAGTGCCTTTGGTGACTATTGGCTTTAATAAATTATGGAAACTGCCGCCTTTATAGCACTTATGTGTCTAAATATTTATTTTTATAGAAGTGTAGTACATATTTACAGTAAAAATAGTTATACATTTCTCTTGCTTACAAGTTTGTGCATAAGCAGAAAAAGAGGGTATTTTTACGACACCACAAGTCTTATACGTATTTTTAGCTTTTGAAGAAAATTGCTAACTACTTTTGGGACTACCTTTATTTTCCACTAATTGAGAAATGCATTATCTCATATTTATAAGAAATATTTTTTTATTTCTTTAATAGAAATTTCAAACGAAATCGGATGCAAATATTGAACCGCAAAATTAAAGTTAATTTTTATACATTTTACTGTGTTACATATCACGCTTTTATAGACAGATTTGCGTTCCAACTCTGGTTTGAAAATGAAGTACAACGAGAACAGTCAGTTTTTGTCTTGTCTCTTATGAAAGAAAGCTGAACCTTCTTCTAAAGAGGAATTTTAGTACAAAAAGAGATAGAAGATAAACTTGAAGATTGTAATTTTATGAAACATAAACGAAAACGACCACAAACATAAACCTGAGTTGTGAAAATGGTCGTAGTAAACTTTATCGTGCCAGTACTTTAAGCCATAAATATTCGTGATAAAGATATCAGGGTTTGAAATTATTGGTTTTCTGATTACCTATGTTGGTCATAGCTTATAAAATCATTTTTAAAAGAATCCAAGGTGTGTTTATATGATTTGCTGCCTTTTCTACAACCTTTAATTTTTTAATGTCCATTTTGAAAGCTTTGCATTTTACTTATGTTTACCTACATTTGATTTTAAAGTAATCACTGTTCAGAAGCAATTTTTCATAAAAGCATGTGTGTTTATATTTGAAAAAGTTCTTGCGAAAAATTTAATATCGTTCAAAGCTTTGAAAATATTTTTTCCTTGATGTTTTCATTCGCCTAATTTGTTGTTGCATTTAAATCTATAATTTGTTCAACATTTTTTTATTTAAAATCACCTCACTTTTCGGACCTTTACCTGTATTTTTATTTTAGCTGCTGTTTCACCGTTTAGAATAATATCTGCGGGATTGGCACGAAAATAAAGAGATGTCTCTAAGTTAGCTGCATTTTTGGTGACTAATTTTTGACGTCAAGTATGGCGAGGGTTGCTAAATATCGCCAAACTGGAAGACATTTCAAATATGATATGCGTCTAACCATATACTATAATGTATTCTGTAGTATTTTAATCTTAACATATACATGTAACTTAATAGGTTAGTCCAGTAACCTCAAGAAAGGATTATAATAATTCTAAATGGAATTTAAGTGAATGTTTATTTAATGCAATTTATAAGAAACGTCTCCGAAATCAGTTTAGTTTTGTTGACAGTCAGTATGAGTTAAAGAGCTTGTTTTACCTCTGCTGCAACGGAGCCTAATAGCTGTGATTTTTTCACAGGACTTGGAACTAATATGTACCTATCATTGAGCTTAAGGTTGTTTCATACTACAGTCGGGTCTCGTTATCAACGACCACACATTATAAAGACCATCCCATTTCAACGACCTGTGGGAAAGGTCCCAATTTAATACCTATAAGTGCTTTTTTAACTGCCTTTGGCACAACGATCGTTCTTTATCGACTAATCCAAAGCTGTGACCAAATTCAGGGGATACTATTTCGGGCATTTTTCCGAATAAAACATGTTTCTAAATTTTAGTTTGAAATGACATTCATTATTGTTTACGGACAAAGTACGTGCAGTCTTTAATGTCATTGCATTTTTGACAGGGGGAGGAAAGAAATTAATTTATTAGTTGTAACGATTGCGCCAGGTAAAAAAATCCTATGTTTCGTATCTTATTAAGGTTTTAAAATAATTTTTTGCTTGCATATCTACAATAACTAACATGAAAAAATGAAAAATTAGGTTTTGAAAAAAAAAAAGAAAAAACACAACAAATGTAATTACTGAACATGCATGATGCATGTGTATTTTCAAACAAATTTTACATTGTATAACGACCACTCGTTACTGTTTGATGGAAATGGTCGTTATACCGAGCGCCGACTCTATTTGCTTAATGGTTGTGGATGTTATCGCAATTGTTATCGATTTTCTACATAGTTGTAAATAAATTGCTCTATTATCTCTTCTTTCTTTAAACATCACAGCTTTATTTCTTCTTTTGCTTATTTCTAATTTTGAAGTGCAATCACTCGTTTTTGAAATTTCAATAACTTCGTAGCCCAGTTTAATAATTACATCATTCGTTAAACTTTTTTTTTCACCATTTTTACCTTCGAAGCTGAAATTAATTTAGACGTGCACTCTCATAAAAAAAACTGTTTTGCACTATCAGGTTCTCAATTTCAAACCATATTAAATCCTTAAGTCCAATTCGTGTTTTGTGTTAAGCGTATCAAAAAGAAAATACTAGACTATATAATACTACACAAATATATTAAAATGTCCCAAGTAAAATGAAATGAAAACATCTCAGCATATCTAATTTAAGTTTCTTGGGGAAACTTCATCAATTTAATAAGTCGAAGGAAAAAGACAAAAGTAGCTCGAAATTTCTAGGTAGCGAAAAATGTGTTTCTTAGCAAGTGTTCATTATTTATGATAATTACATTTCCATTAGCCAAGGGACAATTTAATTTGTGCAATGCATATCCCAACGCTTTTACTTGTAAACAAAGGCTAAAGAAGACCAGGTTCTAACTACATGAAAGGATTAAAATGAAACACGCAAAAGGATAATAAACTCTTTTTCTCTGGGATTTTCAGGAACAAGATTATGAGAAGTAAGCTCTGCAGTGTGTATTAACTCATTTACACGTGGACTAATTTGGATTAACAAAGAGGAGAACCATTATTCTTTCAACACGTAAGGAAACGAATTTCAGGAAAGTTTATTTTTTGCTCTGGGATTATTTATTGCACGGTAAATCAAGCTTAATTAGAGTTTATCGCAGTTTAAAAATTGATTGCAAACTTTTGACAATGTATTAGGATGGTAGCTTCATAATGGTAGCTTGAGAAAGAAGAAATTGAAAATCTGTAATGAGAACGTTTTTAAATAAGAAACACACATTTGCTATCCTTTGTTTATAATGGGATTTTTTTAGCTGCATAATGCATTGTTTTCCTTTGAAATAAAACTAGTCACGAGGAATTGACTAATTTTTTTGGGTGCTGAGTCGTGACTAGTTTTATTTGAAATAAAAATAGTCACGATCGAATTGTTTTTCATTGCTGATCCGGTGCTGGAAACTCGACGTATCTTTCTATATGTATCTGAGATTTTATCTATTTCTATCCATAGAAGATGCTTGCACTTATTCAGACTAAATTTAGTTAAAGTAAACTATCTGCTTAATCAACCTTTTCTTGCAAGTTAATCTGTTTCGGAAATTTTAGCTGACACAAATTGCGCAGAGGAGATGTGTGTCAGTTTATAGAATACTAGCTGAACCGTCGAACTCTGTTCCGCCTTAAAGGCAAAAAAAAAACAAATTTTTGAATTTATTAAGTTTTTTTTATTAGAAAATACGAAAAAAAATTAAGTATCTACATTAATCATCCATTATTGTTTTTGTATTTACAACCTATTTTACTGCGCTCCAGAAGCTGTCAGAACATGTGCTTTATGTCGCCCGGCGACAGAGGCTCAAAAAAGGCTTAGTTAAAAAGACAATTTTTTCGGACTGCTTATCAACTGACTGCTCCATCCATAAAACCATCCAAACAAACTTTTGTATATGTAATAGTAGTAAGAAGAACAGCCACTTAAATGCAGTCCAGGAGCTATCCCACCAAGCGCTTTCCTCCTCTCAGCGTCAGAGGCGTAAACACTCTTAAGTGACAATCGTTTCTGACAGCTTATCTTAATATATAAAAATTACGTGTCCCTGTGTTTGTGGCCAATGGACTCCTCAGCTACTGAACCGATTTTAACCAAATTTTACACGCAGTTTCAGTTTGGTCCAACTTAAATGATAGGATAGTTTTTATCTCAATTTAAGACCGCAATATATTTTTATTGCAAATTATGTATTTAGCTACCAGCTTTTCTGTGTTCTTGGCTAAGCCTTTTTACTAAGCCTTTTTTGACACCTCCATGGCTGAGCGACATAAAGCACACGTTCTGGCAGCTTCTGGAGCGCAGTAAACATGTCATAATCTTTCTTATAATATATAAAAATTACGTGTCCCTGTGTTTGTGGCCAATGGACTCTTCAGCTACTGAACTGATTTTAACCAAATTTTGCACGCAGTTTCAGTTTGGTCCAACTTAAATGATAGGATAGTTTTTATCTCAATTTAGGACCGCAATATATTTTTATTGCAAATTATCTATTTAGCTACCAGCTTTTCTGTATTCTTGGCTAAAATTCTTCAAACATACCCGGAATGCCACCACATTATCTGCGGTTAAAAATTGGTTCACCCATAGTTCTTCTACGTAATTTAAATCCACCGAGATTATGCAATGGTACGCGTTTAGTTATCAAAAAAATCACCGGGAACATTATTGAGGCAATCATTTTGACTGGAAAGTTTAACCCATTAATGCCTAGCGTCCCTTTTTAGGGACGGTACAAAAGAGGGTCTGAATTTCCCCAAAATGAACATTTCAACCAAATAATAATGTTCAATTAGTACCTTGGTATTGTTTCAATTCGTTATTAGCAGATTGCAGCACATAACCATTGTAAAGTGTGTTCTCTAGCAGTTTTAATATGACCTTTATCAAAACTGACATCGTTCACGATCTCAAGAAAAAAAGCTAAGTTTTCAAAGTTATTCCCAGCTTCTCAGTTTATGTTAATTGCTGATTTTATTTCTTCTTTGAAAATGTCTTTTTAAATACTATATCGTAGGCAGAAATAAATTTTAGTAAAAAAAGTATGTACCCTCTGAGGTCTATCGTAAGTTTTAAGGGACGATTCTTCTTTCCTTAATAAAAACATTATTTTTTACATAATATTTTTTTCATTATTTTTCCTGTCTGTTAAACACTGTTTGTAACCAGTATACAAAATATCTTTGGAAAAAAAATGTCAGGCATTAATGGGTTAAAGATGAAGTAGTTCTGTTGCCACGTATCCCAATGACACCGTCAGAATCTTCAATACCCTTCAAAAGGCTACAGTTTCCCATTCGTTTAGCTTTCGCCATGTCTATTAATAAGTCCCAAGGACAAACAATGTCAATTTGCGGTTTAGATTTAGAAAACCCATGTTTTTCCCATGGGCAACTATAGGTCGCTTGCTCCCGTGTGGGAAAACCGTCCAATCTATTTTTGTTTACAAGAGACATATTAACAAAGACTATTGTGCACCGATTAGTGTTAAGTTAAACTGAAATTAAAAATGCTTATAGTTCAAAAAATAACAAATAATATTGGTTAATTATCTACCCTACCTACATTATTAAAAAAATGTTACAATATCAATTAGCAAATTTTCAATAAACTCAATTGTTACAAGTCTGAATATAATATTTCTAAGTACAGTCGAGAACCAATTATACGGGATGTTTGGGACCACAGCTATCCCGGATAATTGAATTTCCCGGTTTTCTGGATCGCTACGAAGCGATAGTTGCCAATTGTTTATAAAACCCAAGTTACAATAACAAATAAATGCTGAAGAGAAAACGATCCAGAAGTGCTTATAGATATTACAATATTAAAATTTTCTGAGCTATATGTGACTTATATGGTATCCGTTCATATTCATTTAGGTATTTCAAAAGAAAAAAAAAAGCACTTCATTTTTTAGAAATTGCCGAAAATGCGTATTTTAAAAAGTGGCGGAAAAATCAACAAAATGTTGCCGGTTTTCTGGTTTCCCGGTATTTTGGTTCCCGGATAAAAGGTTCTGTACTGTACTAAAATGCTACATTTTTTGTTTCTAGCAAACTTAGGAAATTTTTATTCGATTGTTTTCATATTTCGAACTGAAATTCATATTTATATAAAGTTGATCTCTATAACGGTAATAAAGTTTTTCGTTTCTATTGAAACATTGTAGTTTAATCCATACCTTAGCCACAGCAACGCGTGGCCGAGTCAGCTAGTCACATATAAACTTCAAGGGAAGCATCGCGTTTGTTTATAATTTACTTCACAAAAAAGTCAACACTCAATGCACTGCTAACTTACAACCTGTTTACTGCGCTCCGGAAACTGCCAGAACGTGTGTTTTATGTCGCTCAGCCTTGGAGGTGTCAAAAAAGGCTTAATAAAATGGCTTAGCCAAGAATACAGAAAAGCTGGTAGCTAAATAGATAATTTGCAATAAAAAATATGTTGCGATCCTAAATTGAGATAAAAAATATCCTATCATTTAAGTTGGACCAAACTGAAACTGCGTGCAAAATTTGGTTAAAATCAGTTCAGTAGCTGAGAAGTCCATTGGCCACAAACACAGGGACACGTAACTTTTATATATTAAGATGTATGTGTTTTCCAAATACAAAAATACAATTTGAGTCGAAATTTTACCGATTTTCGTTTATAGGTACTTGAAACTAAGAACGGAAACCTTTAGACGGTCATAAGGGAATGGAGATCTGGGTCCCAAAACTGTGAAAATCTTCACATTTTAGTTTTAGAATTAATTATGAAATGAAATGAACTAGAAAGTAAGAATGTTATCTAGGAAACTACTCTTTAGAAAAAAAAACATTAAAAAAATAAAGCTGGTTAGAAAATGCTATTAAAAGTATATTTTATACCTCAGTAAAGTTGATTTCATATAAGTATCATAAAAATTATCTAAAGATAAGTGAACGCTCATCCAAGGAGACCAATTTGAATCAACAAATAAAAAAAATCTGGTGTGAATAAAATGCATAATGTGCAATATAGCTATTAAATAAAAAAAATATGCAATTTGAATTAAGTATTGAAATTTATTTCGTACGAATTTTTCTGTGTTTTTTTGCAAGCACGTACTATCTGGTGTTCTGGCATTTTCCCCAATTACAATAAATATAGATAGATTAAGATAAAGAAAAGAATCTAAGAAAAAGTTAAAAGCATTAAAAAAAAGTAAATATGAAAAAATATTGTTATACTTAATTTTACGCCACTACTTTTTTTTTTCCAGTTTCTCGATTATTTCAATACATTTGTTTTCAGAAAAATTTTGAAACATCCTCAGTGAATCTGTATGCTTTTATAATGCACTCTATACCTAATTACATGGATTAATGATATCTTTTAATGAAGATATCATTATATTTTCTCTTCAGACATTTTTGAAATTCCAAAACATGTTTTGCAGTTTTAATGCCAAAAACCTTTCTAAAACAAACTGACACAAGTTAAACGTCATTGAAACAAAATACTAAAATCAAGGAACTAATAGAATTTTCTTTCGTGATATATAAGATGTGGCGTCACTATAAATTTTCTAATATTGTGTCCTGCGTGTTTTTGACCACTCGACTGATTTCTATCTTTACGCATTTGGAAATAATTGATTTATTTGTTGCAAAAGTACTTCCATAACGTCCCGATAAGTTCCAAGAGGGTAAAGGAGTTAATTGGATTAGTTATTATTATAAAGAATGATGTTTTGGTAAGAAAAATATCCGGTTTTCATTGTGGATATTTACTTGTTTCATTTATTTTTTATTTTGAACGTAACATAGTTGAATACATGTAGGAAGACGCCGTATTGTGCACTGTAAAAAATGAATGTTGTTTTCACAGTATAATACAGTTAACTTTATAGTAATAAATTGTAAAAATTGCTAATTTTTCAGTAATCAACTGTTGAATTGCTACTTCTACAGTACTAAACTAAAACTGCTAATTTTACAGTAATAAACTACAAAGTCTGTAATTTAATACTTTATTACCTTGCATTTTACAGTTTTAAACAGGAACTTCTGCTGCCAGTATTATACTGTTATTTTTACAGTACAATACAGCTTAATTTTACAGCAATAAACTGTAAAATTGCCAATTTTACAGTAGAAAACTGTAAAATTGTTAGTTTTACAGCTTATTACTGTGCATTTTACAGTTTTAAATTGGATCCTCGGCTGCCAGCATTATACTGTAAAACAACAATTCAGTTTTTGCAGTGTGCAGATAATGTTGGACTTTTTACTGAGGACAAAGTGATAATGATTCCTCCTCAGCTAACTTTAAATAGACATTGTTATTTAGTGTTTCCAATTTCTGCTTTAAACTTGAATGTTTGATAGTTTACGAAAATGTATCTTAATCATGTGTATTATGTCTATTCATCAGTTTTAAAAGTAAAAGTATAATATACAGGATTGTCCAAATTAAAGTTCCCCAAGTCAGAGGCCTGTGCAGGACGTTGTATGGGTCATAGTGTGATGAAATTTTGAAAACAGACATTTCAGACCATGCGCTCGAAATTTATTAAAGAAAAAAAAATAGTACAAAAAGTTGCCAAGAGGTGGACCTGCAGATAAACAAGACATTCTACAGATGTTCTATATATGTGTCGTGGTTTCACATAACTCTTTCTATTCGTAAAGCAGCGTGTTCCACAGCTGAACGCAGTAAGCCCACACTAATTCCACGAATATGACCATTAATTGCGTCTTTAAGATGTGCCTAGGTTGTGGGATGCTTTTGATACAAGCGATCATTTAAGAGTCCCCATAATCAAAAATCATATGGTGTGAGATCAGGCGAGGAGACCAAGCTGTTGAGAAACGTAACATCTGTTGAATGCCACGAAGAATATGGGGAGGTGCACCATCCTGCATAAATATCTTGTCCTGGTAAAAAAGTTTCACTAACAGAGCTTTGTCTTTCAAGGTCGGCATTGTGCATCAGCGAGTTGGAAACAACTGCCTGTGAAGTGACTGTTTTCCTCTTTTTCTGTAAATCATGTTGCTGCAATACGCAAATTATTAGTGTTACAGCGCCACCTATTGGCAACTTTTTTTGATATTTTCTTTTTATTTCATAAATCGTGAGCGCATGGTCTGAAGTGTCTGTTTTCAAAATTTTATCACATTATGACCCATACAAGACTTGCACAGTAGGGGAAGTTTAATTTGGACAACCCTGTATACCCCATAGGCTTTCAATAAATTTCCCAGATCTTACTGTTTATTCTGTAATTTTCCATGATCTTTAAATGTTTGTAGAAATCTCATATACGGTTGTATTTACAGAATTTTTTTAATGCTAGAAAATTACCTAGTTTATGAAGCATGATCCCTTTAGCCCTTTTTTAAATAAAAGCTTAGTTTAAAGAAAGATGGATAGCCCACTTACCCCTTTCGTATGAGACAAATAGGACTCCCATCTGATTAAAAAAAAAAAAGTAATCATTAAGATTATTTAAAGCGTTATTTTAGAAAATAATGATAAAAAATGCCAATAAGTTCCTTTTGGCTTTAAATCATTCGTATAAGGCATCAAAAATGGGTTTCTCTAAAAAAAGGTCCCAGTTTCATCAGAAGACTCTGTACAACTGTTTCGATTTTATTTTACAATTTTAAATCAAATATATATTAATTACAAGTAGCAAATGACTCAATTTCACCGCATCATCCACTTTTCACTGAGAAAAATAGTTGTTATTTGATTAATAGTTTTAAATAAAAATAGCAACAACAGACAAGTAATTTATCACCTATACGAGAGCAGATGGTTGATACCTAAATATCAAGCATGAATGAACATTATATATTAGACCACAGAAATAAATCAGATAAAGCAAAGAATCTTTCTTGTGATGATTTATGGACTTCTCTCCAGATGTCCTTTACTTATTAGTTTTGCTCTCTTAATAACCAACATTTCACAGAAAACATTAAAATGGTGTTTAATATCTTTGGCTTAATTTAATCTTTAGTTTAATTTCAAAATTATTGAATTGAAGCTGGGTGTGTAAACCTCAAATATATCTTACTCATACGTTAAAATTTACAACTAAAAACTTTAATCTGAAAACTGTTTAAGCAATACTAAGTAAATATTTTTATTATTTTTTAATTGACGACTCTTTCTCTCTCTCTCCCAAAAAAAAAAAAAAAAAAAAAAAAGAAAAGGAAGGAAAACATTATCCAGACAGTGCATTTTGGGTAATTTAAACACAAATGTTTCTTTTTTCTTTCTGCATAGAATTTTGTTATTGAAACAGAGGAAATATCATGAGGGAAGATAATAAGGGGGATGTGAAAAACTTTTTTAATCGTATATTTTTACAATATCCTTCACAAAATCACTGTCATTCAACTCTATTTGAACCATGAAAACCGATTTATATAGCAATTTATAACCAGTGATGTTTTTTAACTGTTCATGTTGTCTCCCAAAACTTTACTTTAAGAATTACTTACAATTTCCAATAGCGCAGTACTTTGTAAATTCCTTTTTGGATAGGCTGAAGTTTGCTTCAAAATTTAAAACAAAGTAAAAGTACATGACTCAGATCCATAAAACTATGTTTACGTCAGAAAAGGCAAAGATTTATGTCACATTTCATTTCGAAATGTAGCGTAAAAATTCCTAGAAAAGTTTTTTGAAACACTATGTTTCTCGAAAGTGTAATACTTGAATCACGATGGCTGAAAAATGCGTAAGGAACCCAGCAGAGTGGCAAAACGTTTTATAGATTTTGAAGCGACATTGAATTTTAGCTATCGTATTAAATACATATATATATATATATATATATATATAAGACATCTAGTTCTATTTCTTTCTTGTATAGGACATTTTTAAAGATAAAAAAAATATTTTTGATCAAACGTATTTTTACTATTCAATTCAAAATATTTTGTTCGGGATAAACCTCAAAAATATCGTTACTATTTTTCGTTTTTTCCCTGCTTGAAACTATTAGTAGCTCATACATTTCATGCAAAATAGTGTGCTTTTCATCACATGAATAATTGTTTGTGAGAAATGCATATCCGAATATTCTAATTGTTAAGCAGGGACGTCATTTCAAGTTTTTCCAGGAGAGGGGGGCAAGGGGTCCAAAAACACAATGTAATTTCATCGGAAAACATAAAAAACCACGCCCACTTACATGTAAATACATTGATTTCTGAAAGGGGGCGGGGGGGGGGGGGCAATTGACCCCCCTGCCTCCCCTAAGTGACGGCCCTGTTGTTAAGATGCTCCTAAAATTGAATAACCGACTTAAATTAGAAATTCCATTATACAGTTAAAAGAAATTTGACTATGAGAGTTGTATTCATGCTGAAAAAAAATATGAAAAACTGTTTCCAGCTTGTCTGGTACATGTATAGTAAGTTCAGAACAGATGACCAAGATTTTTTTCCAAAGACAGTGTGCCAAACTAAAAAGCAAGAATAATCTGGAACCAGCAATAACACTGGTCGACAGTGGTTCACTAACAACAACCAAATTATTATTTTTATTACGTATTCATATCGTTATTTAAATACCTGCAAGTAAAAAAGTCCCACCACGTCTCAATTTTCCGTAATAAAAAAAATAATTTTTTACTATTTTTTATGATTTTCGAACCAAATGCCTATTTTTGGAGGGAAAAGGAGCAAAATATTAACTCCTAAATTTTTTTGGAGGTGAAGGGAAACTCAAAGTCCGAAATCATGACCACCGATAACAAAAAGGGGGGACGAGGGGAGTGTACCCCCTCAAAATATGCAAAAAATCATGAAAAAGTATCTTTTCATTCTGGTTTCTTTAATATGACGTTATAAAAAAATTTTCTGGTGTAAAATCAGAGTATAAGACACCCTCCTATTATTCCTATGCCCAAAAAAATTTTCGCGCTGTAAAATGAAATTAAAAAAAATATATAAATAAAAAAACGATCTTTTTTTTTCATTTTATGGCTTTGTATCAGATGGGTGGGGGGGGGGGGGGCTTTCGGCAAAAAAGTGGAGAGTGATGGAGAGGAAAGGGGCCATATTTGGATTTTGGAGATGATTTTACATAAGAACCAGCCTGAATACGCCGTCTTTCTGAAGACCTGCGATGTGTCTCGTATTTAGCGTGCGACAGTCATAAAATCGGTTTTTGATTTTTTTTTTTATTCATTTTTTACAGCGCGAAAATTTTTTCGAACGTAGGAATCTTAGGAGGGGGTCCTATCCTCTGATTTTACATCGAATTTTTTTTTAAAACGTCATTTTAAGAAAACAAGAATGAAAAGATCATTTTTGGTGATTTTTTGCTCGTTTTGAGGGGGTACACCCCCCTAAGAACCCCTTTTTTGCTATTAGTGGTCATGATTTTGAACTTTGAGTCTCTCTTGAAACTTCAAAAAAAGTTAGGAGTTAATATTATGATCCTTTCCTCGTGAAAAAAGGTGTGTTTGATATGTTTTTTCAGTTATGCTCAGTACTTTTTAGAAATTCATAACAAAAAAACTGTACGTGCTACAGCTTTTTTACTATTATTTTTGAATTCTACACTGCAAAATTAGTCAAAAACAGTTGATTTCATCTTTGTTAGGGAAAAAAAAGTGAAAATTTGTCGACTAGTGTAATTAGTCAGTTGCAATTTATTTACAAAACCTCGACTTTGCTTTTAAATATACACCACATTTTCTATTAGCTATTTTTTTTTTAATATGTAGGACTTGGCCATTCCACTCGAGTATCAGATTCAAATTTCCAGACGTTTAAGGGATAGACAGCCATCGAACTGAAATGTGTAATCGAAGAGAAAATTTTTTTTATAAAAACATTCAACATTTTTAATATGCTCTTTTTTTTAATTTTTTGGTAACGAAATATTTTACAGAAATATAAATTCAAATAAATCTCAATTTTTGCAACCTTGTTAATTATCTGGAGTACCTAAACTTTAAATGGAAAATAACGAGAAATCACCTCATTTATTAAATTAGTTTAATTTAGAATCAATCCTAACTTATAAAAATAAACGTTTAATTTTTAAGTTTGTATTTCCTTTTTTCATTTGCATTACTGGTATGCATCAACATCTAATACACTGAATTCAATCGCAGCTTTTATCTAATTTTAAATAGTATTCCTTGATTCATTTCCTATTGAGTTTTCCTTGTACGGGATTTAATTTGATAATTCGGAATTGTCCGAAGTTTCTTTAACAATCTTAATCCGAATCATTTTCACTACTCTTTTTTTTTCCAAAAGGGTCAAGTGGGACTTCAGTAATTCGACACACTGAAAACTCGACAACCTCAGTAATTCCACATTTATTTTTCCAATGGCTGGTATAATGTTAGTTTCAATGCCTGCAAACCTCTCCAACTTGACACACGATTACGGAAACCTCTATAAGTCGATATCTACCGGTTATTTTAGTCCAATGCTTGCTACATATATTCTTTCTTTTTAACCATTCTAGGAATTCCGCTGTTTATATGTCAATCAATTCATAGTTTTCCGGAAAGATCTCTTTTTTGAAATTCCCACTAGTTTACCAGAAGACAGCAGACACATTTTGCTCTATTGGTGCAGTCCCAGGGCTAGGCTTGAAGAAATGTGCCCAAAGCAGTTCAGAAAAGAACAAGGCAGCCCCAACATGACGTATGCTTTTCAAATCAGTGTGAGCAGAACTTTTCTGCTTAAAGTTTACCAGAAGACAGCAGACAAATTTTGTTCTATTGGTGCAGTCCCAGGGATAGGCTTCAAGAAACGTACCCAAAGCAGTCCAGAAAGGAACAAGGCAGCCACAACATAACGCATGCTTTTCAAATCAGTGTGAGCAGAACTTTTCTCCTTAAAAAGTAGCTTTTATCTCTGTTCAAATACTATGGATTTATTCCTAAAGAGTAATTAAAATGTTACTTTGGAAAGAAAGAAAGAAAGAAAGAAAGGAAAAAACATTTACTGAAATTATTTTTTACTAAGTATATAAGTAATACAGAAAATACTACAATTGTTGGAATTACGGAACTTCGGTAAGTTGACCTTTTAATTCGGCATAGTTTCGTGGTCCCTTTGGGTGTCGAGTTACCGAGGCTCCACCATCTTTTATGTCGAATTTGTCGCTTTAATTTTTCGAGATTTGCTTGTTCGTGTTTCAGTTCTATTTGGCGAAAGAGCTGGAATTTTGTTAGGGATTACTAAGGTTGGTTTCATTTGAATTTACAAGCTCTGAATTGAATTGTAAAGTGTCCGGTCTTGTTAAAGGTACTGGTAGAGCAGATACTGATCTTCTTTCAGGAAATATTTAGAGCCCTTTGCGTGTTAAAATAGAGTTGATAGATGTAGTAATGTATGGAGACAAGGGTGGCGTGATTATTTTGTAGAGAGTTTGGCCAGATATGTCGCTAGTTGCACGTCCTTTAGGCTTAAACTTATCTGAATCATCTCTAAAAGCGTAATACGGAATTGCATCTGAATTAAAGAGATAGATTCTCGCTATTTTGATCCGAATGTGGCTTTACTTAGTGTTTTCTTCCTCTAATAATTTTATAGCAGCTAGATACCTTTAGAACGTAACATATACTACCCTAGTGGGGTGACCATCAATATCGATAATGTAGTAGTCATCTCTCCCGATAGGCTGGTCGAGACTGCCATAATGCGTCATCAAGCATGAAGAACACCAACTCAAACGTAACTGGTATTCAATTAGATCTAAACAAGTCTAAAATTTTTACCAAAGTTTCCGTTACTACTCACAGCCAAAATTTTGTTTAAATTAAAAGGTTGTGACATTCTGCTTAGTTTCAATTTATATTGAAAATTGAAATCCTAGAAATCACTTATTTTTAGTAAAAATAAACAGTCATAACGAGCATTAACATTCAGTCACAGTATTTACTAACTATCAATTGACCGGCAGCGCTTTACAGCAGGTCATTAAAAAAATATTGTCGTTTGCTATTTCTCCCGTATGGCCACCATAATTAGAGTCTTACTTGATTCTTATCCGACATCTGCTGATGAATTAACATCAACTGATTAAACTACAATCAAATAATTGATATCGGTATGGATGCAGCTTTGCGCTGTTATGCTTAAAAAATCTAACGTTTGAAGCAAAGTGCAGCTAGCATTTACATTTTAAAAAAGTGTATTGATTTATATCAAGGGTTCCCAAACTTTTTTGGTCCTTGGATCCCTTGATAGAGTTTTCAAGTTTCTCGTGGACCCCCTTCCTAAGGGTCATTCCAAAACTAGTCAGGCACTGAAATAATAGAACTGAAGCATTCTTAAACCGTGGGTTAGATTTTTTGAGTACCATTATAGATGTTACAAAACAACCAGATAAAAGCAAGATGTATCTTTCATACTTTCATAATAATAATGGCACAAAACTTAAACCAGGTACAAATCTTCCGACATAGAATAGGTACACACGAAAAAAAAAAGACTTTTCAGTGGGAGGGGTGAATTTGGTGTACAACAGCAAATGTTAGTATTTGACTTTAGATTTGTGAGACATAACTTTAAATTTCTCTGATCAGGTACTGCCAGTCTATTTCCTATTTTTTTTTAAAGAAAATTTGTGATTGAACTGAAATTTGCTTGCACAAGGTATGAAGTTGTAAAAGCTTACAGAAATTTTCTTGTGATATTCCAAAGGTAGGATAAGCTATAGATATGCCTTTCCTGGAGACATAAATATTGACAATCTTTCCTAAACTCTATCTTAAGTTCTTTATTAGTGCTTATTCCAATCCGCTCTTCTTGTAAAATATCGATTTTTTAAAGTCATCAAAAATATTGATAATCCAGTAAGACATCAGTGCCAAAAAGTTTTTAAAATAATAATAATAAAAAATTTCAAGTATTATCCTTTTAACATCCAGTGCGCTTTGAAGCGTACATGGCATTGAAGTTCTCATCATTTACTTTATAAAAATGCGCAAATAATGTACAGTGTTAAGCAAAATTACGAATTTTGTTTATTGCATTTGTTATAAATTGTAGCAATTGATGCAGGCTGTTGCTAACCCAGGTAGCACAAATAACCTTTAAACGTTTTATAAACGTTTTTAAGCGGTTGTTACAACGTTAATAACCATTTTACAACCTTTAAAAAACGAATTGTGCTACTTGGGAAGATTTTTTGCTAATGATCCTGGCTCGTAGACCCCTATTTGTAACTCGTGGATACCCAAATTTTTCTTTCGTTTATATGGAACCCTTACAAGCTACGAGGACCCCTGGGGTCCCTGTGGACCACTTTGGGAATTCCTGATTTAGATGATTTAGATGATGATAAAATAGTGCAATCATAAAAATAAACTTTTTAGACTACTTGTAAGTTTTCAGATTAACCAAATGTGTACTTTAAGCCATGCACAGGAACTGTTACTCATTCTCAATGCACTAACTAAATATAATTAACATATATTGTTCTATATTAGAGCTGAAAAAAGCTGGAATCATTCGTATAAAACAATACGTATTTCAACCGCAAAACACAAAGTATCTCCTATTATGGGGACTTGCTACATTTCTACTATCATAAGAAAGAACTGAATTTGTACAAAGCATGTGATCTTTACAGGCATACAAAGGTAAAAACTTGCTAAAAGGATTAAATGGTACACGCAAAAGGATAATAAGTTCTTTTTCTCACAAATTTTCAATCCTAAGATTTTAGCAATTGAGCTATACAGAGAGTATTAGCTCATTTACATTAGAACCACTTCGAATTAGCAGAATAAAGAAGCATTATTCTAAAAATAAAGAAGGAAGTTTTTTGGGAATAATTTCCTGCTCTGTTACAAATGAATTTCTCGAGTAGCAAACTCAAGTCAGTGTTACATGTAATTAGATTCTATTTTAGTTGCATCTTCAGTAAAAGCATTGTATTTCTTGTTGCAAAACATTAATTTCGTATTCTTTGCATAATATAATATATATTATAATGTCTTCAGCAGTTTCCAAAACGTGCACTAATTAGCAATACATTTTGAAACATATCATAAAATTAATCAAGCACATTCGATATTGAGTGCAAATGAAATGTAAATCTCAGCTTTGACTTAAGCATTTAAAAAATAAAAAACAAGATTTTTTGAAGTGAAAATTAATATATTGAAGAAAATTTTGAACACGGTTCAGGAAAGAAAGAAACAACGCAGTTTGTAAAGGTTCAGCTTTCTTACGTTTGAGTTAGTTTGAAGTAAAGGCATGTAAGTCCGAAATTTAAAAATCAGAGATAACCAATATGAGTGGAAGATGAATATTTCTTTTGTTTTGGGGAAGGTGATAATACTAGTATCAGTGGTAGATCCTCCCATACGGGAAAATTTAGAAAAAAAATCTTAATGAAAGCAAATCAAGGATATGATTTTTAAACTCAATTTTCTTAAAACTTTCCTACACAGTACACACCATACGATAATTGAGGCATTCACACGAGTTCCATAATTCAGCACATGGCACAATCAACACTTAAACATTTATTTTTATAGTAAAAAGTTAAACTTGAATAAACATTAAATGATAAAAGTTCGAATCAAAACTAATAAAATCGCTTCAGCATAACTTCATTCCTAGATGGTAAGATACAGTTGTTATTTTCTAAACAGCGTTCCGTCTCATCATTGCCTTGGCCTTCAGAAAAGTCGATCAGTTAACTTCACTCCCTTTCATTCAGTTCTTTAATTTGCATATCTTGCTGTGTCGCCATAACACGCCACACTCCCCCAATAATAAAAGTACGAAAATAATCACGAATTCTTGAATAGAACTTTAACCAGTCTTCCCGAAACTGTTGTGTAGGCTCCATCGGTGTTCCGTCTCATCATTGCTTTGACCTTCAGAAAAGCCGAGCAGCGCCCTTTACTTCACTTTCAATTAGTTCATTCATTTGCATATCATCCTGTATCGTCACACATCCCTTTATTTCCCAATGCTTCATATTCATCAAGAGTACTTTTGAAATTTTGATGACTACAAATAACACTCAATGAAAATTAAGTAGAGAAAGCTCAATCATTTTTGTTTTTGTTTTTGTTTTTTTTTTTACAGTAACTGTACTAATACATGAATGCTAGGTCATAGTATCTCATTTCAGCGAGCACAGTGCAGCATAAAAAATATGTAAGGTTTATATGAAAGTAAGGTCCTTATTAATGGTTTGACGTTAAAAAATTTTGGAGCTTGTAGCCTCTACTTTATGGAAACTGCAACTGTGGATACAATTTTACACGATGGCTTGTGTAACTTGCTGATCTGATGCCAAAACCAATAGAGTTTAAAAGCTGGAAATACAGAAAAAAAAACATCTTTCTTTCATGGTATAGAAGTCCTACCATGTGATTAATAAAAATGATAAATTTTTGTTCTTTGCTTATTATTGAGTACAATATTTAATACTAATGTTTCAATCTATTTCCCTAATTACCAAATGAAATGTTGTATAATCAAGAAATTCTATATATAGAGGTGTCTTAGTTAAACGAAGTATTTTTTTTTCTTTTTTTCTTCTAAAAATTGAATGTAGCGAATCCTTGTCTATAGCAATCTTTTAAGCATATCCGTTGAGGGTTCTTTATAGCGGGGTTCGAGTGTATTTTCTATTTGTGTTGTTTGAAGTAGCAAAGTGCTATTGATTTATTTTAAAAATTATGTCAACAATGTACGTAATCCAAATAAGAATAATTGTCATACACGATTAGTTACTTTTTTTCCTAACGAACTGTAAACTTAACTGAAACATTAATAATTAAAAATTGGGCTTGAAGAATATTTTGAAATAAAAAGGATTGTATTTTTCTTTTTTTAATAATTTTGTTATCTATATGCACTAAATTGTTATTCGTGATAGTTTAACTTAAACAAGACATACACCAATCACTGCAAAATGTAGATGAAACTGGGTGAGGAATTTTTTCTTTCATTTTTTTTTTTTTTGGACATTTTGTAGCCACGTACAGAGAGAGCAAAACCTATATTTATTACTTATTTATTGAATCAGCAGAAACTTTAAAATTTTTGTTTTTATTTTGCCAAAATGTTTCGGCTGTTTTGACGTGGTTTTCAAGTTTTAGGACTCGTGATTTTAGGATATTCTTTTTAAGAAATAGTTTTCAAAACTGTGTTATAGGTTCTGTCATAGTACGTTGCGAAATAAATTGTGACAATATGTTCTATTGACAAAGTGAATCTGTATCACGTACTTGAATTCTTATGTGTAAGACTTGAATTCCGACTTTTTCTGTATCCCGTTATAAACATAAGACTTCATTTTTTAAAATGTATCCTTTAAAATGAAAGCAGTAAATACTCATGTCAGTTATTTCGTATTCCACTTCAAGTTACTTGACTAATTTTGAGAAAAAAGTAATATTTAAATGAAATTACTTTTGAAAAGTGGCCTGAGGTTTGAATTAGATATATTTTTAAAATGTTATTTCACATTAAAAAGTTTTAATTGATGAAAGAATTAGTATGCAAAGCGTTTAACATTTCTAGAACTTACAACTATCATACTCGTTTAATAGCATTGAAATTCTAAATTACTGATTCAACTTATTTAACAATGGTTTGCAACTGATGGCTAATTCCACCTTTTTTTTGAGTAAAAGTTTGTAATTTATTACCCACCCCCTCTTCCTTGATCCCAATTGTGGTGTTGTCTTATATGTGGCTTTCATACTTTTCTAGGATTACAGGTAACTTCCCTAAGAGGCAAAACAAAAGTAGAGTTTGAAGATAATTTATTCTACCCAATAATATAAAATGTTATTGAATTTAACACGCGAGAGCTCGCGCCATGTTTTGTCACACGAGCGCTCGCGCGGGGTCGAAAACGACCCCAATGTGTTGTTCTTCGTTTCTTTTCCTCTTTTTCATGACTTCTTTATTTTACTTTATTCATTGATGTTTTTTCACTAACAGAGACTTCTACAGTAATCAGTTTTTGATTTGAATTGCATAAAGAAAGTGCTTTATGAACTATTACGAAAATACTCCATCTCTCAAACACATCAGTAACATTTTTTGCGTTTCCCTTTGGTGCAGGCAGAAAAATACTTATATTTCAAACTGGAGTACAAACATTAGCTCAAAATTTATTTCTTTGCCAAATAGTTTCTTTATCTCTTCCAATAAAGATGTCATCTGTATCAGGATTATCAGAATTTTCGCTAAAAGAAAATTTGCTTTTACTGTCAAAATCACTTAGGTTTTTTTTTTTTTATTGCTAAAGCTTCATCATCTGAAATGACACATATTCATCACTTTCTCCATCGGCTAGTAATTAGCTAAAATGCTTCATCCCTTGCTCATATGGAATCGGCATCTTTTCTTTGTTATAAGTAGTGCAAAAGCAATTGAAAAATATGAATTTTGCAAGAACAGAACTACACAATCATTGTGAATGACACGCTTGTTAACTGAAAATCATGGCTAGAAGAAGGATTGCTGAAAACCACTTCCTTTTCACAAAATGTTTCAAAATTCTTTGGATGGAACCGACTCCAAACACCTGTTCCGTTCCGAGAACTTTACTGACGTCAGTACTCGCCTGTTGTCGTAAAAGACTCCAATCGCAAGAACCCCCCTAGTTTACAAGAATTAAAAGGTTTAAAGAAAATTCCAACCACACCCACCTATCAATCAAGGACACAATGGCAGCTACCCAAAGGATGGTTTCCTTATCTGTCCATGAAATTCCAAGAAATGGAAACAAAAAAGGGCTGGGGTCGTTTCCGACCCAGCGCGAGCTCTCGCGTGTTAAGCTCTTAGTAGCAAACCCCGCTCAATTATTTTTTTTAAATGATACAGAGTGGTCAAAAACTCACGCTCTGCCCACTTAAATTTTGTTTTGGAAAACATGTGAGGTACGACATTAATTTAGCAGGCTCTCTTAAATTATATCAGTATTTTCTAGTTACTTGCAGATAAGAATAATTTGGATGAAGTTGGCTTTAGTCAGTAATAGTCTCATTTGAATGTTTTTCTTAAGCTCAAATTCGAATAAAAAACATGTGGTTTCTCATTTTCATACTATATATGATAATGTGGGGGTAAAGTGAAATAGCTGATATAACTTTCCTGTTTTGAAATTAAAAAATAGACACTTATTTAAAATACTACGGGGCTCCGCCCCCTGCTCGCTTTGCTCACCAACCCCCGTTTGTCGCCTGCGGCTGCTACATCAAAAACCTGCTTCTTATGATTGGAGTCAAATCTACTATATTTGCAACCGAATACGGCGTCCCCGCTGGAAAAGAAAGTAATACCCCTCCCCCCATCTTGATATAAAAAAATCATTTTCTTGAACTGAAATGCTCACAGGCCCTTTAAAATCGCAGTAACCGTTCTTTTACAAGTTAAAATAATTCGCAAAATAAATAAAAGAGACCCCCAACCCCCGTCCTGATATAAAAAATGAAATAAATATGTACAAAATTAAAAAACATAGTAAAATATTCAGTACAAACAGAAAATCCAGTTCCTTTTCCTCGCAGAAAAAAAAATAACTCAAACGCGCAATATAATTCATATGAAATTACGTAAACAAAATAAAATATCGTAAGAATAATGACAACCTTTCTTAAATGTTTAAAAAAAAATAAAGAAAATATGAGATACAAGCAGTTGTGTATATTTTGTTAAATTAAGACGAGCAATAAACAAAACTAAGAGTCACCGGTTTTGCTGTTCGAACACGACCTTGTGGAAAAAGTTTTGGAGCAGCTCAGTTGAATGTAATATAATTTTGGTCGAGGTGAGCCTTGAAATTTATTTTTTGCCAGTTATTTTGTATGTTTAAAGAAATAAAAGGGGGAGAGGGGCATATTCAACTAAAAAAAGCATTGAGCAAAGTCAGTAATAAAATATTTTTGTAAAGAAAAGTTTTCTACTTGATAATTAAAAATATTTTTGTCAAATGAATTTGTAAATATACGAATAACTGAACTATCAACAAACAATAAAAACATAATTAATTAATGTATGTGACAAAATAGAAGAGTGAATAAAATAGTGAATCAATAAGAAATAAAATGAATTATTAGTAAAAGAATGTAAACTAATTAATAATTAAAAAATACGTAAGTGATTTCATAAGCAAATGAAAATATTAATGAAAGGAACAATTTACGCTTGTACTCGAAAAATTGCATTGAACTTATAAACTGAAAACCTGCCTAAACAAGAAGTTCTGTCAAGAACTAAACGAGCCTACTTTCCCGTACATCGATATCGGCATTCTAGCATCTGATCAATATTCTATTAATTATCTGAAACTGAAAATTATGTCAAACATACCTTTATAGCACTTAAAGCTGATTTCTAAAAGCAAAATATACCCCTCTCATCAGATGAAGTAGACACGTAAAAAGTAAATAAACGAGTAAATAAAGTTTTGTCGCACCATTTAAAGAACGTAACTGTCATAGTTCTTCCGTAGAAAAATTCCACAACCGTTTTCAAAAGAAAAATAAATAAATAAATAAAAGAACAAAGAACATCAAAACACATTTAATCAAAGAAAGAAAAAAAATCGTTACAAAATGTCTCGAATTTCATTTTTAATCCGTTGCCAGTTAATAAATATAAATAAAGAATAAAATGCTCTCGTGAATGAAAAATTTTTGTTAACAAAAAAATCGTCTGCCAAAAAAAAAAAAAAAAAAAACAATAGTAATAAATTAAACAAAACAAATAAATAAATAAACAAAAAATCGTCTGCCCAGTCAGTCATTTTTTCATTATTTTTTGGACTTGGCGATATTTTTTGGGCTTGGCGATATTTTTTGGGCTTGGCGATATTTTTTGGGCTTGGCGATATTTTTTGAACTTGGCGATATTTTTTGGGCTTGGCGATATTTTTTGGGCTTGGCGATATTTTTTGGGCTTGGCGATATTTTTTGGGCTTGGCGATATTTTTTGGGCTTGGCGATATTTTTTGGGTTTGGCGATATTTTTTGGGCTTGGCGATATTTTTTGGGCTTGGTGATATTTTTTGGGTTTGGCGATATTTTTTGGGTTTGGCGATATTTTTTGGGTTTGGCGATATTTTTTGGGCTTGGCGATATTTTTTGGGTTTGGCGATATTTTTTGGGCTTGGCGATATTTTTTGAACTTGGCGATATTTTTTGGGCTTGGCGATATTTTTTGGGCTTGGCGATATTTTTTGGGCTTGGCGATATTTTTTGGGCTTGGCGATATTTTTTGGGCTTGGCGATATTTTTTGGGCTTGGCGATATTTTTTGGGTTTGGCGATATTTTTTGGGCTTGGCGATATTTTTTGAACTTGGCGATATTTTTTGGGCTTGGCGATATTTTTTGGGCTTGGCGATATTTTTTGGGCTTGGCGATATTTTTTGGGCTTGGCGATATTTTTTGGGTTTGGCGATATTTTTTGGGCTTGGCGATATTTTTTGGGCTTGGCGATATTTTTTGGGTTTGGCGATATTTTTTGGGCTTGGCGATATTTTTGACTTGGCGATATTTTTTGGGCTTGGCGATATTTTTTGGACTTGGCGATATTTTTTGGGTTTGGCGATATTTTTTGGGTTTGGCGATATTTTTTGGGCTTGGCGATATTTTTTGGGCTTGGCGATATTTTTTGGGCTTAGCGATATTTTGGGCGATATTTTTTGGGTTTGGCGATATTTTTTGGGCTTGGCGATATTTTTTGGACTTGGCGATATTTTTTGGGCTTGGCGATATTTTTTGGGCTTGGCGATATTTTTTGGACTTGGCGATATTTTTTGGGCTTGGCGATATTTTTTGGACTTGGCGATATTTTTTGGGCTTGGCGATATTTTTTGGGCTTGGCGATATTTTTTGGACTTGGCGATATTTTTGGGACTTGGCGATATTTTTTGGGCTTGGCGATATTTTTTGGGCTGGGCGATATTTTTTGGACTCGGCGATATTTTTGGGCTTGGCGATATTTTTTGAGCTTGGCGATATTTCCTTGAAAAGACCTTTCGAACAAAAAAAAGTTTGTTCAAATCGGACTGTTCATTCAAAAGTTAGTATCGCGGGACCGGTTGTTTGAACGGCTCAAAGTTGAACCAAAAATTGTTCAAATCGAAAAATCAAATACGGGAATGAGCTGTACTCGCCGAGATCTTTCCAACAAAAAAAAGTTTGTCCAAATCGGAATGTTCATTCAAAAGTTATTAGGGGGGGACAGACAGACCGACAGACCGACCGACAGACCGACCGACCGACAGACCGACCGACACACAAATTCCCCATCTCAATACCCTACTTTCAAATTTTTAATTTTTCGATATTTATTTCATTTTTTTGTTTCTTTTTGACTTTTTTTTACTTGGCGATATTTTTTGGACTTGGCGATATTTTTTGAACTTGGCGATATTTTTTGGACTTGGCGACATTTTTTAGATGCATTAAGCCAATTTTAATGCTTTTTTCGTCTCTTTTATTTTTAACGGGAAAGTAGGCTAAAAAGAGAAAAAAATACTGCACTGGACAATGGTAGATCTCAATCAAGATTTTAAAGATAATTTTGTTATGATAACAAAAAATATTTTGGGTAAATCCCAATTCAAAAAATAACTTGCACTATTTTTTCGTTGATCCTAACATCTATTTATTTTTTGACGGAAATCAACTATATGTTTAGGAACTTAGTTAAAATATTTCTATATAGGTGGCGCTGCAAACAAAACATATTTTACCATTTCACTTTGCCAGACATTCCTCTACTGGCCTATACAATAAAAATGCTAGTTTATTAAGCAATGTATTAATAATTTCGTTGAATGTGCCCGGTATGTGTTTGCAGTGGCAATATGATTCAAGAAGATTGAGGCTATTTTTAAGTAATCAGGGGTTTCCGGCAGCAATTTTCGTCTTGATTGCAAGGGATTAATTTTCAAATCGCTTTATAGTATGATGTCAGAGATGTGGAGGTATAAAATTAAGGAAAAAAAACACTTTTTAACATTCATGTGTAGCTTTGGTTTCAGTACTAAACGCCCAAATTTTCAACTTTAGCTTGTTTGAATGAACCTTTCGGAATGTTATTTTTAAAAAAATCGTAGATTGGAACAAAAAAAGTAAGTTGCCTAACTAAAATTGGAGCTTGCGAACTCAAGAAATTAAGACACTCATAGAGTGAGACTACTAAAGCACTTTTGTGCTTTGTAAAATGTAAACATTTCGCTTTTTCACATAAACATTTGCAACATAGCAATATTTAATTTTTAATAGATTATTTATTTCTTTTTAATTATGTCTTTTCTTATTTGACGCCTGAACTAGCAGTCTAGTTTTTTATGCGGAAACATTTAAAAGCATTTCGTCATATATTTCTAGTTTTATCGAAGCATTTTGCTTGTTTTTAAACTTTTGCGCGCACGCGCACTGTAGAACATTTAATATTTTTTGTACTAGTACACTACAGTGAACAACGAGGAAATAAGATTACCGTGAAATAAGATCATTAAATTTTGAAAAGACATGTAATTACTGTTG
The DNA here is from genome assembly GCA_038373865.1 of Uloborus plumipes. Lineage (NCBI taxonomy): Eukaryota > Metazoa > Arthropoda > Arachnida > Araneae > Uloboridae > Uloborus > Uloborus plumipes. Next base: position 115,906 of record JAXGGA010000501.1, on the reverse strand, counting down.
CTACATTTTTGGTTGCTGATAATAAACTGATCTTTGAAAACGAACTTTGAAATCGATCTCTAGCAAATTGTCACTGTACTACATCGACAAATGAGGGTTGATTTTATCTGACTACTTAACTTTATTTAGTGCTTCCAACTTAATACACGAAATTTAGACTACAATATAGCAAAGCACAAAAAAATTACATCTGGTATGAATTTTGTGCTTTTGCATTTTTGTATAAATCGAAAATGGCTTTTTGTTGTTTTGCATGTTTCTGAAAAGGTCGTGGAAAGACAGAATAATCTTATATTTCGCTCCAATGTCATTTTAAATGCTGCAGTTTTTCTAAAAGTAATTTATCAAAACTAAAGACCATTAATGTAAGTTATTAATTTATATTGTGCCTGAAGAGGAAACGTTAAGATAAAAGTTTTTAAAATTTCAAAGTTTTTAAAGAGAGGAACTTTGCAGACTCTTTCACGCACATGTGAACTTAATTTTACATTTAAATTAAACAATTTCGTAATCTAAAATGATCTTGATGGAAATAGTTAATTTTAAACTGTAACACATTTCATACAAAATACATTTGTTTCTTAGCAACTGAAGCAAGACTTCTTTAAAATGTAATATGGTGTACTTTTTGCACCATGTAATAGAAGTTCAGCGTGTACTTTAATGTAAGAATTTTAATTTAGCGTCGGGCGTAAATTGCTAAAGCCAAGTACGTCATCTTCTCATTTTAATTACTCGTTTAATGAATGAAATGTAGCCTACGTGCAAGTTGAACCAGTTAACTGAGTAACATGGCAAGTGAATGCTAAAAATAGTAGAATGAGTTTCTCCGTTTAAACTATTAGCGTCAAAAGAGCATGGGAATTCGATAAGCAAAATTGTATACCAATTCATAATAGATTGGAATTATACAAGTTATAGGAATGTTAAATATAATCGGAGTTTGAATTTCCTCAAGCGCCAACGATGTATGTCATATTGATGTTTGTCGGAAAATAGAAATGCACTAAAAGTTTAAAATCACGTATAAACTGTTACAACACTTTTATACTGACTCTGAACTTATGAGCCTTCTGAGAATAATATTGTCGTTTTATTTTGAAGAATGAGAGGTTAAGAAAATTCGTGATTTACTTTTATCATTTTCCGAAATTTCGTTAGCAAACTGGCTTTGAAAAATATCTCCTGACGTGTCAAAGATTTCGTAACTAGAAAAGGAAACCGAGTTTTAATTGGGTAATTCAGGCATACGTGACCCGCCGGGTTAAATGCCCGGCTATCAGTTTTCATAACTACACCCACGGTAATCATTTTTTCATAGGTAGTGGTATGCAAAAACGTGTCTATAGTGACGTTTAGCAATTTTCTAGTAACTTCTATCAATAATTACGAGCTCAAAGCGTACTATTTTCTAGCATGTGATCATAGTTGGTACGTTTAGGAATTAGATTGATTTTTCTGATTAAACGGTAAGATGACTTCATAAGAAAGACTGTTAACATTGACTCAGTGCATATGGACTTTGCGTTTGAACACTAAGGGGGGGGGGATAGCTTTGAAAAAAAAAGTTGTAAAGGCTCTTTTGTTTTAAATATATTAAAAAGAAGGAATTTTTTAAAGAAAATTCTAAAATTTTGGGCTTTTCCGTGAGACCTAAATGTATTTTAATTTATTCAAAGATTTTGCGGTATATGAGAGTTTGTAGGCCTACTTTTATACTCTTAGTATTTTTAATAATAAAAAAATGCTTCTTTTCGATACACTTGCTCCATATTTATGGCAATTTATAGTACTTATTAATTGACTACAGTTTTGAACCTATTTCAACAAATAGTTTAAGAGTTTAGAGTGTTCATTGGCACAAAATGCCTACATTTAAATTCTAATTCAACAAAATGTATTTTTAAATGCTTTTAATTGAAACTAGCGGTACCCGCACGATTTTGCCGGTGGAATAAAATTAAAAGTTCATTTGTAAAAAATTGATATATCAGAAAAAAGTACCCTATTTCAGTTGTAATTCCACTATAATTCCTTCAAAGTATGATATAAAAATTTGGTATGAACCCCACACTACTTCTTTTTCATGTAAATTTCTTAGTAGATGCCTTAAGTGCTAAACTAGTGCTTGGAGTGAGCAAGATAACAATTCAAACATTTGCATCCCTAGTTTGACACGAAACAATGGAAAAAATGTTTTACAATGATTAATCTCCTAAGTACCGCCGATTTTAACATAATTCAGTGGATTTTTCTCAAAATATTGCCAATAGCGCAAAATTGAACCCAAATCAAAAAAAAATTTTTTCGCCAAATTTGTCGCCAACTTGACGATATGTCGCCAAAAACAATTATTACAGCTCTTCTAATGCTCGTAGAAACTTCAAACTGACATCATTTTTAGCAGAAAATTTCAAGCTTTAGAATGACATAAGACTTGAAAATGTGTATGAAATATTTCTTCCTTATTTTATCGAATTTTCGCTAAGAATTAGAATAGAAATAGAACGAAATAGAATTTTCGAAAAATCGCTTCGTAGTGCATAACCCCATGATACAAACTAATTTTGTGCCAAATTTCATGAAAATCGACCGAACGGTTTTGGCGCTACGCGAGTAACAGACAGACAGAAGAAAAGAAGGAAAGAAAAACAGACAGACAGACCCACCTTCAGCTTTATTATTAGTAGAGATAGAGGCTATTTAATTCAAATCCAATTTCTGACAATGTTTACTCCTGGAAATGAATAAGAAACGAATTGTAATGCAAAACTAAACTGAAATCATGAGATAAGAGCTAAAAAAGTCGTAATTATAATAACAATAAAACATGTATTATCGGCCACCTTGTCTAGTGGCTAGAGACGTCTGACTGTGATGCGGTGATCCCGGCTTGGGCATGACGTACTTTTTATCTCTCCTGTCATTGTCCTTTCTGTGTGTGAAAGTGTGTTATGAATGGATGCTAACCCTATAAACCTGTCCTTATGGCATGTATTGAGCTAAAACGTTCCTCCACCTTAATGATGCTCGTAAAAACGGAAGCCGTACCTATCCTGCCTTAAATGGAGTAGGTTTCATCTAATCGGGCTCGGATGCCCGAGTGACAACGAACATTAACAACAACAAGTATTAACTTGTCAGCTGATGCCTCTGTTTTTTTTTTTTTTTTCAATCTCAAAAAGACGCTGCTAGATCAGTCTGGATAGCCAAACATTATTACGAAATTATTAAGCTTGCCTACGGAAAAGGTGACCATTTTACCACCTTTGTATGTCTTTAATTTTTAGTCTCTCTTACGCTGAATTAAATAGTTTCTCTTTCAACACTTTTGAAACCATTTTTTACGCAATCACCAGTTTTTACAATGTTACCCAATTCCCAATGTAGGCGAAGTTTTCCATGATGTTATATCGTAGATGTCTGAATCAGCATTATCAGCACTTAAGGAAATAGAAAAATAAAAGGGAAAAAAAACAGTAGCTCAGGCTCTTGAGGAAATAAACTTGCTTCCTATGAAGATGCTATCACCTTCTTATCATTATTCATTTAGAACTAAGATGTTGTGCAAGTCGATCCCTTAAGTGTAATTCGCTTTTAGCTATCAATGTAGCTTTTCCCTAGAATATAGGAGGTTTCCTATAAATCGGAGTGTAATCTTTCCCTGTACTGTCTACTACTCTCATCTCAACACATTTATCACTCCACTAGAAGAAGTACACACACATAAAGATAACATTCACCTTGCTTATCATAAGTTTTACATTTAGTTCTATTTTTTAAAATGGCATAAGATCTCTTTAAGGAAAGACACATTATTATGATCTTAACAATTCGATCAAAACTAAAAGGATAATATTGCTTAAATCTAAAGGACAAGAAGTGACTTTACAAAAAGATGCAGCTATACGTTTTGAATAAAGAAAAGTATTTTAATGATTTTTTGAAGAACTTTTTAGCCATAATGCCAATACCAATACCAGTTCAATCCTAATACATTGCAGTTTTCATTTTTAAAAAATATGTTTCTAAATGATTTTTTAAAATTATAGTAAAGACTACTTCATTTTTGTTCTGCGTGAAGTTTTATGCTTCCTTGTAGAACAGGTAAGCAGTACCTGAGGTTGGTGTAAGTGAAAAATACGAGCATCATTCCGAGCCATTTCCTACAGCATGCAATTTTCTTTAACTGCAGTCAAAGAGCGAAATTCGCTTTCTAAAAGTTTTGGAGGAACGAATGAGAGGAAATACATAGTGCAATAAAAACGAGCATTATTAACCTTTCAATGAAAAATAAAGCTGTTAGAATGGTTTTATGACTTTCTTTCTCCCAGTGTTATCACCAATTTGAATGTGAATTGCCACTACACCGATGCTTTTATTATTGGAATTGGTGCATTTTTATTTGGTGGCATTTCTTCTATTCGTATTTTTACGGAACACTACTCGCAAATGGTTTTTAATAAAACTGTAGCAAACAATGAAAATCGAAAATTCAACTACTTTTAATAATTTTAACTTTAGTTAATTGTAATAGAAAGTTTCCCGTTTTTGCAATTTAAACTATTATGTTGTGACCACCACACGAAGCTTTCTTTCTTATATGGGTCATTCCGACGAAAATGGTACAAATCATGTCCGAGAATTTTAAAAATCAATTTTAATAACTACCACTCATCAAGTGTATTTTTATTGGTTCTCCATTTATTTTTGTGCCATCAAGTATCAATTGATTAGGTATAATCCATTTAGAAATGACACAAAAAAAATATCTTTATCAGAAGAAGGAGAAAATAATATGTCCCAGCTTCAAATTGCTAGAATTTTAAATGTGATTTAATATTAAACTGAAATGTAACAACAAAATAAATGACACTGCAGTGCACAAAAGATGCTTCTGACACCATTTCTGCAGATTATTACGCAAATGAAAAAAAAAAAATCCCCAAAAAACACTATTATTTATCCATGTCCCTAGATTTTCTATGTTTCAAATTGTCCACTCTGTTACAAGCCTTTTGGAAATAAAATAAACAATTGCATTCAATCTGATATATTTTCTTAAAAATATAGGTAGTATAATGCCGTGATTAGCTTGCTACATTGAATTATGTAGTCAACAGCCAGGGTGACCTAGGTCAGCCTAATTCTTTTCTTATGATAGTTAATTTGAACTGTTGGATTTCCACTCTGTAAGAGCCGATTCCATGATGAAAAAAAAAAAAGATTTTTTCTTGAAATTGCAGACAGACTTACAGTTTTAGGCTGTTTATTCCACTTTATGCTTGTTCTGTGGTTCTAACTTTTCTTTGTGATGATACAAATATTTTTAAAGGCTTATTTGTCCACTCTGTTATATGTCTACTCTGTAACACAAAGTGATCAAAATCCTTTCATAAATGAGTACTAGTTATTTACACTTCATTATACACAAATCAATGGAAACTCAAAAAAAAAAAAAAAAATAAAATAATTAGTTGGTTGAAATTATTTAAATTGATAATCTTAAGTAAAGAGTTTCAGACATGATTTGTGCCATTTTCGTCGGAATGACCCATATATCTTATATATTCTTAAATATAACTTATACCGTCCATGCAATCGCTTCTCCCAAAAAGAAAAGGGCAGATTTCGGCTTTTGAAAATGGGCGATCTTAATTCATCGACGTTAAACTGTTAACTAAACTGCCTGTGTAGAAAATGTCTCCCTTGCATACATAAATAAAAGAGTAGGGAAATTAAACCTTACAACAGCAGGGATACCTTAAAATAGCAGGGTTACCAAATACTGGACGATAGCTCCAGTTTACCAATTATTGAACTACCCTTGAAAAAACAAAATCGAAGAACGAAAATGAATACCATTGAAAAAGTATTTACTTAAATTGATAAAATTGCACTGATAAAAATTTTAAATTATGGAAATTTCCCCTATATTTCGCCAGCAATTAAAACATGGGAAATAGATATTTTAATGGGATTTGTTTCTCACATTGTTTATATCACTAAACGGAAAATATTTAAAAAAAACCTTGAAGCGATTGTCATCAAACTCGAATTGGCTCTTGTTTCCATATATGTTCAATTTCATTCCAAATTTCCACAGCTATACTTCTTGATATATAGAAGTTGCAATGAAAATCGATTCCATTGCACCACCACCTTAAAACTACTAGAGCCAAAATTAAACCAGTTCTTGTACCCTCTAAAATCTATCTGTAGATCAATATTTGTTTGATCAGATCATTAGGCTTCGAGATATAACACACACACACTCAAAAGTAATGATTTGTTTAATTCCGTCAGTTACCTCCTGAGATACAACATTCACATAAAGCGGAGAAAACTTTCGATTGATACACCCCCTTTGAGTTAATCGTCGGCAAAATCTTATGATCACCAATTCGCATCAGGGCACGTAAACGTAATAAGTTTCGTTCGATTTTATGCTGTAGTTTTTTGCACTAAAGCTGCCACAAAAATCTGCTCGCACAAATGCAGACATACAGACATTTTCCTAATAAGGACAAAATGGCTTCACGTCACACCTCATAATGTTCAAATCCGTTAAAATTTGACATTTAAAAACTTCTAATACTCAACACTTTTTTTTTCAGTAATCAGTATTTGTAAGTCGAGTTCAAAATTTCATACTTTTTTGAAACATGTTAGAAAAGTCATGAAATTTGCTCAAACATTACTTTTATTCTAAAAAGACACATAAATATTATTTGTTTATTGTATAAATGATTTGTAGAAAATACAAACACACGAGCTTAATTACTGAAGTCGGATCAATGTTCTGCATTTTTTTTACACAAAAAAAATAAATAAATAAAAATAAAATAAATAAATAAATAAATACAGTCGAAGCCGCTCTTTGGAATATCGGTTAAAAGAACATCCTGCTTAATAAAATATATTTTTAATATACCAAACCGTTGAAGTGCATTAATTTGATTCCGAAAATGGAACATCCCTCATATTGGAATATTTCCTCGTGTCAAAATGGCTATTCCATTATGCGGACTGCATATAAATTTAAAAAATAATATGAACAATAAAATTTAATTTAAAAAAAGGATGCATTTTAACAAACAATAAAGTTGTTTACATTTCATATCTACACACTATAACAGTCAACAATTGAAAATGAAATATATATATATATATATATATATATATATATATATATACACACTAGGGTGGTCCTTATTTTCGAAGGTCAAAAATATTGTGGTCTCACCCCTTAATCTGGTTCCATTTGGGGAAAAAAATGAATTACCTAAAATTTTAGCTCATTTAAACAATATTTAGAGGTAGCTCAATAACCCTGAACTTTCACCAAAACGTTAATTTTCACGCAATTCTGAAGTTTCTTCAATTTATTTATTTATATGCATTTACATGTTTATACATTATTTTCATATTTATTTATATTGCATTTATATATCTATTTACTCATAATTGAAAACATAGTTTTCTCAAATTTCAAGTAAAAGACTAAAAAACAAAGGTAAAACTTCACGAGATTATCACGTGCAAAAATACGTATGACTCAACCTCAGTTTCATTTTGTAGATACTTATGCAACACAATGAACTGTATCAATGGTAACTGTAGTTCTTCTGAGCTCTTTGTTTGCTTGTGATTAGTTCCTACCAGAGAAAATGGTAGCATTAAATCTTATTTTCGATGAAGTGTGCTATATTCTGAAATAAAAATAAGCATAATATTTTAACTAGAATTAGAGACTAGTGAGACAAAATTGAATTGTAACAATGGGAAAATGCATGAAAAATGATAGAAGAATAGATTACAGAAAGCGAAAGTACGAGGAGAGAGTAAAGTGCGGTTGCATTGAAACCTTCTTCAGATGATCATGGTATAGATGAAATTTTTGACACTGAAAAAAAGAAATAAATCACAAGCAGATCTTTCGTGCTCAAAACCTTCTGAAGGAGAACGATTTAATATCCTGACACCACCATTGTCCTCTGCACTAGATCGTGCAAACGAATCAAATGGTAAGGCAGTATACCTTTATTGCAGAAACTGAAAGGACTCTAGGACACAACATTGAAGAAAATTCTGTCAATAGATCTTCCATTCGAAGGCTTAAAAAAGAACAGAGCTAAGCTAACTCATAGACTTAAGAAAGAATTTCAAGTACCATTTCCTTTAACCGTTCATTGGCATGGCAAACTTTTGCCTGAGTTAACGGGCAAAGAAAAATGAGATGTCTTGCCTAATGCCTTTTTTAATTTCAGAAAGCCAAATTTCTAAACTACTTTCAATTGGCAAGTTACTGTCTGGAACTGGAGAAGCTATCGCATCTGCAGTTTATAAAGCAATGCACGACTGGGATCGCAAGGGATTGCAAGAGTAGAGTGAGAGCAATTAGTGCTAATACAACAAGCTCAAACACAGGTCAAAATATAGGTGCCTGTTCTCTTCTTGAGCTGAAAATTCAAAGAGAATTTCTGTATTGGGCATGTCTTCATCATATTATGGAACTAATCACGCGATCAGTTTTTGATGTCTGCATGGGGTTAAGTTCTGCTCCTGACGTTCCACTTTTTAAAAGATTTCAATCATCATGGAAATTAATTAACAGGGATAACTTCCAAATTGGAACAATGATGAAGTTGTTGCAGGTTTTGTCTTGATATTAAAGATGGTATGCTTGCATTTTGTAATGGGTATTTGTCAAATTTTCAGCCAAAAAAGTATTGTAAGGAAATCCTTCAATTAGTCGTTATATTTCTTAGAGGCAGTTCTCCACTAGGAGTAAAATTTTTGGCACAAGGTGCTGTCCATCATTCTCGCTGGATGTCAGAAGTCATATACAGCATGAAGATATCGATGTTTAAAAATCACAGTTCAAGCTCACAGCAAGAGAAAATGAAGATTTACTTGGCATTTGCATATTTGTTGCTAGAGTATATCTTAGGATCTGGATAATTGCTCTAGTAGAATCTGATGCACCCTTTAATGACTTTAGTCTAATAAACACACTCTTAGATTATTCACACACAAATAAGAATATTTCAACAGCTGTATCTCAAAACTTTGCAAAAACCTCTTTGGTTTGAAGATTTAATAGCATTAGTTATATTCAACAATAACGTGCCTCTTTCTACAAAACGCCATATGGTGAAAACTATTTAAGATGTGAAAAGTCAAAATAATCTTCCAAAACGTGCTACTATAAATTTTGAAAACATTCAAAGACAAAAGTTTTGAGGATTTTGTGACAAAAAGATGAATTAAGTTTTAACAGATGGCAATTCCAAATGTGTTTCTTAAAGTCGACCCACTTAATTGGAATGACAGACTAGATTTTCATCAAGGTTGAAAAATTTTGAAATCTATCGCAGTCATAAATGATTATGCTGAACGTGGTATAGTAGTTATTCAAGAGTTCTCAGTGGCTTATTAACAAAAGATAAGTCTCAATTCCAATTCTTAATGTAAGTGGTTGAGGAGCACAAAAGTGAATATCCAGACAGTCACAAACAAACACTGTTAAGCGCCATATCGTCTATGGCAAAACAATAATGTTATTACTTTTTATTGTATTTAAACCAATTACTTATACATTTTCTTTATTCATATCTATCTTTTATAACAGCAGAAAGTAAAATGATTTAAAAAATGCTTTGTTTTTTTCCATGCTAACTTTGCCTTGTTAGCCTATATACGCTCAACTTCAAGCTCATTGAGCTACCTCTAAATTTTAATATATTTTGCTAAAACTTTTTGCAGTTCATTTTCTCCCTAAAAGGAACCATATTGGGGGGTGAGACCGAAAAAAAATCAAAATTTTAAAAATCATGCCTTTTAAGGACCACCCTAATACACACATATATATGTGTTGCTAAACATTCAAAGTTTTTTTATCTTAAATTTTAAGTTGATTTTTCTTTTTTTTTTTTTTTTTAAATTAATGTGTTGTTTTGCCGCAACTGTAGGGGAAGACCGCCTATATTGGACCACTGCTTAAATTGGACCTCGGGCTTAAAATCTAGTACATAAACCTGTGCTACACTTTAATAGTAGAAATATAAAATTTTAGGAATAAAATCAAATGTGTATGAAGTTTCACCAGTCTTCGAACTGCGTAGCGTGAGTTACGGCATGAGTTATGTTGGAAACGCGTAAAATCTTATTTTGCGGACTTGTACCTAGTAAGATAGTACTAAAACTTGTAAGCTGAGGTAAACTGATGTTATAGCATGATAATCTGTGTTTAATAAGGATCACATCGATGTATTTACATGCGCGATTGTGGTAATTTTTGTCAGAGCAATGAGCTGAAGAATAAAAAATGGCGTGTTTTCCTTTATTGGACCGAAAAAACTTTCCTATATTGGACCGGTGGTCCAATTTAAGAATATGATTTTAAGCAAGACTTTTTGTTAATTGTAACATTAAATAAGTGACTCATCTGATTTAATAGCGTAGTTAAGATTATTTGAAGCATACTTTAACACCTATTGACGATATTCATTTTTTATCAAGCACATTTTCTAGAAGCTGCAAATTCTTGAAATATTTGGTTTTTTTTTCTTTTTCCATTAAGTTGCAGTTTCAGGTTGTTAAACATAGTTATTAATTTAAATAAAATTTGTGCTGGTTTACCGAGGAAAAAAATGTAATTCTTCTATTTGTTCGAAAAGATTTCAAAAAGAAACAATTAATATTCTACTAAAATGTTCAATTTAAATGAAACCGGTCTTTTCACTTTCCAAAAGCCATAAAATATATTGACGTTTTCAGGTAAACGCCAGTTTGGAGCAGTGATGTGTGGTGAACGTGTTAGAAACACACTTGCTAGTTGCTGCATGGGTGCAACAGAATTGCTACACCCCCCTCCCCATGCTTATTTTTAAAAGAATACGCTCCATGTATGTGCTTATCGTAAAAGCACCCTCTGGCGAGCAATATGCTCGTTCAAAAAAAGGTTGGATCACAAACGATAACTCACACAATTGATACAATATTTCATCAAAACCGTTAAACCAAGAGCATAGATGCAATAAACTTGGCTAACAAGAGCGATATAATAATGCTTTCTCTTTAAGCACACCATGCAAGATGTTATCTTTTTCCAACCTCTGTCTACATATTTTAATCGAGCGTGTGATATATGGATGTGAGACCATTCAATGAGATCCATTACCCAATATCGAATAGAAGAACTGTTTGGTAACTCTTATGGGTAAACCTCAATCAAGGCCATGGCAAATACTGTGAGTTGATTCTAAAGAACAGGAGTTTGGCCTGTTAATCGACAAGTGTTTAGTGGCATTGACTAGGCTGGAGCAGAGTTCGAGGTAAGTAGTCCAGATAAAACTACTCAAAGTGAGCAGGCTACATCTTCGGTGTAAGTTGTACTGTTGTGCACCGTGTACAAGAACTTTCTACGACTTAAATTAGTACAAGCTCTGCATAATCAGCGGATAGTTCTCATCAAAGCATGATTGTCAACTTCAACTATAATTTTATAAAGGCCAGGCTCACATATCAATTTACCTAAAAAATAGAAAGAACAAAAAGGAAGGCTATCTCAGAAATCATTCTAACGTCGTATGAAAGAAGCAGAGAACAGAATAAGTCACACAAGAATAAGCAAGAAAGTGCACAAAATAATTGTTATTGCAATATTTGCTATAGAGATGAAGCGCAAAACATGATTAAATGCATGAAATGCCATCGGCGAGTCTATCAACACTGCCTAAATGAGGCCGAAGCAAAAGAAATTTTACTGCAAATCCTGGAAAAAAGATGTATAGTTCAAATATAAATTATTCTATGATTTCCTGGCACGGTCCAATTTAGGAAGCGCATGGTTCAATATAGGCGCATATATTCCTAAATTGGGCTTTTGCAACTTTTTGTAAGATAATTTTTTAAAAAATAATTTCCATAGTTTTAGAAAATGTAAGCTTCTAGGGCGGTTCCTGATTAAATTTAGCTTATGATGCCCTATTTTGTATTTTTGTTTTGCTTCACATTGAGCGATACAGGCCTCCTGTTCTTAGGGGGTCCAATATAGGCGGTCTTCCCCTAATACATATCTTCGTGAGCATGGTGTGTCTTGCTAGCGTTAACATAATCAAAGAGCTTTTTAAGCAACATAAAGCAATGTATTAACTTGTAAACAATAACATTATCTATGTCACTCAAATAATTTTACATTTACAAACAATTTAACATATTGCTACAAGAAATTGAAATACAATTTTCGATGTAAATGCTAAATCGTTTTTAGACGAAGTATATATATCATTTGAAAAGAAAAAAAAAGAGCTGAACTGAAACTGAAATATATTCGTCTTTATTTGAGCACAAAAACGTCAACGCCGTTTGAAAATTTGTAAAACTATTTGCCACATGATGGGGTTTCCGAGTATCCTTCAACATTCTAGATACAAGTATTTCCCTTTAGACACATATTCTTTGAAAAACGTTTTTCTAGAATATTGGATACAATGTAATGCGAGAAATGACAAAATATTTCAAAAATAAAATGTTCAAAAGCGTTACGATCCAGATGCTTTCATTTTTGCGACACTGATTTCTTCACGTTTCTATCTTCTTTTTAACTGCACAAATCATATCTTGTATTTTTTATACCATCTTTGCTGTATTAGAACCGTTGTTAATTTTATGAATGTAGTTTAGCTTTTTATGTAATTGCAGAAAAAAAATTAGAAGACAGCACTTACTTTACTTATTAAGAATGTACTTAATCCTAGCTGACTAAAAGTAATAATAATTTGCCGATTAGGATTTGTTTTCAAAATGCCAAGAAAAAAAAACTGTTCTGATGATCATGTTGAGCCACAATACTAAACCCTCCGTACTTGCAAATTGAAGTGAAGTGAAGCGTACATTGTATCGAGCAAATGACGTCATAACACCGTATAAAACGTTGTGCACTCTACACGTGCAGTCCACCTCATAGTTCAACTTGCAGCTCAGCTGTTGGTAGCCGCTTATGTCTCTAGTCATGTAGTCTTGTTTTAACTTGTGTTTTAACCTCATTTATGTTCTTACAGTTCGCGTGTTTTTAATAAATATGTTCTTAGCATTCACCATCCTGCCTCTGCTTCTTACACTTGGATCCACTACAGATCATTTGTTGCGTCTAATATCATTTAATACTTTCTAAAGCATACGAAATATATTTGTTTGAAATTGTTATCGTTGACTTTTCAGAAGACAAGTCTTTTCAAATACTTCAATGTGATTAGCTTCCTGCATTAGTTTTTATTTATTTATTTATTATTTTTTTTCTGTTTTTGATTTTCACTATTATACTTCGCAGCAGATTAACTTGTCAGTGACGTCACTACGAGCGGAGCCAATAAGAGCTCAAAAGCAGTCAGCGGTCTCCTCTAATTCGCCAAGTAGGCTGTGACGTTTTATCTAGCTCGTTTTTCATAGGCTAACGTCACGCTGTTGGCTCCGCCCGTTGTGACGTCACTGCCAAGTTAAACTGCTGCGAAGTATAATGAGATTTTGGTTTATAATTAAAATATAAGTTTTCTTGCAACAAATTATATGTCAACGAGCAATCTCACTCTGCCTAAATTCTTCCATGACTCCTACGATGTTACACAATTTTTGTCAGTCTAAGATGGTAGCTAATGCTAGTCCATGGATGGAATAAACGAGCTGGTGGTGTATTGCAAATTTTACTGTTTAAGTTCCAGTTTATAAAGTCCTTGTCGCAATTGATAGCTTGAACTAAAAGAGTATCTTGAAGTAATGCATAAATTAAACACGGTAAATATTTATAATTATTTAACCTACATTATTTTTAATTTACTTTACAATCATTGATAAATAAAACGCCAAAATACTTCTCACGTGCAACTTCAAGAACTAAACTACAGAACTTAAACAGAAAAAGAGAGAATAAATAAATTTAACGTAATACATTTACCATCTGTCTTTTCTTTGCTCTAAACTGATTGGCAGCCTCTTTTCGTCCATTCTTCTTTAGTTTTTAAAATCGTTGTTAAAAGACAGAGCATGATGAAGTAAGAAAAAGAACGCTTTTAAAAAAGCATGACCCGAAGGGAAAAAAAAGACAAAAACCTATATACAAATGTAACTTTTCTGTCTTTTACGCAGGGGGTTCAATTAGGAAACGGAGCTATTAAGTTAGAGCTGTCTTGAGGGATACATCCTATAAATCAACGTCTTTGTCGGGAAAGAAGACCCCATCCACTCTCCCGCTCGCTTAAGTGTTCAACGTTCTTCTTCTTTTTTTTTTCTTTCTTTTTTTTTTTTTTCAGTCGGGCGGAACAAACAGCGCAGCAAGCGGCTACACATGCAGATTGCTGCATCTTTCCTCTTGTATTCTGGTGTCTCTGTGAGTGAAAAAATAAACACTTTTTTCCCCCAGATTTAAATTCTTCGTTTTTTATTGTTTTCCTTTTCGTTTCATAGCAACACAATTAACATCATTCTCCATTACAGCAGTCACCTTTAATTTTCTACAGTTTATTTTGAATAACGCAAAAATGTTAACACAATCATTAATAAACCGTATCATGGTAAATTACCTATTCATGCAACAGTTTTGTATTCTGGTAAATGGACAAGCCTTGTCTGTCACATAGTCAAAACTAACATTAAGGATATTTATCAAGAGGTGAAAAACATATTCAAGAATAACCTAATGCGCTTAGACTGAAAAACACATTCCTTGCATTTACGAAACATGTGTTTGCTTTGCAGTTCTATTGCATACAATGAACGTTTTGTTTGTGAATACAGCCAGCTTGAAGATGGAATTTGAAATTCGCACTTTAAGGTTAGTTTATTTATTAATTTATTTTTTCAAACATCAGTAACGTCGTCATTGTTCATTGAAAACTAGTAAAACGGGACGCTATACCGTAATTGCAAAATTATAAACTTGTAATCGTGTTTTTTAAATTGTGTAATAACAATGGATACTAATCCATAGCATGTGTTTCACTATTTAAAACGTAATATCCAGCAGGAAACTCACGGAAATTACGTTGAGTAGGCAATAATACGACGTCCCGTATTTTATCACATTACTAAGGGATTTTTCGGAAGATATCGAATTTGGTGATGGAGGTCAAGAATTAGTGTGTGTGTGTCCCTTTGTAGTTTGCTTCTGGGTTTAGCCAAATTCGGTAGAGATATGTTTTATGAGTCATGAATTCAAAAATCCATCGATCTCTGTATTTTAACCTCATAAAATAGCTTTTACACTAGCGTACCGTTTCCAACGTAATGCCATATTAAAACCCCTGATGCAACAATACTACAAAACAAAAAGATTTACAATAATAGTCGGACAAAAAAAAGTATGTAGTTTGTTCAACGTAACATCAAATGTCCACAGTAATATTTTCTGCAACAAAATTAACGGTGTTATATATTTTTGAAATCTTTCGATGACATTTTATATTTTTCAGCCATTTTATAACTTAAGTACAATGAATAAATTTTCAGTGATGCTACTTGGGGAACAGATGCGAATAAAACAGTTCAGCGACTTTTTGGTTGTAGTCAAAAGCTCATCGTTAAACAAATTTAAAAAATCTTATAAATCTAAAGATTATTTCTGTGAGCTTGATCTGCGCTAAAAAGTATGAAATAAAATAGGCATATGATTTCTTAATGTCAACAGTAAACAATTTCAGTTAATCTAATTATAACCTTAATATATGTTAATTAATTCTAAAACATACAATAATATTAAAATTGAAAATTTAAGAGAATTAATAGGCGGTGTAATGAAAGCAATTAACAGTAAATTGTACACCACCTTTTTTTCTCTCAAGTTTTCATTTAGAAACTTTATAAAAAGTGTTTCTAAAGTGGTCTTAAAAATGAGCATACAATTGTCTACCTCACTCTATAATTTGGTAGGTAATAAATGTATTAATTTTTAAAATATATGTCATTTTGATCACGCTTGTTTCCCTGCCATTTCTGGATTATGTCTCTTTACCATATCATTCAGTGTTGGTGAGGTTTTAAAGCGTTACGATGAAAATATTTTATGCATATTTTCATTTCATCAAATAAATAAATTTTACAAAGAAAGCCAAAAAGGAAGAAAAATAATTATCAGAAGTTTTATTTAAACACTGCAAATAAAACACATATTGTACTTTTTTTTTTCAAACCAAACAAATGGTGTAAAATAATTTCGAAAGCCATTTGTTAGTATATAAGAAAATTTTTCTCGTGAAAATGTACTTTGTATTAAGGGCTTTTTAAAAAATAAAATTAGTTTCTTAACAAAAGTTTTTTTTCGAGTGAGGAAAATAATTACTGAAGGCTATCTTACTAGTGACATTTTGTTCTCAGTCTCAACTTATTCGTCCTATCAGTAGGCACTTTGTAAAGTGTTGCTGAAAAAAAATTAGAAAGCATGGTGAATAATCCTTTTTATTTCGAAATAAGAACTTTGATACTTCTAATTAATTAACACCGTTATCTGACTGCATGTAACTTTTTTTTTTTGTTTGGTTTGACTAAAGCTTTGAGCCAATTTAATGTAAGTGAGGAAGAAAAAAAGAGTAAAGATATCTTCGTTCTTATACTTCAAGAAATAATATCAAGTACAAATTGTACTATAATGTTATCTATAATTTTATGCTTTTCTTTATTGTTGGCTCAGTTTTAAACTATATGTTCTTATTGTATTAATAAACCTAAGCAAAATTGGTAAGTATGACTTAACTTTTTTTTAAAATTGCTAGCGACAATTCTAGAAAATGTTAGTTGAAATTTTTCAAAGCGTAGCAAAAAATCACACTTTTTTTCATTTATCTGAATCGATGCTGTTTATAAAGTTATCTGTGTTTTTAAAATAGTATTTAAAATTGTGTTTTTTGTTTTCCTTTAGGCCCTTTGACATTTGTAAACGTTGATTATGCAGAAATATTGCAGCAAATTGCTAACGAATTATGATTCGGAAGACTAGAAACATATCGCGCACGAAGAATGAAAGGGGAACTTTTTAATTTGTATTATCATTAAATTGTTATAGTTTAAAAACAAGAAGTTTTGTCAAGAACTAAACGAGCCTACTTTCCCGTACATCGACATCGGCATTCTAGCATCTGATCAATATTCTCTTGATTATCTGAGACTGAAAATTATGTCAAACATACCTATATAGCACTTAAAGCTAATTTCTAAAAGCAAAATATATCCCTCTCATCAGAGACACGTAAAAAGTAAATAAACGAATAAATAAAGTTTTGTCGCACCTTTTAAAGAATGTAACTGTTACAGTTCTTCCGTAGAAAAATTTCACAATCGTTTTCAAAAGAAAAAAAAATAATAAATAAAATAAAAGTATAAAGAACATCAAAACATATTTTATCAAAGAAAGAAAAAAAAACCTCGTTCGTTAATAAAATGTCTCGAATTTTATTTTTAATCCGTTGCCAGTTATTAAATATAAATAAAGAATAAAATGCTCTCGTGAATGAAAAATTTTTGTGAACAAAAAAAATCGTCTGCCAAAAAAAATAATAATTATAAAAATAATAGTAATAAATTAAACAAAAAAATGAATAAATAAACAAAAAATCGTCTGCCCAAAAAATCGTCTGTTTTTCTGAGCCCGCATTTCCGCCATGTTTGCGGAGTCGGAATCAGAGTCCTCACAGAAGATTTTTCAAAAAAGTACTTTACATACATTTTTTTTTTTATCAAAACCGTTTTCTTACAAAGTTAGTTTGAATGAAATCCGCCTTTAAATTCAGAATCAACATTCAATTTAAATTTCCAAGTAGGCGTTCAGGTTAAATTTTTTTCTAAACGGTTCATCATTGAACGAAAAATGGTTCAAATTGAAAAGTTAAATATGGTAATGAGTCTCTCCGAGATCTTTCGAACAAAAAAAGTTAATTCAATTAGGACGGTTCACTTAAAAGTTATTAGGTGGAGAAAGGTTGCTTGAACGGTTCAATGTTGAACGAAAAAATGTTCAAATTGAAAATTTAAATACGGTAATGAAGTATCCTTGCCGAGATCTTTCGAACAAAAAAAGTTTGTTTAAATCGGACTGTTCACTCAAAAGTTATTAGGGGTGAGAGCTTATTTGAACAGTTCAATGTTGAACGAAAAATTGTTCAAATTGAAAATTTAAAAACTGGAATGAAGTATTCTTGATAAGATCTTTCGAACAAAAAAAAGTTTATTCAATTCGGACGGTTCACTTAAAAGTTATTAGGTGGGAAAAGGTTGCTTGAACGGTTCAATGTTGAACCAAAAATGTTCGTTTGACAAAGTTAGTTTGAAGGAAATCCGACTTTAAGTTCAGGATCAACATTCAACTTAAATTCCCCGTAGGCGCTAATGTTAATTTTTTTTTCTGAACGGTTCAATATTGAACGAAAAATGTTTCAAATTAAAAAGCAAAGTATGATAACGAGCCTCTCCGAGATCTGTTAAACAAAAAAAAAGTTTATTCCTTTCGGACGGTTCACTTAAAAGTTATTAAGTGGGGAAAGGTTGCTTGAACGGTTCAATGTTGAACCAAAAATGTTCAAATTTAAAATTTAAATACGGTAATAAAGTATCCTTGCCGAGATGCTTCGAACAAAAAAAAAAAAAAAAATATTTAAATCGGACTGTTCACTCAAAAGTTATTAGGGGTGACAGCTTGTTTGAACGGTTCAATGTTGAACGAAAAATTGTTCAAAGCGAAAATGTAGATACGGGAATGAAGTATCCTTGAAAAGATCTTTCGAACAAAAAAAAAAGTTTGTTCAAATCGGACTGTTAACTAAAAAGTTAATATCGCGGGACAAGTTGTTTGAACGGCTCAAAAATGAACCAAAAATTGTTCAAATCGAAAAATCAATATGGGAATGAGTTGTACTCGTCGAGATCTTTCCAACAAAAAAAATTTCGTTCAAATTGGAATGTTCATTCAAAAGTTATTGGGGGGGACAGACAGACCGACAGACCGACCGGCACACAAATTCCCCATCTCAATACCCTACTTTCAAATTTTTAATTTTTCGATATTTTTTTTTTTTTTGTTTCTTTTTGACTTTGTTTTGGACTTGGATTTCCTTTCATTCTCGGTGTACGATATATAGGAGCACCACTTTAAAAAGTGCCAAAGTTAGAAATTGTTCGTAAAAATTATTGTTTAAAGCGATGCATATTTCTGAATGAAATTTTCTGATTTATAATTTTTTAAAATTTAAGTTCAGTTTAAAACCGCCTTTACTTTTTAAAAGATAAAGTTACAAAATACTATAACCGTCAAAGCTTGCTCTTTTTATCGTAAACTTTTTTGTATCGTTGTACATTTTTGTAAGTTGTTGTTTTGTAAGTTAACAAAAACATGCCAATGACTCTATAAAATGAACATTGAATTAATTTTTGAAGTTAGATATTAGTAGATTATATAATAGGATATAATTTAAAAAAAAATTAAAATTTGCCTGTTATCATATTTTTTTAAAAAAATCATTATCCTTTCAATTAAATCAAATAACAATTTTTATTCACGTAATGAATGCTAGCCTCATGGAAATAAAGAAAGCAAAAATAAAATAAAAATACATTAGCAAAATGCTTCGTTAAAAGTTAATAATACAAAAGAAAAAAATGTAAATTCATAAAGTTGAAGCTATAATACCTTTTTTGTACAAGAGTAAGAACAACGGTAAAGCAGAAAAATCTTGTCTCCCCTTTCAAAATACTTTGGGCTCATCTTTGTCCAACTGTTAAATGTAGATTATGATATTGAGTGTTTCAGATAGTAAAGGTTTACACACATAATTTTTCTCTGAAACTCTAAGCGATCGGTAAAAGCAATTTATCAATGTGTTTCTAAAATTAGTGTCACAATTGTAAATGTTAAAATTAGTTGAGAAAAAATAAGTAGTTTTATCTCTGTTTGATTAATGGTTGTCAACTGATAAACACAACTGAAGGATGATGACATACCCCAGTCAGTTAATCTCAAAAATACATTTAAAAGAATAAATAAAATAAAAATAATCCTCTATAACGAGCCCTCAATGGACCGAGTTGAGAGATTGCTATAGCCGAGGTTTCGCTTCATCCCATTCTTCAAAATAATAATAACAATAATAATAATAATAATAACAATAACAATAATCAGTAACTAACAGGCTACATTTGTTACGTTTATATAGATAAATAAAATCAAAGAAAGAAAATTTATGTAACTAAACCTTGCATTTTCCCCCATAGTTATGAACAGCAGTGCGCGCGACCAACACCTTAAAAGTATTAAAATAATTTAAGCTTCAAAAACGTACTTCTGTCTCGAAGTTTTAAAATAACATTAATACATCATGGCTGATATTTATAAAATGCAAATTATCACTTCAAAAAATAAATAAATAAATAAATAAATAAATAAATAAAAATGCAAACGTCTAGTTTTAGACTAAAGACAATTTCAATACTTGCTTAATTTAATTATTAGAAAGCTTTATTTGTCTTGCGATAACAGTTTTTGGTTGTATAAAAGCGCTAATGCATCTTTATCTCTTACTTTCTTGTTTTTCTTACACGATTTTTAAATTTAAAATAAAAACACAAATTGAACATATCAATCAACGTATTTGTCTAAAATTGACGCAATTTAAATTTGTGATATTATTATTAAAGCATAATGTTTTTCAATAAATATTTACATACACGTTAAAAAATATAGCAAAATATTTTGTCTCCGTTGACAAATACGAAAAGAATTATCATAATGAAAATACATGTTATTGGCATCAGATTTAACATTACACGTATGCCAAGACTGAAGCTGCCAAGTAAGTAACACCACCTATACATTTGGCATTGCGAGTATATATCTTGGCAATCATTATTAGGTTTAAGAAAGCTCATTGGCATCCTATTCTATGTCTTACAGCGAACAATATTAGACAGTCAGGTAATTCTGAACGTGTGTGATGTCAAATCAGTTTATATCTCCAAAGATTTGTGTCGCATTCTAATAATATGCAAATATCCAACCACCACTTGCGATTACTCTGATTAGTCATTGGGTCAGAATCAATCTTCTAGACATATTAGAGAGATTACTGATGCTATGATACTAACAGAGACTAAATTTTTATCCTACTTTGAAAGGCATACCTGCCACGTTATGTTTTGCTTGTGTCATTTTTAAGCAAAATATAGTGTTAGTTAGTGTAGAAAAATCATTGCAAATTAAGGAAAATGTCGCAATGTTTGTAGATATATCTTGCATTTGGCTTAAAAAGTAAAAGACAAATAAAACTGACTGCAGTTATTTGAGATTGCAATCATGTTTTACATATTCTCTTCTCTACCGTTTTCAAATAAGATTCAATAAGATGGATCAATTTCTGAAGGTGTAAACATGGTGAGTGAAATCTGTTAATATTGTTCGATAATGCTTATTTACAAACAGCTGTTGATGAAAACAGTCTTATGTAACTTTTTTCGCTCAGACATTAAAATAAGCAATGTAAAAGGATTTTTCATTTTTTCTGCACAACAAATTGTTTTCTACAGCCAAGTCTTTGCTCTGTTTAGTTTAAATACTTGTTATTTGAAACTTTCAATGTCACGAATAGCTGAATAAACTTTTTGAAACATCACAGAAGGGAAAAAATGAGCTCTATTTCACAGATAACAGTTTTTTTTAACAGCAGCTTCCGATGCGTTTTGAGCTGTATTCTTTCAAAATCCCTTTGTAGGGTATAAGTATTCAACAAGAAGTGTCAAATTTTGAAATAAAACCACTTCGAATAATCCACGGACAGAACGTGCTATAGGTTTGGTTAAAGAAGCTTTTTTACTCATTTGCGCACAAAGTGAACTGTTTTTAATAAAGAAGCTGTAGTTTTTAAATTTTCTTTTTTTCTTTTTGTGGTGTTGATACCACTATTGTTTTAATTACATCCACTTTTGCTTCTGTGCACACAATACGGTTTCATATAAAGCTCACTGAGCTGTGCGTTAGGGTGGAGCGAAAAAAAATGAATTTTTGATTTTCGTAAACGGGTACCTTTCATTTACTGTGAATGAGGATAAGTAACAATTCTGTTAAATATTTCACTTTTGCGACGTCATCTTTAGTCTGCGCATTTGGCCTAAAATTTTGAATTTTTTTATTTTTTTTAGATTTTACAATTTTTTTTTTTAAATATTGCAAATGATAAAACTAGTGACGGGTGGTTATTAAATGGAAGAAAAAGGTTTGAAACATACAAGAAATTTTTAAAAATCATTTCAGATTATAATTTCAGTCTGCGCATTAGGCCCAAAGTTCATCAAATTTTCAGAAATTTCCGATATTTTCAATATTAGCAGAAATTTTATAATTCAATATCTCCTCTCAATATTTACTAAAAGTGCCTTCAAAATATTTTCTTAATCATTCTGTTGTTTCTTTGAACTATTCAACTCTATGCTTGCTCATTGAAATTACCCAGGACTCACCACGAGGAAGTGGCCGCACTTTGGGTGCCACTCGCGCTCCCCTTGCTTCCAACCGATGAGAGCATACATTTACATTTCTTAGACAAGTCAGAAACAATAAATTGTTTCTTTGAGTAGGATTGTTTGCATTGGTTTTGATTTATGCACTACAAAGACAGGAAAATAAAGGTGTAATACGGAAACTGGAAGAAAAACTTGGTAGACATCTGTAATGGAACAGTTGCCAATTACATTTGAATGAATTTAATTTGATGCATTTTTTGCAAAAGCTATATGGACCTACCAGTGGACCAAAGTAATTTTTGGGCCTGTTAGAGGAAGCTAAACATGTTATACTTTCAAATCAGTTCAATATGAACCTATAGAATTTGTCATTCATCAGTTTGATTTTGACAATAAAAATGGTTCAAGTACTGAGCAACAGTAACTTCATGAGATGAGCAAGGTAGTTTTGACTGGGAAAATATTTAAAAAAATGCGAAACAGAAGTCCAAGAAAGCTTTCCCTAGTCATAAGTTGACTACAGCAAACAATCTTTAGACTATAATTTTTAAAAGAGTTCATAACTTTCGCGGGTAAAAGTGTCCTTACTCTTTTAGGATGAAGCACAGATGTTACTGATTTAGCTATGAATTCGTGTGAGATTTAAAAAAAAGCAGAAAATTGTTTTCACATCTATTCAAAACAATGTATACTTTGCACCCAAGAAATATGCTGTTATCAAATGTGTGAATGTTTGTTCCTTATATAAATCCAGTTTTCGTCGGATTTTCAACAAACTTGGCACAGAGGTTCCCTGCTGCATTAGAAATCACATAAGCAGGGGTTTTGAAATAAAAAAAAAAAAATCCAAAGAGCCCAAAATTCAAATTTTTTGTCTCAAAATGGCCATTTTCTTATAATTTTGAATAGATAGAGTAATAGAGATAAGACTTCAAGCACACAAATTGATAAAATGTAACACATTTAAATAGGAGTATTTTCCTACAAGGATTACGATCAACAATGAATTATCCATTTTAGGCTCAACTATTTCTTTTTAACATGAAATAAGTGTTTATATTCCCATGTGGATAGAATTCATTCAAATGTTTTTTAGAGCTATGTTGTATTAATAAGCACCCTGGCAACACCGGGAAATAATCTGATTAGTTCATAAGAGAGAGCATATAAAGAAACTTGCTTTGAATCGCATTATAAACGCTCAATCTAGAAAACAAACAAGCAAACAAGTGAGAACACTTCAGATCCCAAAAAATAGAAAAAAATCTATTTTCATACATTACATACATAAATCAAAAGTCCGTATGCATCGATATGATTTCTTGCCATGATGTGGAAATTACAAAGCTACCTTTTACAGGTAATTTAACAACACAATATTTACAAAGATTATGGAAGCTGAGAATTTAAATATGATTTCTGAATGCGCTCTTTTTAAACTGCCATTCAAGACTCAATCAGTTGAAAGATCTGTCGAATAGGTCACAAAAGCTCTTCAAAATTGCTATGTAATCACAGGAAAAGAAAAAGTTTAGTAAAATAGGATATCTGACAGAAATATTTGATCAATTTACGACACAAAGGAACAATTTAACTGTGAAAGACGTATCTAACAAATGTAAATACGTGCTTGCATTGGTTGGAAGGAAGGGTTCACGTGTAGGACTAGAAGTGCGGTCACCTCCTCGTGGTGAGTCCTGGGTAGTTCCACATGAGCTAGCGAAGAGTTGCACGGTTCAACGTAATAGAAAAATGAATAAAAACAAGTTTGAAGACACTTAAAGTGAGTATTGAGAGGAAATACTGAGTTAAAAAATGTCGAAAATATCAGAAATTTTGGGAAATTTGATGAACTTTGAGCGCAATGCACGAACTGAAATAATAATCTAAAATAGTTTTAAAAAATTCTTTGTATATTTCAAACCTTTTGCTTCCATTTAATAACCACCCGTCACTAGTTTTTCATTTGCAATATTTTTAAAAAAAATTTGAAAAATCCAATAAAAATCAAAAATTTCAAAATTTTAGGCCAAATGCGCAGACTAAAGATGACGTCGCAAAAGTGAAATATTTTACAGAATTGTTACTTATCCTCATTCACAGTAAATGAAAGGTACCCGTTTACGAAAATCAAAAATTCATTTTTTTCGCTCCACCCTACTGTGCGTTCTCCCCTTTCCCTTTTCTCCGACTTCCGGTCGTTGTTATTTGTGGTGCGGAACTGTATTCGGCATCAGTTTGTCTACAGGTAATTTTGGCCATGTGCTTCGAAGGATTTTCGCCAGTGGTAACTCTCCTGTTTTTATTTTTATATTTGATTTTTTTTTCGTATTGAGTACTTTTCTGGCTATTTTTTGAACCTAAATTGAAATGTCTCTTCATCCGGGAAGTCATAGTAATTGCTCCGTTTAATATAGCGTCCCCTCTGTGACCGGGTTGTTCGAATATGATTTTAGGTCATTTAATAATGTTTATTATTATATTTTGTAATGAATTGTTGTAATATGTTGTATGTTATACTCGGGCACATTTTGAGAGGGTTAGAATGTTTTGTCATAGCTATTTTATGTCTGTTTTTGGCAATTTTATATATTTCGGAGCTCTGGTCATCGTACATGTTTTTTGATATTTAATGTATGTTATGTTTCGTTTTATGACGTGTACGTTGTGCTACTGGAGTTTTTTGTTTTGATGACCTTTACTGCCTACTGTATTTCGACTTCCCCGGATTTTGTTAAATTTGTTTTTAAGTAAATTCCTTTTGTTTGCTATGTCTGTTGGTTCAAGTTTTAGCGCAATTCCTAGCTTGGCGACGGTTGGCGCGTTTTTTTTAATGAGATTCCCTTCCTCTCCTTGCAACTTGGCTGTTTTGCTTTGCATTGCAGAGGCTACTCCGGATTATTATTTTTGGTATTTAAGCTTGTGGTTTTCGCCAATTTGGCATTCTTTTTACAGTATCTTGTTGTGTCAACAGCTTGGAGTTGAGCTTCTGATGGACCGGGTCTGAAGATGGTAATTCTTCCCTCCTCGAATTACTTCCCCGTTTGTTGTAGGAAGTGAGGTCGGAAATGCCGCTGAAAATATTAAGCATTTTGTTTCTGCATGCGAAGCTCTGTAAATCCTGAATCCTGGGTTATTGTCGACGGCACAACAGTTTTAAAATAATAAATCTTTCAAGTTGACAAAATGTGTTTCTCATCCTTTCAACAAATGAAAAACTACAACACTTTTCTTTTTCTTTCTTTCTTTTTTTTTCTTCATTCTTATTTTTTTTTTTCGTTTTCATTTTTTTATAAAACAGGGCATTAGTTTAATTAAAAAAATATTTATAAACAAATATGGACTTTTGTGATTGGTAAAAAAGTATGTTTTGCCTTAAAAAAAAGTGTTTTTGAAATTAGTGATTTCAAAGCCCTGCCAGCTTGCCCATTCCTTAGGATAAGATACCGACGACAGGCGCATTACGCTTGGGGTGAGATGACCGTACACAATGTGTGGAGCCAACTGCTGCGTGCAATTTTTTTTATCAAATCATATTTTCCCGACGTTTCGTTGTATTTTGCTTGGTCTATGTTTCTTGAAGGGTCATTTCCTTCTCTAGGACGTGCCAAAAAGCTATGACATCTCCCCCTCCCCCCCCCAAAAAAAAAAACGGCGTCTCACACCGAGGCATAAAACAAAATTATAGGTACTCATCAGAGCGACAAAACGGGCAAAACACTGTAAAAACACTCCTTGAACCCGTGGTAAATCAACAACAATTAATGTGTTTTCAAAGTGCATGGTCCTTTGTTCCAACTTACTGGCAAGCTGTTTTTGTTTATGTTTGTGAATGAAATACATGATACTACATCTTCCCCAATAAGGCGACTTCGCCAAATATACCTTAATATTGGAAGTCCAAAAACAGGCTACCACTGTCATTTTGGTACCTGCCGATTTACCTATTTAAGCAAAATAGATAATTTAATACCAATAACTCTTAAAAACCTTTAAGAAGGGCATCCAAGGGTTAAAAAAAAACCAATAGTTTTAAGCGCTCAAAAAATGAAAAAAAAAAAAAAGGTAAAAATCACGCTTTTTCAAGAGGTAGTTCAAATACGGGCTACTTGTATTAAAAATGGTTAATAGCGTAATAAATAAAAAAGGCATGGCAATTCACTCCAAAACTATATTGGACTTTTACTAGGTGATACAGACCTGTTCATCCTTGGAAAAATCATCTAAGAAGAAATGAAAATCCCGAAAGAGAACTCATCAAAGCTATAGCTGTAAGTAAATGAAAAATAATGAAATAAGCTTTGTGCTTAAATTTGACGAAAGGAAAAAAACAGCGTAAATAAAGCTCAAATGATCACGAAAATACAGTAAATAGCTATTTTAAGACTACAATGGAGCATCTTCATCTGTGAGAAAAGCTCAGTACACGACAAGACCTCCGTTTACGGATGCCTAGTTGTACCACCTAATAAACCACGAAAAACTTACCCTCGGTTAATTAGAACATGTAGAAATTCATAACATTTTTTTGCAATTGTAAGTCGTTAGTTTCAGACTAAATACTATTACTACTGTTACGTAGTGAAACGCATGCATTGTCTTTCTGCAGTGTAGTACAAAAGAATGCAACGTTATGTTGGAGAAATAGAGAACTTTTAAAGGACTAGCCTACAGTTTGATTATTGCAAGAAGAGGAAAGCTGGTTGTATAAACTCAAGGAAATAAGTAAGAATGTAAATCATGAAGAATAAAAAAAAAAAAAAAAACTTTTTGACACATGAACACAATAAATACGTTTCGACACTTTAAATCCAAGCTTAAAATCCGAAATTTCGCAATCTAATAATGCCAATACTTATTTTCTCAATTGTGTCCAGCTGCTGTTAAAGAAATATGACCAGCTCTTACATACCCTACTACGCAATTTCTTACAACGCTTGACATTTATGCCCACACAGCTCTTTTATCTCAATGTCTTTAGAAATATAGTTGAAGCAATTTGTCAATGTATTTGGAGAATTAGTTCCGAATGTGTAAGTGTCAGAATTGGTAGAGAAAGTATGAAGTACTGTGTACGCTTTCTTTCATTTCTTTCTACTTGTTTGTCACAACGTGATAAATGGTTGTCATATTTTTTTTTCCTTTGAACAGTTAGATGAACAGAATCAATTTCGAATCTTTGTATCACATGCGTCCAAAGAATTATGTCCAATTTTGAAACCTTTAAAAGTGCTTATGTGTTTTGATAAAGCTATTCTACTATATATAATAAATCAATATGCACCTCTGTTTTCATTAAAGTGTTAGAAAACATTAAAAAAATAGTCAGTTAAAATAGTCATGCTATGGATGTAGAAACAATGAATATAAGTGTATATATACACAGCAAAAAACGAATTGTTGTTTTTACAGTGTGATACTTTCATCCGAGGTTCCAATTTAAAACTGTAAAATGCGCAGTAATAAACGGTAAAACTAGCAATTTTATTGTTTCTTACTGTAAAGTTAGAAATTTTACAGTTTATTGCGGTAAAATTTAGCTGTATTTTACTGTAAAAACAACCGTATAATACTGGCAGCTAGGTTCTAGTTTAAAACTGTAAAATGCAATGTTATAAACTGTTAAATTAGCAGTTTTGCAGTTTATTGCTATAAAATTAGCAATTTTATACTTAAGTATAGTAAAAGTAGCAATTTTAGTTTATTAGTGTAAAGATAGCAATTTTTACAGTTTAATCCTGTAAAATTAGCTGT
This sequence comes from Uloborus plumipes, assembly GCA_038373865.1. NCBI lineage: Eukaryota > Metazoa > Arthropoda > Arachnida > Araneae > Uloboridae > Uloborus > Uloborus plumipes. The sequence goes on along the minus strand of JAXGGA010000501.1, from coordinate 87,658 downwards.
ATTACACTGTAAAGACAACATTCATTTTTTATAATGCACTTAGACTACTTTTAGATCTTGTAATGTAACTTTGTATGGATGCGGATATACACATAAGATGCTTGCTTTTATGTGAATATATTTGTGTCAAAAGTTGGTATGGTCGGATATTTAATTGCTGCCTGATTATAACTTTACAGTGACAATTGTCATCTGTGCTATAATTGATATATGTCAGACAGTCAAAACTTATCAATGTCAAAGAGATTTTTTGTAGCATATTCTTTTTCATAGTGTATTCTCATTTCTGTAGTGATTTATCTTTTACTTATTTATTTATTTATTTTGACACCAGCATGTTTCAAAATATTTCCGAGAACATGTCTTTGAACCTTTTACCGTTTCTCTTTCAACGTCATAAAACTTCAAACTCCGGAGATTTCTCAGGAGTTCCCTCAGTAAAATAGAATGCAGTATAAAAGAGAGTAAAGTAACATGCTATAAAAAGTCAATACTAATAAAATTTTTTGACATTGGTGTGCGTCAACACGTGTATGAAAATTGATTTTTAGAAAAAACATGAAATGAAAAAGTAAAGAGGATTTTTTTCTCTTTCTAGTTACAGGAACTTCTCTTTACGTTACATATTTGCATTAAGGACAACAATTTAGGCATTAATTTCAGAGAAAATATGATGAGACCTGATTTTTCAAATTTCAGAGAAATTGAAAGCGTGTAGTTTTTTTTATGTTGGCTTTAATGATAAGGAGCCGATATAAATGTATGTTCACCACTATTTGGAAAATATGTAACAAGAGAATACTAAAAACAATTGATATAAATCTTACTAAATACTTCAAAAATTGGAGAGAGGGAGCACCTTTAAACAATCGTTACGAAAATCAATACATTTCTCATTTCAGAAATTAGTACAACATTTTACTCTCACATATTAATTAGTATTTTAATATGACATGATAAAAACAAAGTCGTTCTCCCTCACATTACTCTAAAAAAAATTATTTTATACCTTATTTAAACATTGTTTGAAGTTAAAAAAATAAATACTCATATTCAAACCTGCCCCATATGTAGGTACTTTTAAACAAGCTAGGGGCACCTTCAGATAATAAATTTATACTTATAGTTTTATCAAAAAAACACATTTATTAAAATTTTAAATTCTTCAAAATAAAATTACACCATTGCATTTACTCAAGTTACAACATTTGTGTTATTTAACGTACTTTATATTCATCAATTACTTGCTTACGCTCCGTAAATTACTATGTTTCACCTACCGCAAAAGTTAAGCAATTGCTAACTGGAACTAAAATAGCTTTCTTTACCGTATATAACGCTAATTTGTAACCTACTTTCCCCTTAAAATAACAGAAAGACGAAAACAGTATTAAACGCTGCTTGGGCAAGTCAAAAATGTACATAAATGAAAATCGAACAATTAAAAATCGGAAAGTATTCAAAAACATGTCAACCTTAATAGCATTTGAATGAAGAGTTCGATTCGAATAAATTTTGTTGTGACTAAAACGACTCTGCAAGAACACCTTATTACCACAATCGACATTTCGATTCAAACTATTTTTTTGTTTCATTTTGTAGAGAAATACCTTACACGTCTTTGTGGAAATTTAAGACCAATTTCGATTGCGAACTTACAGATGATATTTCCTTCAAAAAACTTTGTTTGGAAATGCTCTTGTCGAAGAAATTGTGTAGATTTTTATTTTTGTTTAGCATTTCTTTTTAATTATCGATTACACGAACACTCTTTCCTTCGTAACAAAATCATGCGCAGATTCGAAGTTTCTTCTTCAAATTTGTTTTCACGAACTATAAAAAAGTCATAATAAAATTGAATTACCATATATTGTAACATTAACACAAGTAAGATAAATATGAGTGAATCAAACTTAAACGAATGCAATGCATATTGAAAATGTTTGTGCCCGCGCTATGGAGATAGTAAGAAAATGACCAACTACGTACTTCGAAGGTTTTTACAGTCTTCGACTCCGACTCCGACTTTGCCTTTGACTCTGCAGCCATGGCTAAAATACAGGCTCGGAAAAAATGACTGACTTTCGGAATGTTATTGCCTTCGACTTCCAACTCCAACTATTTATTTTAAATTTTATTTTGCTTTTTTATCTTTTTAAAAAGTAAAAAAATAAATGTTTTGCTTCTATTTGCAAATGGTGAAAAAATACGACATATTCATTTCTTTTCTGCATTATTACAAGGGAGAGCAACATAACAAGCAAATTATATGAAAGTCAAATAAAGTCTTACAAGAATGATAATTAAAATAATCTCCCCCCCCCCCCACACACTTATTTCAAGACTTTTCGACCGAATTTCTAAGCATTTCTTGAATCTTCAGAAGCAATTCAACATCGGCACTCCGCTGAAGTGATGGAATAAATTTGATTGGACGATTACATTTGAAGTATCAAATTTCTAAGAAAGCCGCATATTAAGGATTTAAATAAGCAACGTCTTGAAAGCTCTAAGGAATTGTTCTACACTTGCTAAGTTGAAAGTTTTCTAGTTGCGTTATTGAAAATTTAATATCACTGAAACATAAAAGTACTTTAAACTTTGTCCTTAAGTATGAAAAATCGCTTTCTACACCGATGTTGAAATTAAAAATGAAATCCGTAGTGGTTTAAGATATGCAGTTTAAGATTCAAATTCGGTAATAATGTTACATTTTACTACATTGCAGTTCACATTTTTTACGTATAATTTTTTTCAGAAATATAATAATATTTTTAATGCATTTAAAAATTGAAAATATAAATAAGTTATGATAACTCTTCAAAATGTTCAGAAATGTTTAAAGAAACTTAACTAAAAGACAAAAAGCAATTTCGTAGCTAGAGCAAAAGAGGTGTAAGGAAAAAAAACGAAAAGGAAACAAATAGTAAAATAAATTTTTAATACATTTAAAATTGAAAATGTAAATAAGTTATAATAATTCCTTAAAATGTTCAGAAATGTTTGAAGAAACTCAGCTGAAAGACAAAAAGCAATTTTAGATCTAGAACGTTTTAGGAGTAAGGAAAAGTAACAAAAGAAAAAAATCTAAAAATACAAACGTAAGTACTAATTTGGGAAGAAAAAAATTGAAGTCAATTTGATGATGCAATTTAATTAAAATTCATTTTTCCCCGTTGGTACTGCTATTATTTTTTTTACTTTTTAAAACCAAACGGAAGCCTGTTCAACTTAAAAAATGAAATATAGGAAAGAGGTGTCCTTGTCGAGCTATTTCGATAGAGTGTATTATTCCCTCAAATGTTTTCTTTTTCGGTGGGAGGGGAAGGGTATATACCGACAGAAAGGTAGACCGATTGACCGGTAAGCAAATTTTCATCGCTTCAAAATATTACTTTATAATTTTTAATGTGCAATACTTTTTTTAATCATTATGCATTTTTGATTTTTTTCTTTGTTTGTTATTAGTGATTTTTTTTTCGATACATTAAGCCTTCGTTCATGCTTTCTTATTCTTCAGCATACTTTCCCGTCAGAATTTTTTAAAAATCGCTGAAAAAGACATGCATTTTTAGGTAACAAAAATCACTTTTTTGGGGGGGGGGGGAGTTGAATTTCAAACATTATACTATAAACCATGTTTTTAGTCAATTGATTCCGATTTTAAGGATCATATCCTTCTGCCAAAACTAATGAAGAGGTAAACATAAAAAGTTTTTAAAAGATGAAAAGGGGAATACACTATAAAGATTAAAGAAACTGCAGGTTTTGTAGAAAAAAACAAAACAAAATAGAAAAGCAAATAAATTGTCTTATTTATGCCATGTTAAAAGATGAGTTTAGATTTTAGAAAGATGCAGTGGATATTGAAGGAAAAAAACATTTAGGGAGTTCGCTTACCTTAGATCTCTTGGTTGAAATAAAATTAACGGAATTTAATTGAATAAGCAACATGTTACTTGCTTCCTAAATCTTAAACTTTCATTTAGCTATCAAAAAAAAAAAATCCTAGCTATTTTAGCTAAAGTTTTGAAATTTTCTATGAAAAATGGGACAAACTTTTACACCACATATTTATTCCTAACTAACAATTAGGGAAACTTGAGGGAGAGGTTTTATTTTTGCAAGGATAATAAAAATGTAACTTCTCCTTTACACTTTCAGAAATATATCCAAACAAAGTAAAATCAAATTTTTCTTTACATAAAACTAACTACTCACCTATGACGCACATTTTTTACTATACATGAGTGACTGTACGCGTAAAAAATGAGTTACTTGAATGAGACATACTTTATTTAACAATTATTCATGTTTTCATTGATGAAAATAAACACTCGTGTCAAGATTATGCATCTAAAGCAATAATGAATTATTTTACACTTGACGTGATTAACGAAACTCGCCGTGTGCTAAAATCGCTCTTTCAAACTTCTTTCGCCTGTTAATTACGACATAGAAATATGTTTTACCAAAGTCATTAAGAAAATTAATGATAATTGACATAAACACTTATAGATTATATTTAATTTATCTGGTATGTGAATCAGTATCAATTAAAATTTATCCTAAGATATATATACCGGAAAAATATATACAATGGGGAGATTAAGGATACTATTTGATTACCGAAGATATTTGTTCCTTCTCTTGATTCTCCACACTGCTATTACGCCACACTGATATTATTATAGTGAAAAATGGGAATAAGGTTTTCTCGTGGAGATCTTTAGAACAAAAAAAAAATGTTTAAATCGGACTGTCCTTTCAAAAATTATTTGGGGGGGGGGGGCATACAGAGCGACAGACAGAAACACAAACAAACACACAGAATCCAAATCTCAAAATCCTACTTTCCAAATTTTTAATTTTTCGATACATATATATTTTTTAATTTCTTTTGGCTTTTTTTTTGGACTTTGAGATATTTTTAAGCTGCCTTAAGCCACTTTTAATGCTTTTCCCGTCTTTCTTTTACTTTCTTGTTAGTTTTTAGCCTACTTCTTACTGGAAAGTAGGCTAAAAATCGTCTAAACGTTTTTTGAAAGTAAATGACACAATGTTAAAAAAGTATGTGGATAAAACAATCTTATTTATAATTCACTTAAAAAATGCGGTTTCTTGTGTTTCTTGTCAAGTGGTCATGCTACGCATGGATCAGCTAGTCTAATTAACTTTTAGCTTCCGAAAAAAAAAAAAAACCTCAACAAAAGTGAGAGGGTTTCTTTTTTTTAAATTTGTAGCTACCTGCAGAGTGAATGAAAGATTTTCTTGCAGAAAACACCAAGAGTGTGAAAATATTTAGATTGTCTTATAAATTCAGTATTATTGGTAGACACATCTGCATCCATTATTTGGTTTAAGAACTCCTATTGATATCTAACTGCCTGCTTCAAAGTGAATAACTGTGCACCGAGGTAATTTCCTACGAGTGTGTTGTCAAATCAATTTACCTTTGCGAAGATTTGTGTCATATTCTAATAATATGCAAATATCTATCCACCACTTGCGCTTTCTCTTATTGGTCAGTGTGTCAAAATTAATTTTGGGGACATGATTGTAGAATTCCAACTGGTCCGGAATGTAATATCATTGAACTTACTATAGCTATGTTTGAAAAATATATTATATATTATTCTTGCAGGAACTTATTATCTTATTATTGCTATGCTTTGTTTGTTTTAAGAGTATAATATTCTATAAATTTTTGGATTGAATTAAGAAACAATCGAAAATAAAGGTAACCCTATGTTTCAACTTTAGTTTTCTCCTACTTATAATAAGACAAACTTCTAAAATTAAAATTTGCTTCTCTCGTGTGCTGAATCACATGCTTAAAAAATAAATTAGAGAATAAATAAAGTAGTAAAACCTTTTAAAAGATACAGAAATTTTACCTCTTAAAAGAAAGAAAATATTTAACTATTTTTTTGTATATAAAAATTAAAAAATAAAATTATATCAAACTTGATTCTGTTCAATAAAATAAAGAATATGAATAAATAAAACTTTATTTTATATAAAAACTAAACGCTTAGCGCTTTAAGCCCCCCCCCCCCGGTTGCCAATAATCAAAAAAATAAATTAATATCCTCTAGGAGAAAAAATCTCAATAATAATAAGAATAACTATTATAAAATAATAAAATCCTAAATAAATAATTTTCACAAAAAAAAAAGAAAAAAAAAACCTTTGCACATTTAATTCTTTACGTTAAAAAATATTGCACTCAGAATTTCCTTTCATTTCCCGTTGCAAAAATACAATAGTCAAAATTAAATTTTAGGATAAAAACGAATAAATTATCTCAACAATCATTATTCCGCAGTAGAAACCGGGTTTGCAGATTCGGAGTAAGACTGATTTTGGGGTAAGGGAAGACCGCCTATATTATACCCCCTAAGAACGAGACCTGCGTCGCTATATCTCAAGCAAACCAAAAATTAAAAAGAGGGTGTCATACATTTTGCCTTAAATTTACTTTATCTGCCAGTTTTGTGGAACTATCAGATTCACTGAAATATCATCTGCCTTGTACTCGGTTATTGTCTATGCCAGACTAATAAGTCCAAATTAGGACAAAATTGCAGTTTCTGGATGACATAACTGAGCTGTCGGTATATTGCATGACGAAAAAGTTGGTTCGAATTGGACTACTCGCTCAAAGTTTATTAGGGGGAAGTGGACAACGTTTTCCTCATCAACCTGCGTTTTAATGTTTAATTCGTCCACAAGTATTTATATTTTCTATTGTATTTACTTATTTATTCATTTAATTAATTATTTTTTGCACTTAGCGATATTTTTACGATGCACTAAAATACCTTTCAATCTTTCTTCATACTTCTTTTACTTTTACGGCAAACAAAGCCAAAAGGCAATCTTTTTTTAGGCTACTTTCCCGTAAAACATACTTCCGTAAGAAAGACAAAAAAAAAAAAAAAAGAACAGGAATATTGGCTAAATGAATCGCAAAAGTATCGCTTAGTCAAACAAAAATAAATAAATAAAATAAAATAAAAATAAATAGTAATTTTAATCCCCCCCTCCCGTCAGAAATAAATAAAAGTGTAAAATTAATATCGGAAACTTAGAAATAGCAAATAAAAATTCTTAGATGGGGAAATTTCTCTTTGTATGTCTGTCGGTCTATCTCCCTCCGTAATAACTCATGAGTAATTATTCTGCTTCAAACAAACTTCTGTCTTTTGTCCGAAAGACCTCTGTGGCTCACTTGGTTTCCATGTTTCACTTTTTAACTTTGAGCAATTTTTCGTTCAGTTTTGAACAGTATAATAAAACTTAACATGAACGAAACCGGAGAATTTTAAGGAAAATATAGATCCTGACAGAAAAAGGCAAATTAGCTTCAAACAAACCTTGTTGTAAAAAGCTCTTGATGAAGGTTTTTTTATTTTTTTTAATTTAAAGTTTGCTTATTTCAGTTTCAATTTTAAAATAGTTTTATCTAAGTCCAAAAACATCAAAAATTATTTTTTGGTTTGAAAAACTGAAAAATATTGAGCAACATATGAATATCTTCTCAATTTTTAGTTTCAAGAAATAGGAACTAAGTTACCAATAAAAACAGCAATAACATGTCTCGAAGACTTAACGTTGACGCATGTAAGAGACATTCATTGACTACCAGGTACCTACGTACCAGGTTTACGTAGGTATCATCAGAGGGGGGTAGGTTTTATCAGAGGGACAATTAAAAACTCCAAAATCTGATTTAGATAATTTTGTCTTCAACTCCGACTCCTATACCTGGCAATATATCCGACTATAACTCTGACTCTAGCTATGGCTGAATTATGATTTTGGAATTAAACTGACTGACTCAGTTTCCTGTACAGGGCCAGATTACCAATTAGGCACAGTAGGCACGTGCCTAGGGCCTACGAAGGCCAAAGGGCCTACGAAGACCAAAGGGCCTACGAAGACCAAAGGTCTTAGGGCTTTGAAAAAAACTATATTGAAATAAAAATACCGTAAAAACTTATAAATATTTTTATATTATATAGTGAAGGTCAAAATAGTATATGTAAATACAAACACACAAAAAATACGAATACAAAACGTTTGGTTTACTAAGTAGATCCTAAAATAACTCCTTTTTTCGGGATTTTGACACAGCGAATTCCTGTATTATATCTTCAAAATTAATGCCGCGAGCGACATCACTTTCAATACACAGAAGGCCCAGTGACGAAGTTCTCTCTTGACCCATAGTTGAACGCATAAAATTTTTTATAAGCTTCAACTTGGAGAATGATCTTTCTCCTTCTGCATTCGAACCCAATATTGAAAGGTATATGCGCAATGCAATATTAACATTTGGGAAACTTGACACAAGTTTATCCTTTATTTGTAATTTGATGAGATCCGTTATAGAGGTAGTTTTGGGGTACAAATTTGAAAAAATCAAATACTCATCAACAAAGTTTTCTTCTAAGTCAGACGGATACATTTTTACTAGAGCTTGAGTCTTAACCTTGATAATGTCCTCGGTCAGTGTATTATCCGTAAGAAAACTAAATGTGTCATCAAGGCCGGTATACGCAGTGCGTCTCTTTGTCATTTCAGCGCAAAGCACATCTAGAACAATAAAAATAAACATTAATCTTAAAGGAATCTTTGGCGCTGCGAGAGGGAGTCTCATCTGGCCCTTCATCGAACTGTCGTTTTCTCTTACAAACTCTAGATTCGGATTCTTTAAATTCTGAATCTGGTGCAAGGGCTTTTGCCTTAAGATAATAGCTATTATACGTGTCCTCAGTTCTGCAGTGAGATAAATATTGAATTAAACTGTCGTAAAGTCGCACCATTGTGTTAAACTCGATGCCAGGTTCTTGAAGAGATTTATTTACAATATTGACGTGTTTTAGTAGATCTTTCCAAATAACTGTGAGTAATACCATCTCCAAAGTATTCATTTGATGGATTAAGGTTTGTGCCTCAATCACTGTTGTAGGTTTCATACCTTCACTAGTTGAAATATTTGAAAGAATACCACGTATATCATCATAATGGGCACATAATGTTTTTACAGCCTCGTAACGTGCTGACCATCTGGTCTCTGAAAGTCTTTTTACAGAAATTTTACTTCCCAAAGACCTTAGTTTAGACCATCTTTGAGGGGACGCTGCAAAAAAATTGTAGAGCGATTGCAAAATTTCAAAAAATTTTACAGTTTCTAAGCAGCTTTCTGCCGCCGCTGTGCCAACTAGATTAAGACTATGAGCTCCACGTGGTACCCAAGTGGCTGCGCTGTTGATTTCCCTAAATCTAGTTTGTACTCCCGAATACACTCCGCTCATATTATCCGCATTGTCATAAGACTGACATCTGCAAAATTTTGGGTCTATTCCCTGATTTTCTAAAACTGAAATTAGAGTGTCAAAAAGATACTTGGCATCATGTTTTTCTATTTTAACAAACATCAAAAATCTTTCATATATATCTCCAGTTTTTGAGACATATCTAATAACTATGGAGAGTTGATCCGTATGGATAACGTCAGGTGTAGAATCCACAGTGATTCCATAATACTTGGCTTCTTTGATTTCTGTAACTATTTTTTCCAATACTTTTGACCCCAGTAAAATTATTAGTTCTTCATACGTTGTGGAGGATAAATATGATACTTTTCCTCGGCCTGGATTACCGTATCTTCTTACATGTTCTTCTAGAAACGGATCAAATTTGGCTAAGAGATCGATACACCCAAGAAAATTGCCATCCCTAGGATCACCATGTATTTCATTGTCGCCTCTAAACGCTAGTTAGCTTTCGCCTTAATTACTTCCACTACTCTTCTTAAAACCGTTGTCCAATATGTGCTTTCTTTTTCCTTGACAATATCAAACGTCTCACTAATTTTTCTAGTTTGTTGATAGTTCACTAAAGCAGAAATAGATGCAAAATGTTCTTTTGACACTTCATGACTTGAAATTCTCGAATGTGCGTTTTTCCAGTCATTAAAGTCTGTAAGGAATTGGTTACACAGGTTTGGATTTCCAGGTAGGTCCGATTTGAACAAAATACATTTATAACAAAAAACTTGCCAGTAGATTCGGAAAATATCAACCAGTCCCTTTTTATAATATCATTGTTGTTTATCATTGTTGTCAAAAACTATGTTTAAATAAGTAGAGTATAAAAACAACTTTTCTTTTCTTTACTTACCTTACCTTTAATAAATTTAACTTCCAGTTTTTAAACTAAAGATTGACTTGGGGTTGAGCGTGATTAAATCAAGCACAGGCATACACGCTCTATCGTAGTGTTTACATATTAACTTATTACACAACTGAGCTACTAAAACAAAAGACCTTAGCAGCAGGGAAACCCTCTCGATCGCGCGCAAGCGTTTGGTGGTGGGCACGGAAACGTGGCCAACTGTGTTAAACGCATGTGCCGTCCGAGAGCCGCCGGGAAAACCACAAAGTCTTGTCATGTTCATGTATTAAAACCCTGGAATTCTGCATGGAATTCGGTAGATATAAAAGTTGCTTTGTTGCAGATAAACTCAATTCTGGAATTATGGCTATTGAAAATGGCTCTATGAAAAATAAAAACTTTAAAATCCCAAAATAAAATAATGTTATTTTACCGCATCATCACATTTTCGGATTTATATCTACAACAAAATTATTACTTAATATTAGCGGTCAATTTCAGTTAAAAAAATTTTTTTCGGGGCCTACACTGATGGAGTGCCTAGGGCCTACGACACCCTTAATCCGGCCCTGTTCCTGTACCCTCATATCAATCCGACTCCAACTCCACGACTTTAGCTCTGGCATAAATACAGTAGTAAGCTGTAAAACTAACAATTTTACAGTTTTTTACTGTAATGCTAGACATATTACAGTTTACTGCCGTAAAATTTAGCGGTATTATACTATGAAAAGAATAGTGTAATACTGGCAGCAGAGGTTCCATCTTGAAACTGTAAAACGCACGGTAATAAGCTCTAAAATTATCAATTTTAAAGTTTATTACTGTGAAATCGCTATTTTACAGTTTAGTACTGGGAAATTAGCAATGTTAGTTTATTACTATAAAGTTATTCATTTTTACAGTTTATTACTATAAAATTAACTGTATTATACTTTAAAAACAACATTTATTTTTTACAGTGTGCAGGCTCGAAGATGATGACATCGATTTTTGACATTTCTGACTTTGAATCCTTTACTCCAAAAACAGTGTGACTAGGACTACGCAACCATGATTTTCACCATAAAATAATAATTGTTGATATGATTTGTTTTTATTTTCCTTACAAAGTTTCAATTTGCTATTTTATTTTTTGGAATGGAAAATTAAGGAAAATTAGGAGAACTTTATATTTTAATAGAAAGAAAAAGCTGTGCAGATATTTTTTTAAAGATAATTATTTAATTAGGAGTAAGTTTCGTAATTTATTTACTTGCTGGTGTACATTTATTAATTTATTTTTATTTCTGACAAAATTTTAAAAAAAAATGAGACGCTTAACTTTTACACTAAAAATGAGCTAAAAACATTTTTTCTTTCTTTTTCCTTTTTTAAATCAAATATATTTTAATGTGTTTTTATGTTTCCTCCTTATTTAAAAATGTTTATTATTATTATTATTTTTTTTATTTTAAGACAAGCTGCACTGTTCAAAAAGTTTTGCGACTTTATTTGTTCCTTTTTTATTTTCACGAACTATTTCATCATATAAGAGAATAATGTTTTTGAAAAAAAAAGTGATATTTACATGTTAAGAGTCATGTTTTGCATATTTGGCAGTGTTAGCTAATGGAGATAATATTGATTTCCGAAAAAATACTGATTTCAGTTTTTGGTAAAAGCACCACTTCATATTTTAACTTAGCTGTTATCTCTTTCATCATCTTATCATAATGCATTTTTACAATATTATAATTTGTTGCATGTAAGTCCGAGGAATCACATTTAACATTGCTTTTAATGTGTAGAAAATAATCTTATTATAATTTTATGTGCATTTACTTTTGTGAGCGTCTAATTCATAAATAAAACGAAACTTTAAAAACTCACTGTAAAAATCAAGTCTATGTACTAAAATATTGGAGGAGAGAAACACAATTTTAAGTTCTATTTCTTTCAACATCATAAAATTTCTATCCCGTAGTTTTCCCAAGGTTTTTTCAGTGAAATGAAGTCGCGTTGGAAAGAGAGCGCTGAGACAAGCAATAAAAAATCAGTACTAATAAAAATTTAAACATCAGTGTGTTTCAACACGTAGTCTAAAATTTATGTTGAGAAATAAATATTGCATCAATATGTTTTTCTTGACTAGGAGCTGTGCTTAATTTTTTTTAATTTAATTCAAAAATACGCAGAATGGTCTTATAAAAATAAAATGTAGTGTTTGTCTTTTAGGAATTACATTTGTTTGACTTTATCAAAGCTGCAGAACTTTTTTAATAGCGTTTTCCTTTAAATGACAAACGTAGAAACTTTCACTGAAGTGTACAAACAGCCTGTACTTAAGAACCTATAACAACCACAAATAAAATCCATTTAAAATTAGCATGTTTTTTGTGCACAGCAGTGTGGTTTATCGGAATTTTATGGAGCTCTTGTTTTAGGTGTATCAATAGTCCGGCTTAGTTCTATTGAAGCGGTATTGTTTTCAAAAGTCCACTTATTTAGTCAAAAATAAAAAAGACTTGCAAATTATGTTAATTGTAAAACAGCAGTAGAAAACTTTGTACTATGAAATAAGTTAAAATAGACAACGTTTAAAAACTACAAATAAATCAGGGACGTCATTTCAAGTTTTTCCAGGGGAGGCAAAGGGTTCAAACACAATGCAGTTTCATCGAAAAACATAAAAAAATACGCCCACTTATATGTAAATACATTGATTTCTCAAAGTCGGGGGGAGGCAATTGACCCCCACAATCCCCCCCTAAATGACGGGCATGAAACAAATACGAATAAAAGAGTTTAAAACTCAGCATATTTTAAAAGTACATATAAATACAAATAAAAGAATTTAAAACTCAGCAAAAACTCTTTAAAAACTTTTTAAACTCTTTTATTCGTATTTATTTGTACTTTTTAAACGTTGTCTATTTTTACTCAAATGATGTTAATTATGAACCTAACTTCAGAAAAAGCCCCAATTGTCAATGTATTGGTTTCAATAACTGTGCTTGGTTTTCAACTAAATAAAACTAAGTTAACCATCATGTTGCATACATGCACATTGATTCTCTTAAGGAAATAATGTTTTGCTAAACATTTTTGACACCAAACTTCTGCACTGTAAAAAATTAATGTTTGTTTTTACAGTATAATACAGCTAACTTTATAGTAATAAACTGTAAAAATTGCTAATTTTACAGCAATAAACAGTATAATTGCTAACTTTACAGTACTAAACAGTAAACTTGCTTACTTTGCAGTTTATTACGCGTATTTTACAGTTTTAAAATTGAAGTTAAGCTGCCAGTATTATACTGTTGTTTTTACAGTATAATGCAGCGAAATTTTACGGCAATGAACTGTAAAATTCCTAACTTCACAGTAAGAAACTGAAAAATTTCTGGTTTTACAGTTTATTACTGTGCATTTTTCGTTTAAACTGAAACCTCGGCAGCCTGTATTATACTGTAAGAACCACAGTTCATTTTTTACAGTGTATACTTGGTTTTTTAGCTAAATAAAACTAAGTTAACTAGCATGTTGCATACATGCACATTGACAGATCACTCTTAAGAAAATAGATATTGTTTTGCTAAACATTTTTGATACCAAACTTCTATAGTGCCCACAAGACCACGATTTTCTTTAAGCCTAACCGCAGTACACTGTAAAAAATGGACGTTGTTTTAGCAGTATAATGCAGCTAATTTTAAAGTAATAAACTAAAAATGGTTAATTCTACAGTAGTAAATTGTAAAATTCCTAGTTTTACAGTAATAAACTGTAAAATTGCTAATTTTGCAGTAACAAACTGTAAAGTTGATATTTTTAGTTTATTACCGCGCATTTTACAGTTTTAAACTTACGCAGCCAGAATCATACTGTTGTTTTTACAGTATAGTGCAGCTAAGTTGTACGACAATGAACTGTGAAATTTCTAACTTTTCAGTAAGAAACTGGTAAATTGCTAGTTTTACAGTTTATTACTGTGTATTTAACATTTTAAAATTGGAATCTCCTCTGACAGTATTATACGGAAAAAACAACAATTCATTTTTTGCAGTGCACCAAACTTCTATAGTACTCTCAAGACCATGATTTTCTTTAAGCCTAACCGCTTTAAGTCTGCTTAAAGCTTCTAAATAGCAGCCTGCTTACTTTTTACTAATATTGTTTTTATTGAACAGTTGTTTAATATTCATCCATTAAATTAAAAACGAGATACTCCAGGTACCTGAACACAAAATTTAAACTGTTTTCATATTCCCAGGTATTACCCTCTCAATAAAAAAGCCATAAACGTTTCGTCTTGCTGTGAGTAAAAAATCGCAGAAATGTTTCAAGAATTTGCTTATTAAAGTTGTTAAGATGCGGTTCTTTGGGAAATTGAATGCGTAAAATGTAATTGCCCAATAAAATATATTGCCACTTCAAGTAAAGTGTCGGTGTTAAACTTTTCCTGAGATCCAAAGATGGGAATGCTGTATCTTGTTTGTTGTAAAAAAGCTATATTTTGGCGATGCTTCAAAAGCTAGAAAGTGCTTGTCTTATTACCCAGTTTCGCCTAGTGACTGAAGTTTCAGATGTTTTCGTATTAACGAAAGAAAATTGCTCAGTGGAATCTACGGTAATATTTCCAACTTAGAATATAGTACTGGTATTCATGGAAATATCCAGGATTTTACTGTTTTAAATCTAATTGTGTGAAAAAGTAGAAATATGTACTTTCATTTTCAGGAGAAAAACAACTTCTTTATTTCAAAATAAGCTCTTGTGTATCCTGTTTTTCGAAGTTATTGATTCTTCCATGAATATAAGTAGAGTTAAGAGGCTAAAAAACTAATGTTTTCATTTTCTCTCTTCTATATTAATCATTTTTATCTCTTGTTCGTCATTTTCAACTACTCAGATGAGAAAGTTCTGAGTTCGAATCTCAGCTCTTACATGGATGTATTTTCTCTCTCATGTCCTTGTGTTTCTTTATATTAACGTGTTGCTGTGCTGTGAATGATTGCTTACCCTATAAACAATTTCCTTAGGGCATATGTGTACAATGAAAGTTTTACTTCGCACCAAATTACGGTACAGTTGTAAAAGTGAAGCATTGCATCCCCAAACTGTCAACCTAGCTGGCACGACAATAACAACTAATTTGACACCTTGCATTGTGTTTAACGTAGCACGATTATAAGTAACACATTATTTTATTTTGATTACGCAATGATTACTTGTGATACTTAAAATATAAAAGTTTTGAGCTCTCCGGTAAGTCATTACTAAAGATGCCTGCATATTTCAACAGTTTAACTTAATGAATAATGAGAAGCCTACGATCATAAATATATCGTTTCTAACAAACATAAACTTTGTAATGAATGGTATTTTTAAACTTTTTTCGTGCACTTAAACGCATCTCCATATGAAAAAAAAAAAAAAAAACTATGGGTTACGTTATAAAGCAAAATAATCTCAAATTACCCAAAGTTAGGTACATTGTTATAGTTTACTTAGTTAATGCTTTTTCATTCTTCACATATAGGTCAATATGGATGTTTTAGAATATATATCATTCAAAAAAAACAAAAGTATTTTTCAAAATATTTTATTCGTTTAAATGTAACTTTAAATTTAAAGATAATTTTATCATGTTTCAAAAAAAAGAAAAAAAAAAAGAAATCTTTATTCAAAGTGAAAATTTATTTTCCTATTCAAGATATTTACTTAAAGCCGAAGAAGAAAAGATAAATCTCACAGTATAAAATAAAGTAGAAGTTTTTGAGGGAAAACTAGCTTGTAAAAATGTAAAACACTTTCATAAATTCTAATTTTGCCTTGACTAAATACCTTAAATTTTTGAGGAACGTTAAGTTCTTTTCTTCTCGGCTCTTTATTTTTTTTCACCAGAATTAAGTGTTTTTAGAGCAAGAAGAATTGAGTTTAGCAGCATTTAATAAAGAAATAAATTGAACAATGCAGGGCAAAAAAGTAAGAGTGTTGCTACGGTAATATTTATTTTCATTTACGTTACCTTCCTTTATATATATTTTTTCTTTTCCTAAACATTAAGAAATTTATGTTTTCCTCTCCTTTTTTGCTTCAGGCTCTAAAATTAAAAAAAAAAATCATCTTGCATGTCAATAATAATAGAAAAAAATGGTGATGAGTAATCACTGAACAATAATTTAAGTAATTAATTTAGTTTTAGGTATGCATAAATGCGAATAGGTTTAAGCAATAGCTTTTAAAATTTCAATTTAAGAATTAGACCGTTTTTAATAAGAACACATTCAAAGATAATTCTTAATGATTAGTTAATATTTAAATAGTTAATTTGTAAAATTTTCAGCAAACATTACAATAGTATAAAACATCTACATATACAATGCTGCTCGTAATTGCTGCTCCATACTCTGCTCTAAGTTTTTACACTAGTTACGCAATTACGTATACCTTTTTTTTTGTATCTTTTGTCGTCTGAAATGTACTTGCAAAAATTGAGGCTCCTAAAAAAGTAGAAAAAACAATTAGATTGTTTTTTAAACATTTTCATAAATAGCATTTCCGGCATCAATTTAAGGAAATACATTTAACTAAGAGACTACCAAAAGAAAGCATTAGCCTCATTTAGTTACTACTATTTTTCCAACAATGATGAACACATTATAGGACGTCTAGTACAAACCCGTTCAATTAAAAAAAAAAAAAAAAAAAAAACTTGTCAACCGTCGAAAAATCCTTATTTTAGAGAGATGAATAAAGAGGAAAAAAAATAAACAGAGTTAACTTTACTGAAAAAAATGCGAAATAAATACAGAAGTAAGCAAAAATTATGTATTTCATCAGTTTTTTAAACAATTGACGAACTTCTAACTATACTCTCATTTGATCGCAGATGGCTTCGTTTGATGTTTGAGTTAGTGTCTCTGCAACCACCATATTCCACTGTCCCTTCTGGTGCAGGACCACTCTTCTGTTCTTGGCCTTCTGCTCCTTCTGGGTGGTGGCGTTCAAGCTTTAATCACACATAGACACACACATACACCTACACGCCTATATAAACAAGTCTACAAACACCTACACGTGCACATGTCTATACATAAGCGCGATTGCGAAAATCATAATTTGAATTCAAATTGGAAATATTTAAATTACTTTTATTTTCCCTTTTTTCATTCTGTAAATACTAACCAAATAGCTCTAAAGCTATAGAAATGCAATGATAATTTCCATTTTCATATTTACAGTGAGCTCTAAAATTGCCCGTTACCATCCGAGGAAAAAAATGTATCTATCTATTACCAAACACATAAACTGGGCAGCTAGCAATTCTCGATATAATTGTAATATTAATTGCGAATATATATCAGGCATCATTATTAGAATTAAGAAAGCTTTTCGAGGCCTTATGTCATGCGTCATAATGAAGCGTATTGTACAGAGAAGTGATTTTGAACGTGTGTGATGTCAAATCAATTTACCACCCGGAAGATTTGTGTCATATTCTAATAATATGCAAATATCTACCCTTCGCTTGCGATAGTTATGACTGGTCTTCACTTCGGAATCAATGATCCATGCATAATAGATAATTCAATTGCTTGAATTATTTTACTTATAAATCAGTTTTCAATGCGAGAAATAGTTTAAATAAGCTACGAATTTAACTATATCTAGAGTATTTTAATGTACTGATTTAACATTTAATAGAAATAAAAAGCTTTAAAATTTATCATCCTAAAAAACATTAATTGAAGGTTTATTGTAAGATTTTTCGAAACATGTTTTGAAGCTTTATCTACTTGTTATATAAAAGTATCGACAAATAATTGTTTTTCTTCAGAAATGCAAGATGAGTAAAAAAAAACTTAGTAACACAGTTGCCATACTTTCGAGGGAAGTTAAAAGTTCTGCAAAAATGATATTTTGAGATGTTCAAAGAAACTCGTTTTAAATTCCATACTAACAAAAAATTGCTTAAAAAATCTCGCCTGTATGTTTAGTTTTTTAGGCGAAACATTTTAGTTTATTAATATTTATAAATATTTCTTTTGACGCGAAACCAATATTTCTTAAAATAATAATAATAATAAAAAAAAAAAAAACTCTCGGAGGGTGGGGATATGATTTTCCACAGAATAGCTAATCATGTGTTTCATTTTGAAACTAAATCCTAAAAAATATTGACTAGAGGAAAGAAAAGTATGTAATAAATAGATTTCCAGCAACATATTTAGAAATTATAAAGCTAGAATTAAGAACTATGAAAATAGAACCAAGAATAAAGCAGTGAGTAACCGCCCCTAAGCAAGGGCGAAGGCAGGAACATGCAATATACCGCCAACTCGTTGATTCCGATCCATGAATAAACGAATTGGCGGTGTATTGCATATAACTAAGAAGTCCAAAAAATACGTCCCTCAAATGAAAAATATTTCATTAAAAAATAACAATTAAAAAATAGATTATCTTTTCGCTTAAAAAATCACACGAGTCGAGTACTTTTAATTGGGCAACACATTTTTAACTTTCAGCCCTTATTATTTTGTATATACATGAAATTTCAAGGAACATGTCGTCTTAATTGTGCCATATGTAACCATGGAATCACGCAACAGAAGACAGGAATGTATAATCGATTACTAAAATGTGCGCTGGGTTCTAAAGAAATCAAAAGTTTTTTTTTCTTATTTTTCTTTCTTTTCCCTTTTTTTTATGCTTACCTACGAATAACGTTTGAAACCAAATGGTGCTAGTATTCTTTGAAGTAACTGCCGCGAATACAAAAAATTCTGTTTTTTTGTCTGTTTTTATCAATAACAATTGAAGTTTATTTCCGATGCTCTACCGTTTTTGAGACTATGTTCTGGTTAAAATGAAATACAACTACCAAACAATAGTAACTTCAATTATTGGTGTTGTGTGATTATTTTTACGTATTTATACAAATATTCTTAAATCAAACAAGTTTTAAGATACAAGACAATCTAATAAACGTCCTTCATTTCAGGGCCGTCATTTCAAGTTTTTCTAGAGGGGGGCAAAAGGTCCAAACACAATGCAATTTCATCGGAAAACATAAAAAATCACGCCCACTTATATGTTAACACATTGATTTCTTACCCCTTCTCCCCCTCCAAATGATGGGCCTGCTTCATTTTAAAAAAATCCTACGATTATTTACAGATGAAAAGGCATCATATTAAAGCTTTTTTCAGATGTCATTTCAGCTGTAAGCTCCCTTTTTTTGTAATGAAACACGTGTCAGCTGTTAGCTGCAAAATTGTAGTATTTAACACTGCAATATTTTCTTTTAGTAGTACTTAAAGTCTCCAGTTCATTGCCTTTTGACCATATAACCTTTCTCTAGTAAGACAAATGTATAACTTTTAAACTATGCTTTTGCAGATTGTATAATTTTTATGATGAAAAAGCATCAATTTATTGAAAAAAATAGCACATAAGATGATTAAGTATTCCTTGTAACTGAGGTGACGTACAAACTAAAAATGTATTGCAGTCCTTTGTAAAAAGTAGTAATTTATCCCCTATTTTGCGAATATTTTTATACCAGTAGTTTTTAAAAGACAATTAAATGTATACTGAAGTAAAATGTCTTGATATATGAATGTGGATATTACTTCCGTTTAAATAATGTTTTCCCTACTCGGGAACTTGGGTTTATAGACCTTATGAAAGATCGAACGTACAAGCTTCTCGCATCCTTGAAATTTCTAAACTGGTTGTACGTGAACAAATTAAACTCAACAGTTTTAGTAAAAGAAAACTTAAGAAATAAAATACTTGTTTGCTCAAAAATCAAAATTGTTTTTTAAAAACAAATGCCAAGCGCTATTTTTATTTAATATATCCTCCTTTTACGTTCTAAAAAGACGAACATGCGTTAAAAAGTATAAGAAATAGAATATAAAACTTTTTTTTTGTGTGTGTGTAACGAGTTAAGATAAAAGGATTATTTTGCTTCGGTGATTTTCAAAACAACTAACCACATTTATGTAGAAAAAGATGCGTATAAACAAAACCTAAAAAAAGAAAGAAAGGAAAAAATATCGTTGGGGTATTTTTTTAAAGAAATTAAAAGCTTTCAGATATCGGTTATAACAAAATTTCCTTAAAAATACTATCTTTTTTGTGAAAACTAAAGAGTAACAAAGCATAAAAAGGATAAATAAAACTATAATTTGAGTTTACTGCTTATATGATGTAGTTCTAGAACTGTAGTTAGACGATGAAATTATGTCAATAACTATACACAAGATTAAAATTAACTTTTACATGTTTTGTAAACTTACTAAAAGCCTATTTAAGCATTTTTTTCCTAATAAAGCAAGATTCCCCATTTTACAACATTTTTAAATTAATTCACCATTTCTTAAAAAAATCGAGGTAGTAAGAAAGTAGTTGTAACACTCCAATTTAATTCAAACACACTAGATCTATGTGAGTTTATTTCGGTTTTCCGGAAAAATAGTTAAAAAAAAGAAAAAGAAAGAAAATCCCTACTGATTCATTTTTTACTCAGCTCGAAATTTGAAGGCAAAAGCTGGGTTACCCATCTTTTGCCTTTGAATTTCGAGTTGAGCCGCACCATGGGTTGCGGACGCTCGCTGGTAAGATAAATTAACTTTATTTACCAGTTTGTTGGCAATCTTAGCTACAATAAGAGGAACTTTGCCTCCAGCTCGATCATTGGCAAATCCTAACTGAGGAGTCCACAATAAGGACGAAACTGCAGTCTTTGGATGCTACGATCGAGCTGTGGGTGCATTTGCTTCACTTCTGCCTTAGCCCTGGCTTATGGGCCGTAACTCATTGCATTGTTCCATATAACCTAGATGTATTTCCTGAATATCTCTTCGCTTCTTCTCTTCCAACAGATCACCCATTGTCGGATGTTCAGAAGATGACGTTCCAACAACCGTTAAATCGGCAACAAAACGAGGCCAGATCCGAAGGATCTTCAAGCTTGGTCATAATAGCATCTAAGAGTTTGCAGTCATCACAACCACTAGAGACAGTATTGAATGAATTACCAAGTGATGCGGGCACCGATAATACTAGCACAAACGCAGGCCTTATCCAACCGTTCGCTTTAACAGGAGACAAAGAACTTGGGCTATACTATCGTCCGTCACTGCCATTTTCTATATCACTCAAAGAAATTCTACCTTCACCACTAGATCAAGGCCTCAAAATGAACACGATAGGAAAATATTGAAAACAGCAATAATAACAGGAAGCCTATATAAACTCGAGTTTGAATAAGAAGAACGTGAAAAAAAAAAGAACGAGAAAGCTGAAAAAAAAAAAAAAAAAAATGCTGCCAAAACAAGTCTCTTGAATGTTCCATCGACAAAACAAACGAGGCTTAAAAGAAAACCAAGTGGAGATGCAAAACATGTAAATAAAGTTAAAAAGTGTTATTCTGAACCAGAAAAAAGCCACAATCATCATTTGCAAAAATCGAAGAAAGTGGACTTTAAGAAAACCTAAAAAAATTATCAGTTAGCCAAAGTTGGACGTCGTCGTTTTCAGAAGATGAAACTGAAAAAGATGAAGCATGTATTTTTTGCAACGCTCTGTATCTTGAATCGAAATCTGGAGAAGGAAGCTGGATACAATTCTCGAGCTGCCAGCGATGGGCTCACGAAGCCTGTTCTAAGGCAGAAGAAGAAGACGATACATTTTTATGCGATTTCTGTGTTATGTAATTTTTCAAGTTTACAATTACGTAGCCTATTTTTGTTCTAAAAACTAAATCAAAAGTAAAATCAGCAAAAACGTAACAACGTACAAATCCATATCCCGTTTTGCACACCCTTGGTAGGGTAAAAAAGAATCTTATAAGACTTTTTGAAACCAGTATTTTTCCGATAAATAATATCGAACAAAAGTGACAAAGGTATTTTTAGTAGTTGAAAAGGTGTATATTTTTAAAAATAATGTCTGACTTTGGAATGTATCTTGTACACAATACGAAATAAAGCGAAGAATAGCTCCCCGTCAAAATATCCCGTTTTGGGGTACTTTTCCCTATATCAAGGATTACATTTCTATTTTTTAAAGCCATTTTTATGAAACGTTTAATCCTGCTGAAAATAACAAACCATACGCATGAAGTTATGGATAATTTGGATAGACCAAAAAAAATTTCAGAATATTTATCTATTACTATATAAATATATTATCATTCCGTGTGCAGTGCTCCCTAGATTTTCATGCTCATAATGAAATTAATAACTAATAAAGAAAAAAAAAAGGATCTTCCATAGTTCTTTATGCACATCACATATATTCTGCATTAGCTGTAACTATTTATGCAATCAATATTTCAATGAGAAAACACGTTAATACAGAATGACCGAAACGTACAGTTGTCTAGATCAGGCAACTAAGGACGTCAAAGATGTCAAATCAGTTTACCTTGCAGAAGATTTGTATCACATTCCATTAACATGCAAATGACTCGCCATGGCTAGAATTTTCTCTTTTTGACCATTAAGACGGTATTAAATTCCTTTTCGATTGCAACATTGAGCTCATTCAAATGTATTGGACGAAAGAAAAAAAAAGAGTCTGAACTACATTGTACTAGTAATTTTACCCATTAATAAATGGATAAAAACGTCATTATTTTTGTGCGTATAAGTGACAACAATATTTAGCAATGCGTTTACTACTTGGGTCATAAAGTTTTTATTGTCTTAAATAAAATAAATCACATACATTTTACCACTGTACGTACATTGATACAACGATTTCACTGTTATTATTCTCCAGTAATCAGGTGTTTATTAATGCCAGATTTTAGGTTGTTAACTTTTCCTAATTGGTTAATTTGTCCCAATCACCCCTGAAATTACTTTTACTGATTAATCATAATTTTTGCCAAAATAAGCGTCAAAAGCATGTTGTTAAAAACGTGTAATATGGTGAAATTAAGGCAAATTAATATTTTTTACTCGCATAGTTCAACTTGTTTTCAAGATTGCAAGCACTCAGATTACGAACAGGTAAACTTCCAGTCATACTTGTAAAACTAAAAAGACACTTTATTAGAACTGTTTGGTGAAAAGTTTTGGCAAAATGCCGCAATTAGTGGTGTGATTTGACTCAGAAAGACCAGTACACCAAACTAACATTATATTACCCAATGATTACACTGGGGAACATACATTTCGCAGCATTCTAACTTGAAGTCAATTCCTTATCAAACAAGTGTGCTGAATACTAGAAAATTATTAGGTTTGTCAAATTTGCTCTAGTTTTTTAAATAAAGACTATTGGCTATTTCACTGAAAAAACAGAAATAAAGATAACAAATATGTATTAAAAAATATTTTATTATGATACTTTTCCAGAACGATATTCAAACAAAAAAATTATATGCTGTTCATCAAATTATTAGAACAAAATTCCAGAAAACTGCTTCTGTAAGATTTTCTGTGGTGGTATTGCTCAGGAAAATCTCTAATTAAAGTACGACATAAGTCTGCCGTCATGTGGCGATCCCACCGACCTTGGTAACTTTCTTCCATTATTATGATGTCTTAGTGGAACCGTTTCCTTTGTTCCTAATTGTATTCGCCCAGATTATCCCAAAATCTGTCCAAATGGCCATGCAAAAAATGACAATTTAATGCTCATATTAGCTCCTAATTTGTGAAATTGAGCAATTTAGCAACTAATTCTGAATAGTCTGGTGCTTCATGGTACCTCAAAAAATGTTTGACTACTAAAACAAAGCATTTAGCCATGCTTCAGATTCATTTTATGTCATAGTGTCTTTCATAAGAGTTATAGATTTGCGGTCCATCGACGATACCTGCTTTTAATGTTTCCATACTCAGGACTGGACAGTTTTGGTGTACATATTTAAAACAGTCACCTGTTTTATCAAGGGCTTTGATGAACTGTTTAACTTGCCCAAGCTTGATGTGAATTGGTGGAAAAAGACTATTCTCTCGGCTTATCGGTGGTTCATTCACGCCATGCTTTTCCTACTTCCATATTTTCCCTCAAAGGCCAGACTTTTCGAATCCAATGTTGTTTTTGGGCTACTATCTCATAGACATATGAAACAGGGATATTTAGTTTATATTCACCCTTGCTGGTCAAATAAAATATTCACCATCTTCAAGTGTGGGGCTTAACACCACGTTTTCGCAAAGGACTCGCACTTTTTGAGACAAAAAGCAGTTTTAAACCCACAGTAAGATACGAACTGATATTTTCAAGATCTTATACCTAATTCGTAAAATTTTTATACCTATATACGTGGAAAAATAATGCAATTTAAATTGAATGAACAAATTAATAGATATTTAGGAGGGAAGTTTAAATTTTGTCATTGATATATTTGTCAATATCTTTATCTGTTTCGTTTATCTCAAGAACCAGTGGCAATCCAAAAAAAGGAAATGCATACTGTGTAAGTAATGCACGTGTTTACAAAAACCAATAACAAAATAAATACCGCAGAGTATTTAATTTGTTTTCGTTCCGCAGTGTTATTAGCATATCGTACATACCCATGGTAATAATATTATAGTTTTAAGCATGTAAACAATAGGGTTGAAATTGTAAAATCGTACTTACTTTTATTGCGGTCAGAAATCACTCATTTAAAAGGAATGACATCTCAGTGGGTGTGAAAAACTTAAAAGCTATTTATTCAGACATAACTAGTTACTCACAGAGAGTCAAAGAATCAAATTTCAGAATATAAACCTGCATTAAAAACAATAATTTAAATTACGAAAACTCAAATAAAATGCAGCAATAATCTGGTACACTAACGTGATGGCACTACCGTAAATATTAATCGGTACGGTAATTAAAATCTTATAAATGGTAATACGGTAATATTACGGCTTTATCCCGATTATTTGTCCACAATTTTGAAGAATTAACTTTCAAAAAAGATAATTTAGCAGTTTTTGTTTATGTGCTTATTTATTTATTTATTTATTTTTAATTTTTACAAATTTAAGAAGACTCCGTTTTTGCATTTTCTATATGTATGTTATATATTCCTACAAATACCACTTCTTAACTTAAAGTTCTCTCTTTTTTCTTCTCGTTGATGATAAAAATACAATTTTCTATCTCCCTTGCCCTTAAACTAGGAATAAGAAAACGAAGCTCGAACAGCTTAATTCAATTTGGGATGCAGTGCACGCTTTTGAGGCAGTAACGGAGTCATTGGAGATAAATTATTTGCTGCATAATACTCACCGTTTTTATCCCAAAACAAAATAATTTTCCGAGGTGGATCGTCATTTATTTTTATTAAGGAAAAGCAAGCTATTTTATGAAGAGATATATGCTGGGAATGAGCAGGGAATTAAGGATATTTTTCTGTTTTGGTACATTATTTTGAGAAATTATCTGTTTGAAAATTATTCACACACAGTGCAGCAAATCATATTCACTTCCCAATTATAGTTCATATATTTCATAGTAATTACCAAATGTTATGTTTCGTGTGACAAAATAAAGATAAAACACTAGCATTAAAAATCTTTAAAAATTAGACGGAGAACTAGATGTTAAAAACATCCTTCTTTTTCCCCAGTTACTTTATCATGCTGAAGTAGTTTTCTTTTCGCTCATCTGAGAAAAATAGAAGTTGAAACTGTAATTGAGGGCGGGGGAGCTATTTGGTTTCTTAATTCGGTGAGTTATATAGTTTATTACGGTTTTAATGAATAAGAAATCCATTGTCTATTAAACATACATTTTAATTCTAACACACAGAAGAGGTTCACCTAAGTCAGACCCCTGCTTATTTTAACAATTCGCTCCACATACCTCTTATGCATAATGGACGTCTTAAACAGTTTACTTTTTTGTCTATCACCTGACAAATAGTCATTGCTCAATTCGAGTAAGTCATTTGCTAGTAGTGCTTGAATATCTGTTTTTGTATTTTACAAAACTTTTGACATGTGATTTGAAGCATAATTACTTCAATTCCAAACTTGCTAGAATTATTAGGCATATACTAGTATGTAGTAAGGAAAATGAATAAGGTAATTCTGGATTTTACAACAGTTTGCAACCATGCACAACTGAGAAAACTATCGCTCTACAAAGCGGTTGTTGTTCCAAAGTCTGACATATTTTGTGTTTCAAAGTAAAACCCACTTTTTTAGGTGTTCTTTGCAGTAGGCGGAAGAAAATACGCGAGAAAAACTCTGATATATTTATCTAAGGAAATTTAGTATGTGTCATTTCATTGGTAGGGTAGTATTTTAAGTCTGTGTAATTTTCAAAAATAGTGAAATTACTATAGTCGGGACAGAAAAAGTTCAACCATAATAAAATGCACATGAAAACTCTCAACATACGTTTATTCTCTATTGCTTTAATGTAATAACATGAAAAAAGAAATACATGTCGTAATTAATTTTTCTTTGTTGTTTTTTACATTGTAAATCTTTTTTTTTTTCCAACATGTGGAGAGGTCCCCACTTTTTACTAAATTAAAAAATAATCTTTTTTTAGTATTAAAGTTACGAATTTTGGATTCATGCTCAACTAAATGAAGCATGACTTATGACCAATACTGCTGTATTATTTTAACTATTAATAATGCAGTAGGAAGAAAGTAAGTTGGACGTCTGACTTTGGTGTAATTCCTCTACTTATAACAAAATGCATCTTTTCCATTAAAATCTATCTGCGCGCGTATGTCCACAAAGGAATGAAATTTTATAATGAAATTGAGTATGAATAATTTTCCAAGTATTTTCTAACTAAAATTTTCATAGTGAGTGAAAGGATACGATAATGATAAACAATCTTAGACCATAATAAAAAAAAAACTTAAAATTCTTTAATTATAGAGGGTGACAAGTAACTTGGACGAAGTTACAAACCAAATATCTGTAAATACCACCAAATTTTTAATGATATTGTGATAGGGAATCGATCTTAGAAAGCTACTAAATAGGTGTAGGTAAGTTAGTTCGGATAACTATTATGGTTCGCAAACGATCTGCCGAACTTGAATTACACAAGCAATAAATGAAAAAATGTGAAATCGCTCAACGATTAAAGGGGATAAGCACACCGTTTCCTACACAATTAAAAGATTATAAAAACTCGAACATGATGGTGAAAGGTCAGGAAGAAGAACAAAATGCACAGTTAACACATCTAGCGACCGGAAAGCGATCAACAAGAGATTTTAATGAAATCCTAGGATTTCAATGTGAAAGGTTGCCAGATGGGTGAAAATCAATAGAGAAACCCCTCGTTTGAAGGTAATATTTGAGCGTGATCTTTTCCCTTACAAAATGAAAGAGGCTCAAAAGTTAGCAGCAAAGAACAAACCCACAAGACTTCAAAAGAGGACAGAACTGTTAAAGCGGGCCGCTGATGACTGATGGAAAACATTGGTCTTCACAGATGAAAAACTGTTCTGAACTGTCTTGAATTCTTGGCGGCATCAACGACCCATATCTGCAATGGTTTGGGGTACGATATTTGCTAGTGGGGAAAAACCACTTGTTTTTGTTGAGTAAGGGATAAAAAAAATCAGCAAACATAGCGCAAACCCATTTTAGAAGACGTTGTCTTACCTTGATCGCAAAAGTTCTTTGGAAAATAAAGATGATCCTTTCAACAAAATTTTCCACCTGCATACAGAGCTAAATACACTCAAAATTGATGCAAGACACATTTTCCGAACTTCATTGTAGCTCGAGAATGGCCCCGTATTCCCAAGATTTGAACCCAATGAATTATTCTGTTTATTTTATCTTGGAAACAATGGTGTGTACTAAACCTCGTAAAACTTTGGTACCCCTAAAAAAATTCTTATGGAAGGAAAGGGATAACATATCAATAAGTGAGTTGTGGCCCTTAGCCGAAAATTTTGTGATACGTCTAAAGCTCTGTATTAATACTAACGATAGCCAGTTTGAAAACGTTTAAATATATTAGACAAATAATGTATTCATACTTATTTTGAAGTTTGGTCGCAATATTTTAATTAGCAACAAAGTTATAATGTACGATGTGTATCCAAGTTATTTCTTGTCACCCTGTATATTCATTTACTAGTTATTTCTTGTACAAACATAAATAAACTTTTTCACAGTTCTTAACGAAAACATGCTATTTACAACATTTTTTTCATGAAGCTTTGGTCTGTCACGTTCTCAAACACCTGAAATAAGCATATTTTAATCATTGGACAAGCTATTTTACTTTAAATATTAATAAACTTGTAGAAATTCTGTGTATGTGTTTTTTGATTTAATGTTGTTTTGAGAGAGGGGGGGGGGGTATAATTGATTCGGAAGCAACACACTGTGAAAACGTTCAATTTCGAGTTATTGTATGAACAACTGAATCATTTATCACAAAATAAAGAAGCAGGAAATATAAAGGAAAAGGAGAATGTCAATATTTCAAGAGAAATTGTCGGAAATGATGCCTAGATTTATGATGGCGGATATCTTTCTGCATTATTTGCTTCTGATCAATAAATCAGAGTTAATTTTCCGATAAAACCAATCTCCCATATTATGGTAAATGGTTTGGTATAGTTTTGTGCAAAAAATAATTCATTAAAAGTTATTTCTTATGTTTGAAATGCATTTGCAATTTATATTGACTGATGGTAATTTTTATTTAAGCATAATTGCATATTGGACTTGAACATGAAAATCATTAACTTTAAATGTATTTAAACATTATAAAGTTAGAATATGTCTTATACCTTTTTAAAAACCAATAAAAAATTGCACATTGAAGGATTGAGCAGATTGAGCAGATTTACGTGCGAAATGAACTGTAAAATAGTCATTGATTGATTCATTGCAGTATACTTTTCAGAATGTGAAAATAAGTTCATTCACGACAGCTCTCAATGAGTCGATTTTTATTTTTATAAAATCATTGCATTCAAATATTTCGACTACTCTCTTGTCTTTGCCCAGAAATAAATGCATTTTTTATCTAGTATGTATCACTTTCATACCATCGCAGGCCTTCTTGGTTTCACACTAAAAATTAAAATAGCATATGATATACACACAGACACGGAGTGACAAGGAGTGATGCAATACTTTTATTAGACTTTAGACTAAAAGCACAAAACCTGTCAATGATTTCTTAATAACAGACCGCGTTCAGTGTCTAGACTGTTCTCACTCTTGTGCAATTAGATTTATATGTCCTTATATATGCAATTCGTCTATTTGAATCAAGATGGTTAAGCTCAAATTTGCAAACGAATTACGTGAGGCTATCAAAAATTGATATACTATTATAAAAAATAAAGATGGGCACATGAGAGCATGTTTTTTTTTTTTCTTTCAAAAAATATTCCTTTTTTTTCAGATTAAACGTGTTTCAGTGAATAACAAGCTTTTCTTTGCGCCTTGTAATTTTTTAAGTTAAAAAAAATATATACATATATATATGTATATATATATATATATATATATATATATATATATATATATATATATATATATATATATATATATATATATATATATATATATATATATATATATATATATATATATATATATATATATATACATTTTCATGTGCTCAAATATTCAAATGGACTTATAGAGTGGGAAACAGGGAACATGTGAAAAACGAGTAAGGGTCACATATGAACATGATGAACGGATATTATTTGTATAAATATAGTTGTAAAGAAATGTGGACCGTATGAAAGGTTAGATTTCCGTCTGCTTTTCTTTACTATTTTTCTCTTTTGTGACAAAATTTTTACATTTAAATTGCACCTTATTTTTTTAGCATGTTTGCTGTTGGAACTATCTATCTTTGGCTAACGGTTGCGAAGATAAAGGTCTTGTATTTTAAATGGTAAAACACTGCACATATACGACCGTGTGACTTTGATGACGACATACATCAATGCTGTCGCAGAGCAAAATCAGGCTGCTACATATACACTACACTTCAAAAAATGATCTGTTGCTTTACAGTATAATACTGGAAGCCGAAGTTCAAAACTAAAACTGTAAAATGCACAGTAGTAAACTGTAAAAGTAGCAATTTTACAGTTTCTTACTGTAAAGTTCGAAATTTTAGTTTATAACCCTAAAATTTAGCTGCATTAGACTATGAATACTGGCAGCAGAGCTTCTATTTTAAAACTGTAAAATGCAAGGTAAAAAACTGATAAATTAGCAACTTTATAGTTTATTACTGTGAAATTAGCAATTTTAGCAGTTTATTGCTATAAAATTAACTGTATTATACTGTATAAACAACATATATTTTTTACAGTATAATATCCAATTAGGTAATATTTTCTTAAAGCAGTTTTTTAAATCGAAACAAACTGGATGTAAATGTATGTATTATGTGTTTCCCCCCCCCCCCCCCCAGGTTTTGTTAAAACACATATATTTTTCTTTAACATTTTTCGTTAAAAATACAGCATTAAATTACATTTTCAATGAATATTACAATAAAACGTAAACATTGAGAGATTTCAAAAATATATTTGAAAATTTGCTTCCTCGAAAAATGGCAACTCGCCGAGTTGCTTCTCAAGACCATTAATCACAAGAAACAAAGTTGGCAGAGCGATACGTCGTGTGCCAATGTTTAAGAAAGCACTGTCAGAGATATAACTCATGATACGAAGCTTGATTATCTTTCTGCATCTTATTTTCCACAGCAATAAATCATTGATAATATTTTTGATAACAAAATTTCAAAGTAGTTTTCAGTTTGTGTAAAAGGCACGTTTAATGCAATTCCTAGTGCTCAGTAAATTTCTTCCTGTATTCACTATTAAATTCATCGAATATTGAAGATTTTTAACGGAATAAGAACGTTTTTGCTCTTTTTAAAATAATTTTTGATCTGAAATCAAAGTACTGTGCATGGCATGTTTATATATACACAGAGTGCTAATAATTAAACGACTATATTTTAATGGTGTCTAGCACAGAAACTATAGCTTAAAAAAGTTTTTATTTATTTATTTATTTTTTGTGCAACATAATACATGAATGGAAATTTGCTTGAGCGAATAAAAAATAGTTTAAAATTTCAACACCAGTGGGTGTTTTTAACGAAATACGTTTTTGCAACTGGTTAATTACCCAAGTAGCACACTTCGTTTTTTAAAGATTGTAAAATGGTTATTAACGTTGTAACAACCACTTAAAAACGTTTATAAAACGTTTAAAGGTTATTTGTGCTACCTGGGTAGACTTTACCATCTTTTCATAACTTTCATCACGCTTTTATTTTGTGTCGTGGGGAGGATATGTTCCCCACATCCCCAAACTCACCTTACCCAAAACACAGGGATATATTCCCCACATCCGCAAACTCATCTTACCCAAAACACAGGGATATATTCCCCACATCCCCAAACTAACCTTACCCAAAATCGCTATGTTGACACACCGAAACATCAGATAAGGGAACAAAATTGGATCCGATTTTTCATTGTTTCGGAACTTGAGTTGCCAGATCAAACTTTTGGGACAATGCAAAGCTTTTCCAAATTGGCTAAATTCACGTGCAGCAAATAATTGCTTACAAGCGAAAATTACCAAACTTTTGATAACACGTTAGTCAAAAAAATTTTTTTAGATTAGCCAAGTTTTCCACGTTTTGATGATTTGGTCATATAGTCTTTCTGTTTGAACAGTAGAGAGTGGGAAAATAACATTGAGAAAAATGTCTTATGTCCCACCTGAGTAACGGGTTATTTGCTTCACTGAGGACCCAACAGGGATATATTCCCCACATTAGATGTAAGTGTATAAGGCTTTTTCGGATAATAGCACGAAATGTTTTCTATGTACAATCAAACATTCAATATTTTCGGAATGTTTCAAAACAAAATAGTGCTAAAAGCCGTAAGTATAAGCCAAAATCATGTAAAATATCTTAATTTAAAGTTAATTAAAATTTTTACTATATACTCATGCAGTGATTTACAGTAATTAACAAACTACTACAGCGTTTTTGAAGCGTAATAAGTTCTGTATAATGTTATTTTAACCCTGCTACTGTGTTCGGGTCCTTTTCGACCCAAAACAGATTTCATTTGCTTATAAATTTTCGAATAACGTTGGTATAACGTTGTAACTTCATGAATGTGTTCATTTTCATGTTATATTACACACATATTTTTTTTGTTTTGATTGAAGCATAACCCTACTTGTCAAAAAAAAGTTTACTAATACTGTGTTCGGGTCCTTTTGGACCCATATGATTAAAAAGCATGTATCAGAGAAACAAAATCATTTTATGCTTGTTTATTTTATGCATAATTTATGAAACAATAAATAAAACATTTGTTCATTGTTTTTGTACGTTTTTTAAATATTTTTTAATGGTTATCTTCTGTTTTTCTTTCATTTATTTTTTTTCTTCTTTTTTTTCTTTCTGAATACCATTTCTTCCTTTCTATGAATTGAAATCGGTACCAGTGAAAATGTTTCAAGGTTAACTTTCATAGAACTGCAAACTCTGCAATTATGCCTATCTGAGGCCCCGTTTATGAAGCAGGATTCAACCCGGCGTCAACCCGGCTTTCCCCACGAGGCCGTGTTTATGCACCGACCCGGGGTGAAACCGGTTTCAAATGGGGTAGAAATTTCTCTCCTTCATCAATGAGGTATTGAAGGCGGATTCTCCTGCATTGACTGTACGGTTGTTTATTTTACTTAGCCAAAGTATCGTTAGTGCGCAAGGAAAAACTAACAAAAAGAAGAAAACTGAAGATCTCTGAAATCATTTTTAACAAATACGGAAATAATATTCGATCAACTGATACTTTTGTTCAAATAGAAAGATTAGCAATACTGAAAAATAAATTATATTGTCCTCAAATTCCTAAATTTAGAGCTTTTTTCCTAAATATCCTTAAGTTTACATAATTTTTCGACAGATTTTTGCTGAAAATAAGGAAGTTACTATTCGATAAATTAAACTTTGTTCTACTAAATCTTAATCACTATATCTTATATTTTCTATTTAAATGGCTTCAAAATTGTATGTGGTAAAAATCACTTTTTTAGTCAAGAATTGCGAGTAGTACGCAGACTTCGTAATGGCTTTGAAAAAAAAATTAAGACAATATTACAAAAAATCCAGGTCACTTTTGATATTGAGCAAAAATTTAGTAATGCACATGTGTACCTATATACAAGTATAATATTGAACTGCATCTTATTTTCTTTTTGCCAATGTCACGTTATCACTTGTTGTAATCCTAGTTTATGGGTGATGTATTTTTCTCCCTCGACAGCTAGAGCTTAAAACTATTCATTAGGTGCAATATATTCGTTAAGCATTGCTTCTTTTTCTGAATAAAAAATGCATTTTAATAAAAAAACTAAATAAAATATTAACACTCAGGCGATTAATGCGCTGAAATGCATTCAGCATAGTTATTTCTTCTAAGCAAAAGCAATTTTAGTACAAAAATAAAATCCCAGCTTCCTAATTGGTCCCCAAGTTAATCGTCTTAGTGTCCATTTACCGATTAATGAGTGCATTTTTAATTTCAACTTTTAAAAATTATGAGTTTAGAGAAAGAGTTAGGAAAAAAGGCTATCTTATTTATTCCTAAGGACAAACTGAAAACATGTTTGGAAGCCCTAAAATTTATAAGTCTGCAAAAAATCAGGAAGCTCACAACTTAAAAGAGAGCTATCAGAAAACTAAAAAATTAGGACAAATCAGGACAAAATATTTTTATCAGGGATATCGGGACAATTATGAAGTCTGAGCATGTCGGTATGATGTCAATCTAATGGATTTGTCAACACAATCTTAGCAAACAAAATGGAGAATGGCAGACCAGAAAATTAGAATTTTAGTTACTACATTACAGAAAATTTTATCCGGAAACCAAAAAACAGGCTTTTTTTTCCACAATTTTAGCGCCATTTTATAAAACCAATTTCTGAAAGGGAGATTTCTTTTTCTAATATAAACGCTTTTTTTTTTTATAAAAGCCATATTGCGCAGGATTCAAAAAATTTAGCATAGAAATAAGAAATAAAATAAAAGGGTCAACTTGCAACAATCTTGCAGCAAAGGTCATCTTGTAAAATTAAAGGGTCAACGGGCCAAAACTACCAAAACATTTCCCGAACGAAAACATGTCAAGTGCATTCATAAACTTTTTTCAAATTTCATTCCAACTGAAAACTAAGGAAATAAATACGGATGCATTCTATTGCATTTAAAAAAAAAATGCTTGGCAAAATTTGCCTATTAGAACAAAAACCCTGTTTTTTTAAATACCATCTCTTCCCCTATACCCCTGTTTATTACAGACTGTCCAACATATTTTTTACGAATAGAAATTGTTTTTCGCAGTAGTGTCAAGAAAGGCTTTTGTTACTACACATTTCATTTTAAAAGTTTGAGATTAATGAGTTTTTTTTTCCCCAAGAATCGGAAAGTATTCCCGAGAATAATGATTTTTGCCAACTTAAAATAAGTTTCTGGAAAGTGCATAAGTATGTATGTAAACGGGGCCTATGTCTTGAAATCAGCAAATTTGTGTAATATTGTGAATTATGAAAGAAAGGCATAACGTCCACGCTAATTTCAAATCAACAATTTGAGGAATAAAAACGGAAAACAACTTTCGCGACTTCCACGAAACCAGAACCTTTCCGCAAGGGATTCTGGGGAAAAGGTAGAGAAATCGCCTTTTGTCAAAAACAGGTCTTGTTGCAAACCCGGCTTCAATGCTGCATTTCTCCTCCTTCTGCTTCACGCCGTGTTAAAGCCGGAGCGTGCATAAACGGGGCCTTACCCCCTCTCTCCGCCGCTTCCCCCGCGCATATGATTCTGTACATAAATCTGTACATCTCATACAAATGTTGTACTGTTCGTATTTCCATTTTTAACACATCTTTTCAAGCTTAAAAATATCTAGTAAATTTCTTAAAGTGACCGCTTACATAATTTTGTTAGTTTTCTTTAGTACGAAAACTGGAATTGCTATAATATTTAAATTTTATTTATGTGTTTTCTCGGATTAAATATGTAAAATAAAATACAAAAATTGAGTGATTTATGTTTGGAAGTTTCTAATAAAATCAAATATAACAATTAAACTTGAAAAAATATAAAAAAAGCGGTGTTAGGGAATAAATTACATATGTTGGGTCCATTTGGACCCGAACACAGTATACGTATGTTCGGGACGAACACAGTAGCAGGGTTAAGTGAAGTATATATCCTGGCGAAGTGGGGCGAATTGCTTGGCTTTAAGGTTAACCCCTTCCTACTCGCTCGCTCCCGTGAAAATGACGGGGTGAAGTTTCGTCCTCTATTTCTCGCGCCCGTGATATTTCCGGGCTGAAGTGTTCAAAAATAATGCGCGAAAAATAATAAAACAATCTATTTCTTATGCCCGGAATCATGTTTTATTTCTCAATATGTACATCAGATCGATGCACTAGTCTATTTGCAACGTTTTTAGAGATAGTAACTCGGTACTATTGTCCTGATTGGGATGTTGACCTTTGCATCGCATGCTTTGAAATTTATCACACAAGAAAAAATTTCTAGTATTTATTTAAATTATGCGTTAATGCAATAAAATTCTCTTTGAATGTTTCAATCACATATTTTTCATTTTCTCTCTTTGTTGGAAAACAAACATTCAGTCATAATAACCCTGAATGTTGGCTTTCCCGTTTTTTTTATTTATTTTTTAATTTCTAGCTAAAAATTAACTTAAAATTTAAACATGAATGCAAATATTATATATATACTCAGTTTTATATAATTTTCTTGAATAAAAAAAATAGGCACTTTTATGATCATTTTCTTCAAAATTATGCGAGCGTTAAGGGGTTAACTTGCTTCAAAAATACGATATTAATTTTTAATAATGAAAAAAAATCTTATTTGTGAGTGCGTGTCGATTTATAAGAGCAGGTAGACCTAGATTACGAAAAGCATTAAACATCATTTTGAATTTTAAATTAATATCACAGTTTTAATTAATAGTTCCCCTTAGGTGGGGCATAGTACCCCGACATACCCTAGGATGTTTTTTTTTTTTTTTTCTGTTTGTTTGTTTGTGTGCTGTGCAATGTAATTGATTGCAAACATCAAATTCTGCATAATTTCTTTGTGTAACCCTTTATAATTTAATTTCGGCAGTTGGAGGAAAGGTCCCAACTAGCATCAACTCATCGGATTTTTCTCGGCCCATCATCGAACTCCTCGTAAACTGATCCCTTAACGCACGATGACATCGTTCCGATCAGTATCCGAGCACAATTTTTGATGAGCTACTTTTCATCGGAAAGCGATATCCTTCCGATCAACTTTCCCGAGTAAAATAAGCCGAGCTATATTCCATCGCAAAACGATATCCTTCCGATCAAGTTTCCCGATGAAATTCATCGGCACAGAACTTTTCTGCTTTTAAATTGCTCCAAATCTCATCGTATTTCGAGCAAAACTCATCGGATTTTGCTGCTCGGATTCTGTTTGGCCGATAAGACATATTGGATCATCGGCCGATGAGAATTTTATTGGGTTTCGATGAATGGCCGATCATCGGCATCTGAGATGCTGCTGCTAGGGGTAATATAAGTACAAATAATTTCTGTGTACAGAATATTAATCAATCATGTGCAAGTTAAGTAAAATGGGGAGGGGGGTACGTTTGATTGATATTGTAGTCTTTTAGCGATTTTCCTTTCTTCTAGTTTTTTTTTTTTTGTAATCTAGTGTTATATTATCCTAGGACTTTAAGCGTTGCAACTTAGTTTGCTTTGTACGAGAACCATGATGAGAACTTGGTTATGTTGGATGTTAGGAGTGTGTTTGACCGTCACAAGGCCACAATTTTTACACCACACTTGGGTCAAATTCCAGTTTTGTTTTAAATAAATTAAATTAAAATAGCAAATCATGTATTTTTTTTGAAATAGCATTAGAACAAAATTGAAAATGTGCATTGTATAATAAACTGACAAGTAGTTCAGTGTATCCAAACAAGCTTAAATATGCTCAGCATTTCTAGTCAAACCGAGGAAATGCGATGTCAATACATTTTACTAGTGTAAGTATGCTTGAATGTAAATCAGTAATCAATTAATTAAAGTCTCGTTGGCTTGGTCAAACAAAAAAAAATCAACAACAATTTGATGTACCTGAAAGGATAAAAGTGTGTTAGATAAAGGTAGTGCTCGATGAAGCCATAAAAAATCCCGAGTTCCCTAGTGACATCTGACGATAAATTATACGAATGGTTTCGGAATTCCCTACTAGTGCTTTCACCATTTTCAGTAGTTCAGGATTTGGGAAATAATTCCCTAAATACTATGACAAATTGCGTTCATAACCTTTCTAAAATCAGAGAGGTAAAAATACTTTCTCAGAAAAATGGCAGTGTGCCGAGTTATAGTATGCGGCACTGGAACATTAATCATCAACTACAGAAAGGCGAAATCTAAAGGGAAAGGCAGCGTGCCAATGTATCAGAAGAAATTGCAGGGAATGATACGTCGAGTTATGGTATCTTTTTGCATTATTTGATTCTGGACAATAAATCACATCACGTGAATTTCGATAGAAACAAATCCTTGGTATTATGCTAAGAGCTTTGGTATGTTTTCATGAGTATCTTTATAAGGAAGTAAAATATGATGGGTTTTTTTTCTGTCACAATAACACCCATATATTTTTCAAAGCTCGATTTATGGACACAAACAGTATTGGGTTGATAACTACAACGGACAGATCGTTTATTAAAGTATACATTTTGGTTTAAGCACCGATTTATCGTATTCCGTACTTTAAACTAACTATACAAAGAGAGAGAAATTATCTTTTTCTTCTTTTATTTTACATTTAATATTCAAATCAACAGCAATGCATTAAGGGTGAAATTTTCAAGACTGAATTATTTGTGAATTGCACATATGGACTCAGTTTATATCTCAAGCATGGATTTTGATCATTTTTCAATTAAATGTCGGTTTATAATGCCAATATTTTTTGAACTAGGCCAATGGTTAAGTAACGTCTCGGAAACATGTTTATAATTAGTTTAATTGGGATTCATTTTACAATATCAAGTTATAATTTTTCCATTATCCGGTGATTTTTGAAGAAGAAAAAAAAAGCAAGTAATGAGTAAGGTTAGGGTAATATAGGAAAATTATTTTAAATCCTCATAATTGTCAAGCAAATGTGTATTTGTCATTACTGATTTGTGATGACACTAAAAAAAGTTTACGAGCTTTATCGTGTATTTTCTCTCTCGTGAATCTTTTAAAGTGCAATAACTTTTTTCAACTAGTTTTATTTGTCACGCTGAAAGTTGTTAAAAGTGTAAAGTAATGAATTTTACCTTCCTTGCTATGTTGGATGTGCAATTTATGTGTTTGCATTAATTCCATACGTACCGCTAATTACTTAACGGCACGATTTAGGGAGTCACGAATTGGGACCAAATTCAGGATTTATATGAGTAACCACTAGATATGAACTCATGTAAAGTGGTTTCACTGCGCAGGCCGTAATTTGCAATGACGGCTCAAAGTTCTAGTTTAGCTCGAAAAAGCAACGATTTTTCCTTTGAAATTAAACATTGTTTTCCCTTTCATTGCTGTTGTAGTGCTGCAGTATGAGATAACTGAATGCACTCACAACGTGTAGCAAACTCCCTCTCCCCTACTTAGTGATGGTAAGAAGTTAAATTCGCTCTGAAAGCAAACATTGTGTCAAGTTTCAAATTCCAATGAAAAGCCTGGATGTAGAATTTAGTGTAGATTAATCATTCTCAAGGCCGTACCGTTTGCAGGCCCGTC
The DNA here is from genome assembly GCA_038373865.1 of Uloborus plumipes. Taxonomy (NCBI): domain Eukaryota; kingdom Metazoa; phylum Arthropoda; class Arachnida; order Araneae; family Uloboridae; genus Uloborus; species Uloborus plumipes. The sequence continues at coordinate 48,641 of JAXGGA010000501.1, read as the reverse complement.
ATTTATGGTGGTCAGGGGGGAAATTGCCCCTCTCCCATCTTTGATGCATTTATATACAAGTCTGCGTGGTTTTTGTTGTATTCCGATGAAATTGCAGTGCGTTTGACACCCCCTGGAAAAACTTGAAATGACAGGTCTAGGAGCTTGGTAGTAAAGTTATCAAATTTACATTTTTCCCATTTTTAAGACCATATTGTGATATAAAAAATACGTTTGTGTGATCTTTGGAAACGTACCGTATACTTTAATATTTTATGGTGATTTTTTTTCTTAAAATAGGGTTGGTTCGGGTAAGTGGGCTACTCCCCTTAAAACTGAAATATGCATATGGTTTTCATACTTTTTTGCACTGATCATGTTATATTTTATCACAGTGATTAGTTTTGGCACATATTTGAGTTTCGCGGAAATTTTTTTAGATCATATAACTTACTTCAAAAAAATTTCAAAAAAAAAAAAAAGAGAGTTCAAGCAACATTTTTCAAAGAAGTGTTTCATGGCCAGTTTTTATTATATTTTCTATATTCATTAAGTTTTCTTGTAGAGTTCAACATGATTTACACATGGCAATAGGAATTTTTAGGCAAATTGATATTAATAAGTGTTTAAGGGGAAGGGTCCCACTTACCCCGTAGTTTTTCCTTATTAGAGTAAGTGGGTCCCCTCACTAAGGTGCAAGTAGAGGCCCTCTTATAATAATGATGATTTCAAAATGAAAAGCAGTTCTGATGAAGCAATTTCCAATATGAAATGAAAGATAATGGTGTAGGTCTAGAAAGAAGCCTGGTTCAGCTGCAAAAACTGCAAAAGCTGGTAACTATGTCTTTGGGAAATTTGCATCAAAGAAAACCATAAAGTATTATGAAGTTCTAATTGTAAAATATGATACAAATGAAAAAATTACTGCTAAATTTGATAGAAAGAATAGAAATAGCTACACTTTTTATTGGTTTAATGTAAGTGATGTTAAAATTATAACTGACGATGAAATGATAATGTTTCTCCCTCAGCGAATTTCAAATAGACGCTGCCATTAAGTGTTTCCATTTTTTTCAACCTATATATATATATTTTTATTTTACCAAAATTGATCTTAATCGACTCTATTATGTTTATTCAACACTAATTTATATGTAAAAGTAAAAAATATGCCTAACAGCTTTTAATGAATTTCACAGGCACAATTGTTTTGTATTCCGCTTTATAATTTTCTGTCATACGCATTTAAATGCAGGTAGATATCCCGTCAATAGATAAATTAACAAAAACTATTTCCTACTAAAATTTCATACTTTATCAGGTAGGACCCGCTTTTTTAGATTTGCTGACTTTAAATATAAATAAATGGGGTGAGGGGCACTTACCCCTTCCTAGGGGGTAAGTGAGTCCCCCACGTCATTTTTTTTAAGAATACGGTAGTTAAACATATCTAAAGCATTTTTTTTAGGAAATAATGCTGAATTTGTCTTTATTAATGATGTCCAAGATAAAATAAGTCAACAAGTTTAAATTGTTTTGCTTTAAAACTGCTGTATAAGGCTTTAAAAGAGAACTGTTCTAAAAAGGGGGCCCACTTACCCTAACCAACCCTACTTTAAATTACAAATAGAAGAGTCGGTAGATAGCATTCAGCCTTTGCGCTGCAGCAGCATTGTAACTTTGCAAACTTACGCTAATTATGCATATGTTAATATTGATTATATCCTCAGGAGGGGGGGATTAGTTTTCGTTTACCCTACGGTAAGAGGGGGAAGCATGAGCTTATTTTCTAACTTGCAGAAGAAGAAGGAAACACGGGGCAAGATGAAGAATATCGTAACAAGTTGGCGAGGTAGTATCTGTTACAGAGTATATTGCATGTTAGCAGGTCGGATTTCCAGTTCATATCACTCATAGATTGCAGCCATTGGATATTGCAGTTCTCGAACCACTAAAAGTTTTTTTTTCCTTTTAAGCTCCTTCTCAGCTCTTTAGCATTGCTTTTATTGCTGTTTTTTTTTCACGCATTGCTAGAAACTACGTAAGCATGAATGCTAATTGGTCCATTGTTTGAGAACTATTTTTTTTTCATATACTTCTGAACAAATTGCCATTTCGCCCTGAAATTAAAGTCATCGTACCCGGCGATGAAAATAATCTAACCCAGTATTAGGGGCAAGATGAAGAATTGTTTCATTTTCGAAAATGTCTCGCTATGTCATGACATAAAAATGTTAAAATCATTTTTATGTTAATTATATAGCTTTTTAAGTCAAGATTTATCTGAAGAACATCATATGACAAAGTATCAGTTTATTTTTTTTAATCTTTGAATAATACAAAAAGCTGTTCGGGCGCTATCTTGCCCTAAATATTGCTATTGGCTCTTTTTTTCAATAAACTCGAAATGAATTTGCGGATCTGAAGTTGGAACATTGAAAGTGAGTTCCCATTTGCTCCAAATGACCCTAACCCGGCTATTTTATGACGAATCAATTAATATAATTACCAAAACTAACAAAACAATCTTATAGTAAAAAAAAATTCTTGTCTGAGAGTATATTTTTCTCAGTAAAAGTTTGAGTTGGGGGTTTCTTCAATTATCATCGCATTTGTTTGAGGTAATATAAATCATTTATATTCTGACATTGAAGAGAAATGTACCTTACTTTGAATATTTCTCTCAGTATTATGAATGACTGATATATCTCATTACTATGCGACGGAGTTATAAGTCGCAAACACTCCCAAAGGAATATTTCATCGACTTGCTTTAAGCTTTCCTAATGATGCACAGAATAACTTACGAGAAAAATGTTCTTTAGTTTAATAACTCGGAAAAATAATGACCTTTGCAGTTTAGCGGTAAAATATTCACATGAATACCTAAAATCAAATGGAAAAGAAAACATGATGAACGTTACTAAGTATATACATGTGTTTCTGAAATTTTATGTTTGCCTATCCGAAAAGTATATTTCAGTAAGTTGTAAAATGTGCTTTTTAGTTTGGTGCTTCTCTAAAGTATTTGAAATACTTTAGAAAAAAAAGCTGGTACTCAAACTTTTGCGTTTTTGTGAAAAATTATATCAAGTGCTTTGCTCATAGTGCCGAAGCACATTTCAAGGAAAAAAATAGAACAACTAGCTATACGTACACGAATGGTATAGTTGGACAAATATAGAGCTAAAATGTAGAAAAATGATTTTATATTCTGTATCTACTAAAGAGTTAAATCTGAGAACGTATTATTTTATGATGATTTGTATTTGTCCTTTACATGCTTATAAAATAAAATGATTTTTTCAATTAAAGTCTTGGTGATTTTACTTCTAAATAGAACATGTCAAACTGAGTAAAATGGTATTTAAATCTAGTATAAATAAGTGGATATAGTGCCCTTTATCACAAAGGTACACAAAATTATTCGATAAGATAATACGCATCTACTATAAAAGTAGTTAGATTTTTAAACTTGTTACTTTCGTGTTTCAAATGTTCTTATTAACATCAATTACATCAAATGGGAAATACACTGAAGTGACAAAAGTCATGGGATAGCAATATGCAAACTTTCAGATGGCAGTAGCATCGCATAGAACAGGTATAAATGCGCAGTGCTTTTACAGAGCTTTCATTTCTGTTCAAGTTATTCATGTGAAGAGGTTTTAACGTGATGATGACCGCACGACGTGAATTAACAGACTTTGAACGCGGAGTGTTAGTTGGAGCTAGACGCATGGGTCATGCCATTTCGGAAATCGTTAGAGAATTCAACATTCCCAGATCCACTGTGTCAAGAGTGTGCCGAGAGTATGAAATTTCAGGCATAACATCCCACCATGGACAGCGCAGTGGTCGACCGCCTGCACTTAAAGATCGAGACCGGCGACGTCTGCAAAGAGTCGTAAATTCTAACAGACAAGCAACACTGCGTCAAATCACCGTAGAAATCAATGTGGGACGTACAATGGACGTGTCTGCTAGAACTGTGCGGAGAAATTTGGATTTCTTGGGCTATTCCAGCAGAAGACCGACTCGAGTGCCTTTACTGACAGAACGACATCGCTTGCAGCGACTCTCGTGGGCACGTGAGCATATCGGTTGGTCCCTAGATGAATGGAAAACCGTGGCCTGGTCCGATGAGTCACGATTTCAGCTGGTAAGAGCCGATGGTAGGGTTCGAGTGTGGCGCAGACCCCACGAAGCCATGGACCCAAACTGTCAGCAAGGCACTGTTCAAGCTGGTGGTGGCTCCGTAATGGTGTGGGCTGTTTTTTCATGGCATGGACTTGGTCCTCTAGTGCGACTGGACCGAACATTGACTGGAAATGCTTATGTGCAGCTACTTGGAGATCACTTGCAGCCATTCATGGACTTCATGTACCCAAACAACGATGGGATTTTTATGGATGACAATGCGCCATGTCACCGGGCCACAACTGTTCGCAATTGGTTTGAAGAAAATTCTGGACAATTCCAACGAATGATTTGGCCACCTAGATCGCCCGACATGAATCCCATTGAGCATTCATGGGACACCATCGAGAGGTCTGTTCGTGCCCAAAATCCTGCCCCATCAACGCTTTCACAATTATGGACGTCTATCGAGACAGCATGGCTCAATATTCCTGCAGAAGACTTCCAACGACTTGTTGAGTCCATGCCACGTCGAGTTGTTGCACTTCGCCGGGCAAAAGGAGGGCCGACACGATATTAAGAGGTATCCCATGACTTTTGTCACTTCAGTGTAAATATCTACGCATATTACTGCAGAATTCTTTAAATGTAGCATATTCAACTAGAAATTGTAAAGTTCTTATAATTGTAGCCCATTTTATAACTCCAAAATGCTCCAAGTGCCTAAAACACTAATGTTTTGCTCTTTTTTTCATCAATAGTTATGTTTGTACTTTAAGAGTAGTGATGCTAATGAGTTGCTTTTTTTTTGTCTTAAAAAAAAGTATATCCAATTTTATTTTTAGGTCACATAAATGCTTGAAAATAGAAACTGCGAAAATATTTTTTAGAACTAGAGATAGAAAAAAAGTAATACAAAAAGAAAAAAAATGCGGTGTGGTAAAGACAAAGAAATATTTTGATTTCTAAATTGTACCATTAAAGTATCGCAAGCACAGTTTAATGCACAAATAAAATTCCTTAGAATCTCATGTCATTCCTCCGAGAACGATTTTGGCAAGTATGTCCTATGTACTATGATTTTATAGGAGTATTTCTTGCCCTCCGTGGCTCCGTGAAAGGAGCTTTCTTTCGAGTGCTGGATGTCTTGTGTTTGATGCCCACCGGAACACTGACTGTTATTTCTTCTATTTGAGTACCAAATCTCCTTTTTTTGCCCTATGATAATAATGAAGTCTAGCCTCCCTAGGCAGTGACCGTTCATATTTCTAGCCGATATTCACTGTGACTAGACTACAATAATTATATAGGGACAGTTCAAGATAAAATCTTTAATGCAGTAAAACGTAAATGAAATTTAATATTTTACTTTTGACTTCAGTTCTAAATTTCACGTAACTATTTTCTTTTTAGATTAAAAAAAATTGATACTTTTACTTTTCTGTTCACTAAATAATACTTAAAAATGAAGTTACAAATATTCATTTTAATGCATAAAATTATCTTAACTTATTTATTTATGAATTTGTATGCATTTTTTAAATAAAGTGAGTTTTGATCCCCAGTGTAATCTACATTTGATTTAAAACCTTAACTCCAGAACACAAATGTATATATTCAAGTACAAAAAGTAATATTTATGTTCTTCAATGACAGGAAAAAAAATGCATTCTTTCCTGGGAAAAATAAAATTGTTAAAAAACAGAAAAAAAAAAACAGATTTATTACGAAAGCTGAGAAAAATGTTTAAGGTATCTGCACTTGAGCGAAAAAGAAGAAGTACGACTTTTCCCATGATTTCTGCATTTTAAAATATGTCTTCATCTTATATAAATGCTAATGTATTCCCTTTCTAGAGAATATAATTTGTACTTGAAACGTAACTTTTCAAGACTGTCTTTCGCTTTTCCAGCATTGTTTTTCATACGCGATTTTTGTTATTATTTTGATCTAAGATAACATATATGCTTTCTCATTCGTATGACTTGCAATATTACGCTTTTTTAAAAGGAATTATGCACTAAATTATTAAAATTGTTTCATGAAAGATAAATTACCTAGATTAACTCTGTTCCGGACTTAGTGATATAAACATAAATGCATAAATTTATCAACTGAAAAATGAAAATTTGGTACAGAAATGAAAAATGAAAGTTTTGATATTAGATATTATTCTTATTTTGAAAAAAAAAAAAACATTATCAAGACAATTGCGGACATTAATATATTTTCTTAAATTGGCTGTCCTTATCCTTAGTATGGACATAAACCATAACAGTTACATGCCTAAAACAATTATCCATGCTAATAAAAGAACGTAATAAAAGTGAAATCTATTGAAAATATTTAAAAATAATCAACGAAATTTTTTTAAATCGTACTGTTTTTCACAATTAAGGGTATGTCGTAAAACATAATTACATGTACCCTTGAAGTGGAATGACTTACACTGTTAAAAAAATTCCTGAAATGTTGCGGTAAAAGTTACTAGCATCCATGTTGCCAGTAACTTTTACCGTAAAATATTTTTTTACTGTAAAATTTTACGGTAGAAAAAACGAGAGTTAAAAAGCGCAAGATTGACAAGGATCGAACCCGGGACTCAATTTATACACACCGCTTTGCTATCCACTATACCAGATGAGAAACAACAGGTGAGCGGAAATAGGGTATCATCTGCATCGCATCGTTAGTCACGTGGTGATCAATTGTCGCTGCAATCACAATTTTTTTATCCGTATAATTTACTGTAAACATTTTCTGTACTGTAAACGCTACATTTTACAGTAACATTTACCATAAAAGTTTCCTGAATTTTTAACAGTGTAGCATTAAAATCTCACTTTTCTGCATCGAAAAAAAAAAAATCTTCAACCCCCGAAACACAAATCTGCAACTTCTTGCAATATGCGCGCATCAATTATGTTGTTTCTTATGGTTAGTTTGTTCATTTCTAAGCAGAATAATGGATAAATATCTTTTTTTTTCTTATTTTATTTTAAAGTTTTTGACAGACCGTATCTTTCACTAAATTAACCTTAAATAAACTGAGTAATTTAAAATTATATTGATGAAATACTTCTAAAACATAGAAATGAAATTAGTTTTACTGCCGTGCTAAGCGCCAAAATCGTATAGGCAGACGACTTCAAAATGAGAAATTGCGGTTTAAAGTTTTGAACCTGTATGCATTTGATTCAGATGAAACTGTTTCAAATAACTTTTCAAAATACTTCTCATGGATAAATGGCCATAACACATTGTATTTAGGCGAAACATGTGACTATTAACCACCTGGTGACCTTACTCATTTTTGACAAAAAATGCAGATACCACGTTTGTGATTAGCATGGCAGTATAAACAGCAAAGATTGAGGATACATGACTTGTAATTAGTGAAAAACTTAAACGGGTTGATATGTGTTTGGACATTGTGAATCGTTTCATGTAATTTGCACGTAGTAATCGAGTAATGATATTTATTTCTAAGGAACTTTTAATTTTTCTCCTCTATAGTACTGGGATACTGATAGAGGTTCTTAATAAAAAGAAACATTTATTTAACATACTTATTTTCTAGCTCGAACAACTTATTTTTCTCCGTAATCCGAGAGAACTACTACTTTAAGTTAAGAAAATGGTTGTTTTAGAGAAAGTAGAACATTTAAATAAGTATATTTCTCTTACAAATGCGACGTTGGTGTTTTATGGTATATTGCAGAATTATTTAAATGAGGCAAGCTCCTCCGATCCCATGTCCTCGAGCGCTGTATTGAATGACCGTACTTTAATGTTTGTCATCGACTTCAAGTTTTGTTATGTAAAATTTCAAAATAGCTGGAAACTCAAAAGCTGAATGGGTAATGCATGCTCCTAATGTATTTTCTTTAACTTTAAATCATAATTTTATGCTGTATTTTTTGGGAAAGAAATTTACACAGCTTTGATTCAGTAAATCCTTTGATTTAATTACATTGCTTTTAAACTAACTAGTTTAACTAACGTGCCTTTTTTAATGCATCTTCACATCATATGAATAAGTTCCGTTTTAATCATTTGCAAAAAAAAAAACTGAAATTAAGCAAATATATTTCATTTAATAAAATAAAATACTCCGTTCGAAAAAAAATATATACTAGATACATAAAAAAAAAGCTCTTATTAAATAATTATGATTAAGCTCCTTGTTTACACTTAATGCAAAGTATGGTGGCGCTAAGATGGTGTGATTAAAGTCAGATAATATCTCCCGGTCTCTCAAAAAGCCTGAATATTTGAAAAAAAAATAAATAAATAAAAGATAAACTGAAAAATTTCACTTTTTCTTCGCGATTTCTTAAACCTTCAATGTCCCTTTTAAATCTATAACTATAAAAAAGTTTATATTTTTCTTGACAGGGTGCACAAAACTTAAGCCTTTGCTCTAGAGGAACTTGCCCTTCTTTGGGAAATTCATGCAAACCTGGATCAATAAAATTGATTTTACCATACGTAACAAGGACAAAAATGCTATAACAGTGTCTTTTGTATTTGGTAGGGGATGTAGAGTATTGCCTACGTAATATTTACAGCACTAATATAAATATCACCGACACATTTTTCAGAGAAAGTTACTGACAGCCAGTGCCAGTAATTTTTGCTGTTTGATATAAGGGATTTTTTAGAAAATCATTTTTAATTTTTTAGTTTGCATATGTACGTACTTTGCTAGATACATATGTAAAATAATCCCTGATATTACGACCCTATTTATGGTGCAGCCAGGGTAATGTTACAATATGTGTCTCACTTTACAGTGACTGGTTATAGCTATGCCTAGTGGCTACTCTCTAAAATGAATCATTTTGGTTCATCAAAGAGAAATTGCTTTTAGAACAGGGTCCAATTCCGAAACCTTTCCTTACTTGCCGAATGCAATGCATTTCAAAGCAGGGGGATATATTACACCACCATTATTTTTAACACACAAATTGATAAAGAAAACAAAACTGGCATGAATAAAAATACATTTGTAAAGTAATAAATGTTAAACTTTTTTTTTCAAATATAATTACAAAAAATAATTTTGGAGCAACATTAATAGTTAACACCTTTACATAATGATAGCAAATACTCGTTTCTTCTATGTCGTAAGATGTACTGGAGGAGAAAAATCCTTGTCTACTTACGCTTTAATGACAATAATGCACTGAGGATTATGTCAGGATGTCAGATCACTTGTTGATTGTAACTGAATTACAGCTTTTATAGGTATAATTGCGAGCAAATATTCAATTGTTCTGTTATTTCTTTTTCAAAATGTGCAAACTAATAAAAGCAAACACCCGATAAACAGGGATACACCCATATTTCCTTTCCTTCATAATAATTTTGCAATTTTATTTTGACGTAGCTCCTAGAGGTATCTGTAAATAACTAAATGTATCTAAGAGACATAACTTGTTTCAATAAAAAAACTTTTATCTAAGCTTAAGGCAAGGAGTAAACCATTTGGTAATCTAATAAGAGCTTAGGGGAACTTTAATGGAGCATATAGAATGCACATACAAGAGTTTTTCTAAGAGCATGGAGTTTCTCCAGGAAATGAAAGTTTTATGAAATTTGACAGCTTTATATGCTGGGCACTTAACTGTTGCAGAAAATAGATTTCAAGAAAACATTGCCTGAAAACTTCTAAAATAAAAGACTTTTGACTTTCTAAACATTGCTTCTAATATTTTTAGTTTCCTTTGAAAACTCTTCAATTGCAATATGTTTTATTATGTTTTCTATGATTACAGGAAATGTAATTCATTTCAAAGATGCAGATCTAATGTATAGGTGTAAATACAAAATATGTATTATAAATGATTTTATTATTTACAAATTGAAACGTTATCTGTAATTTTTTATCAGTAACGAAGGGGTAATCGATACATTTATGTTTTAAATTCAGCTTTTTATTTAATGTATCCATATTTCAATCAATGTTGATAAATAGTAAAAACATTTTATTGTAACCTAAAAATTTTATTTTTTCCAAGTACCTTTCCCGTTAAAGTAAAAGAAAGACAAGAAATAAAATATAAATAAATAAAGTTGCTTAATGCATCTTAAAATTTTTGAAAAAAAAAAGGTAAAAAGAAATAAAAAAATAAAAGAAATATTAAATAACTACAAAATAGAAAGTAGGGTTTTGAGATGGGGAAAAATGTGTGTCTGTCAGTCTGCCCCCTTTACTAACTTTTGAGAACCGTCCGATTTGAACAAGCCTTTTTTTGTTCGAAAGATCTCTGCGAGGACACCTCATTTCCATATCTCACTCTTTGATTTGAACAATTTTTCGTTCAGTCTTGAACCTTTCCAAAACAACTTACTAGCACCTGCGAGGAAATTTAAACTCATTGTAGATCCTGAGTTTAAAGGCGGATTTCCTGCAAACTAACTTGTTAGAAAATGGTTTTGATGAAGAATGTTTTAAATTTGTTTTCTGAATAAGGTGTCTTGTCGAATTCCGATTCGTCGACTCCGACTCTGCAACCATGGCAGAAATGCAGGCTCGGAAATATATGAATTACAGTTAAAAATAAACAAAACAAGTTTTTATGCATATCATATATTATGCAGCTTTCTTAACACAGCCTGTTTTTTATGTATTTATATTTACTTTTTATCTCACGTGCTTATTAAAGTACCACATTGCATATTTTCTAACACTAAAAGAAAAGCTTTTAAAAGTTATAGTTAAAATGAAGCTCAAGCTTCCTTCAAAGTGTGATCTGTGTAAAAAGGAGTAATGATGCAAGAGTACTATTTTGAATGCAAATCTCTCATAATGTGCAAAAGAGTATTTCACCGACTTTGACAAAGAGGGAACAAGGTGACAAATGCCTGAAATCTTGAATGAATTGGATACCGTGCATCCAAATGAAGATGGCAAAATATGATGTCTGCAATGATTTCAACATTCCAAGATGCATTTTGCTGCCTATATAAATGGTAATGCATTCCCTTTTGCTAGCTCATAATACATCCTTGAAAAGCAGTCATATCAATGAGTTGCATTCATATTTTCTAGCATAACTTTTAGCCTCTTGACAGATGAAAAAATTGTTTAGATTTGAATTTCTTGTTAACTTTTAGTCTTGGGAAAAATATTTAAACCATATGATTTTCAGTTTAGTTGAAAATTTATGTGAAAAGCAATTTTCGATTTAACTTTTGACTTCTTTTTTTTTTTAATATTATATTGTCCTTTTTGTTTTTAAAATCCCTGTCATAAAACAGTTTTATGTAATGTTGATGGTAATACTCAATATCTTATGAAAATATAAGACTATTATCAGCAGAATTTTGACCTCAAAATTAGAACTTGTACTTGTAACAAATAAAGTAGTTTTACTGTATACCGTAATATAGAAATTAACCAAGTAAAAGAATTAAAACCATCAAAACCGTTGGAATTGCTTCAAATTTTTCGTTTCCTTTTTTTCTTCATTTAAGCAAACTGAATTCAAGAACTTTTCAGCTAGTTTGTACTGTAAGCTGCTCATATCTACTTGTCAGATTTTATGGACATGTTTCACTATTTATTATTGTCATTATGTACTGCTATAATTACTGCTCTTTTGCTTATTCGCCAGGTTCTATTGATTGTATATTGCTTGAATATTTGTACTTATTAATTAATAAATTTATTTATTTGTGTTTTGTGTGTGTAATTATGATTCAATTATGATTTTGAAATAATTATAAATGTTAAAAAAAAATGCCAAACATGCAACCCTAAGACAAAAACAAATAATAATTACCTGCAATATATATTAATGAGCAGAATTTTTTTTTCTTTCTTTCATTTCTCTCTTTTTTTTTATGTACTGACACTTTGTATTTTAAAATTATTTAGCTGCGAGCAACAACCTCCGTACAGGGACGTCATTTCAAGTTTTTCCAGGTGGGGGGGCAAAGGGTGAAAACACAATTTTAATTTCGTCGGAAAACAGCAAAAACCACGTCCACTTACTTGTAACTACATTGATTTCTCAAAGCCAGGGGGGGGGGTGCAATTGACCCCCCTGCCCCCCCCCTGAATGACGGGCCTGCTCCGTACGGAAATTTAATGTAATAAAGATAGAACACACATTTTTTCATTAAAGCATTATGATATTCATTTCGAGCATTTATGTTCTTAGCATGCAGTTATAAAATGTTGCATGTACTGTGCGTGATCAGTTTACATTGTCATCAACAATGTATACCATTTGTCGCCATTTTATATTCTTAGAAACATGTATTACTTATGTTTAAAAAGAAATATCTTTTTAAAATAAATATGGCATATGCTTTACCATTATGATTGAAGCAGGTAAAACATGGGCATCTGTTCTTAATTAACGTTGAAAAATATAATTAGAGAGCTGCAATGTTGCTTGCTCTTCATATTTACTTCAATTTGTTCATTTTACTCATAAAATCTAAGCATTTTGTGTGATGTATATGTTACAATGCATTTGCTTAGATAAGGATACATTCATCTTCAAATTTAAATAAATTTACTGCATAAATAAAAAAGGTACCTTGGGAAAATGATGAATTCTTCCTTTTGACATGTGCTTTAAGCTTATAAATTGTGTCTCCTTATCATTATGTAAATGAAAACAGAACTTGATTGAGAGAAAAAGAATTTATCACAAGCATATGCATGAATAATTTCTTTTTACCAGAAGAGTCATAAATTTTCATTGGAAGGAGAGTTATTGACGTCAAAACAACTCTGCGTTTTTCAAACCGAATAGAAACTTCAGATTTCAAGACCATGTAAAGGAGATCTGACTCAAAATGTGAGTTTCTCTTAGTCTGTTTCACTGGTGTTAATATTTTTATTATTGTTATGAATTTATTAGTGTTTTGCACTTTTATGGAAGAATATCTATTACTTTAATAATGTCATCACTTTTGTAATGACTATTAAAAGTATTTATTAATTACATACGTAGTTTGGAATAGAGAATGGCAAAAATGCATCACTTTGGCATTTTTAATGAGAAATTAATTTTTGTTGCAAATTAAAAATACAAATGCGACTATAATTATCCATATGCAGAAACATACATACATTTAAAAGTATAACAAATACATATTTACTTCACAAACACAAAAAAATACTGTAGAGCAGATAAATCTAATTTTTATTGTAGTAAAAGTAATAAAGAGTCTTTTCAAAAAGTCCCAGGGCTGTTTGAAGTATTAATAGTGACTAGCAGTTCCACCAACTTGCGGTACGCATTTGAAGCAATGACGCATTCAGTTTTCCTTTTTTTTTGGAAACTTGTTTCCTTGGGAAGGATTGTCGACATTTTTTACCTTATAGAACATGAATGTTTCATAGAACTGTGAATAAATCATGGACAAACAGCATCAGAATTTTTTGAAATGGTCAAAAATGCCTCTGGTATGGGTATACTGAGTAGGAGGTGATACAACTAAAAGTTATACTGATTTTAAAATGTATTCGTAACTCAATCAAAGGAATGAAAGGTGATAAGAATGCACAGCAACTAACTGTAATCATGCTGAAATAGTTTGGTCCCTGTTCAGTATTAATGTACGATTAACACTTCAAACCCTGACCGTGTATTATGTTATCTTAGTAAAGCAGATGTTCTGATATAGTTTTTTTTTCTCTCTTAATCAAAGCAAAGTTGAAGTATAGTTTGTGAACAATTTGCGTTACAGACGAGTTTCCCCAACCAGATATATTCTAATAGTTAACTTGAAATTACCACATCGAAGAATAGAGAGAGAGAGGGAAAAAAAAAGAAACGGCTTTTGAGACGCCACGTGAAGTCAAAAGATTTAACAACTGCTAGCAATAAACAGCACTTTTTTCGTTTTTTTTTTTTTTTTTTTTTTTTAATTCTATGAATTGGAATTAGATGAAATAAAAATAAGCATTGTGTTGTATGATTGAAATACAATATTAATCAGTATTTAGCATTTATGAAATTTTTAATTAGCATTTTTGTGCAAATATATTCAAAACATAGCCAATTTTTCTTCAACAACTACATATGTTCTTACCATCCTTTTTTGAACTTTACGCATCACATATTTGAGAACGATTATATTAATTAAAACGCATCAAAACTTATGAGTTAGCTATTTGACGGTAAGACGTCGTTTTTATACTTTTGCCACTGTATGGAAATTCGTAAAAAAATCCCGCATAGTTTATAAAACCTTTATCTATTGTTAACATAAATACTTAAATAAACAAACATGATTGCGTTTCATCAGACATTTTCATAATGATTACTGAACCCCTCAATCCTGTTTTTACTTGTATAGAATAAAGTGGCAGTTTCAAAGATTGTTTAAAGACAGCACTGTGTCATTTTAAATGTAACGTTTACTGCCATTTTTACTGCAAATAGCAAAATTATGCAAACGATGTAAACAATTTCTGACATTTTCGCTATCACTGCTGTTTTAAGACACATGTATCTCAATACCTTGAAGCTGTTTTTAAGAATGTGTTTTTCTTTAGTTTATATTTTAAAAAGAAGTAGCACACCACGAACACGGTCACTTTCTATCACTTTTTCACATACACTTATTGAGCATGCTGTTATGAGAAAATATTTATTTAATTTTTACGTAATTTAAAAAATCACAGCCTCAATTCTGCCAAAACTTTTTTGAGATTAAGGATTCACTGTCAAATTCGTTCACAAAATTGACCTAATAATAATGTTTCCCACTCCCTTGGAGCACTACAGTTCTTTGTTGTTAACGTAGCACATACCATAGACGATCAGTATGCACACCTGTAGTATAGAGCCAGCTTCGGAAACTTTAAGTTGAAATTGAAGTGCCTGTAGCCGAATGAAGACACTGTTAAAAAAAATGTTATCAATCTTTCGAAATATATGAATCATGTCTGTTAGTTATCGATCTTCCTTGCGCCACCTTGCCATTGTCATCAACAAGCATTTTTATTAGCACGGCGTATAGTATTTTAAAACGTTTTTGTTTTATGATGTCCATTTTACAAGTTGCAGAGCTTAAAAGAATTCAAAAGAAATATTTTTAGATTATTTTTTTTGATTTTTTTTATAGTTTTCTTCTTTTCTGTTTTAGCCTAATTTTTCGTTAAAGTAAAAGAAAGACAAAAAAAAAAAAAGCATTAAAAGTGGCTTATACTCCTGAAAAATATCCCTAATTCCAAAAAAAGTCACAAAGGAACAACAAAAAAGGATAAACATCGAAAAAAAAAAAAATAGCGTTTTGAGATGGGGAAAAGTGGATGTCTGTCGGTCTGTCTGGCTGCTCTTCTCTCCCCCCCCCCTCTAATAACTTTTGAATGAATAGTCCGATTTGAACAAACTTTATTTTACTCGAAAGATCTTGTCAAGGATACTTTATTCGCGTATTTAAGTTTTCAGTCTGAACATTTTTCTTTCAACATTCTTCCTTTTAAAGTCATATAGTACAGTAAATGACTAACACCTGGCAGAAAAGTAGATAACATGAGCTTCTCATCGGTCACTTGTTTTGAACTATCCGTTTGTTGGGTATTGGCTATAGGCAGGGACGTCATTTCGAAATTTTCCAGGGGGGGGGGGGCAAAGGGAGCATACATAATGTAAAATTTTCCAAAAAGTGGCAAAAACCACGCCCACTTATATGCCAATACATTGATTTCCCAAAGTCAGGGGGGGGCACCCTAAATGACGGGCCTGGCTATATACAGCCGACGGGCCTGGCTATACTACTGGGTAGTCTAAACACGAGCTACCACATGTTAAAAAAAAAAAAAAAAAAAAAAAAACTGATAGCCTGCTTTTTAATGTTAAAAATGGCATACAATCAGCGGACAGATTTTCAAACCATCATCATTTAAAAAAAATAAAATTTACATTTTGCTCTAATGAGTAGAATTTAATTAATTACATGAAATATTCATATTCATTAACAATAATTTATATTACTTGAACATGTGTTAATTTACACAGAATACAAATAATTGTACTCAGAGCTTTCAGCGGTTCTAAGTCAAGTCTTGATTTTCAGCAGAAAAAAAATAGATATATACATATACCCTTACAAAATAGTATTTTTGCAACCACATTACGCAAAATTGTTTTGTCTTATCTAACTCTCGCAGGGCAGTTTATGCAAATAAAATATTCTCACACATCAACCTAAATAAACCCATTTCAAACCGTCTGCCTAATTTAATGTTAACGTCGAGTAAAACAAGAAAATACGAGTTAGAAATCCCACTTTCGTAGAATGGATTACGCGTCGTGCTTTTATATAGATTTATCTTCGTTTATTTCTTTATTGCTAAAATATGCAAACTTGCATTTAAAAATGTAAGAACTTTTCGATTGCTTCTTAGTGATTCTGATTTCAGGTGGATATTTAATTAGCAGCTGAAAGCAACTTGATGCAGCTGAATGTAAAAATATGTTTTCAAAAAAAAAAAAAAAAAATCTTGCAACATATGTCACAACATTTTCAACTCATAGGGTACATCAGGGGGAACCACAGCACTCTGGAGAGATGCCGCAAGAATTGCATTTCTCATGTATTGATAAATTGCAGTCAGAAGCACAACATAGTTGCAGACGTTATAGCCCATGAATTTACTTATTACTTTTAGCTGTTTAATTATTATTTATAATTAGGTGCATAATATTCATACCGAATTTTATTAACACTTTATAGTAAAATGTTTTTTGTTCTTTAAAAATTGGTAACTATGCATGATTTCGATGTTAAAACTAAGTATATGATTATTTGAACGTATTAATGTATGGATGCGGAATTTTCCTTAATGATGGAACGTAACAATGGTGTTCGACTTCTGTGCCACACACTATGGTACTGCAGTTACTAAAACTGAGCTTTATCTAATCATGCCCTATTTTACAAGGTGACAAGAAATAACTTGGACACACATACTGTATTATAACTTTAATGCTAATGAAATTATTGCGACCAAGCTTCAAAATCAATGAATACATTATTTCGTCTAAGATATATGTATATATATATATATATATATATATATATATATATATATATATATATATATATATATATATATATATATATATATATATATAAACTTCTTCAAAGAGCATTAATACAGAGCTTTAAACGTGATTCAAAATTTTCGGCTATGTGCCTCTAATTGACATTTCACCCCATTCCTTGCATAAAGACTTCTTTAGGGATGCCAAAGTTTTATGCGGTTTAGCACACACTTTCGTCTATAAGATGAAGCGAACAGAAAAATCCATTGGGCTCAAATATGGGGAATGCGGTGGCCATTCTTGAGCTCCAATGATGTCCGTAAAATGTATCTTGAACAATCATAAATACCTTTAGCTCTGTGGGTGGGTGTGAACTCCTGTTGGAAGGTCGTTATTTTGTTTAGTAACTTTCTAGGATCGATTCCTTATCACAATACTATTATAACTTAAATCGTAGTTACACATATTTGATTTGAAACTTCATCCATGTTATTAATTGTCACCCCTATGTTACTGACTTTTGTAGAACTGGAGTGGTGCGTCGTCTTACTCTGAACATACGGGTGATCAGTCGCAATATAAAAATTACGGAAAAAATATTGAAATTAATGCTTTTTAATTTAATTTGCGGAAGTATATTTGCTATATTTTTGTTAATAAATACCACAACACTATTTATTTTATTTTATGTACTGCAGGTAATATTTTACACAGCTGCAAAAAGAAGACAAAAAGCTGCTTAACTCATGGATTTACCCTGATCGAATAAAAGCACAGTAAACAATAAAAAAAAATGAAGTAGAGCATATTGATCGTAGAATGTATTATTCAAACTAGTATTAAATTCCTCTCAGTTTAAAGTTCAAACTAAAAACTTCAACTATAAGTGTTAGTACTAAGAGTAGAGAACATTTTTCTCACGGGATGACTTCTAATTTTGGGTACCCCCTAAATAACACTCAAAAACAACTGTCTGCCTTTCATGAATCAGTTATTTGTATTTCAAGCAGTACTTTTATTTTCGACTACCAGCACAGGCTTTTTGAACCTCTTTGAGTTATTTTTGACACCCGATAACATGCGCAATGCACATTGAACACACGTTACCAATTTTTACCCGCGGCACACTTGCCACAGTGTGACGCACTAAAGCAGCAACAATGACACGCGAAGAATTGTTGAAAACAATTTTAAATTGAGGAAATAAAGTCGACATTGGAAATATTGCCAAAAAGTAAAACCCGTATACTGATAAATACTATAATGATAAATACTCCAATTTAAGTTAAAAAATTTTCCATTTAAGTATGAATTACAAAGTCAGCAAACAAATAATCTATTTTTTTTATTTATTTTGAATTCTGCTTGTTGGAAAAATGCAATGTGGCTGAATGTAGTTTTTCCAGATAGTGGCATTCTCCCTAAAAAGTTTAACCATCTCTAATTGAGATGTATCTTCAGAATCAATGATAAATGGTTTTTTACCCATTTTTAAAAGTGTTTAGTTTTTATTCGACATCCACATTAATATTTCAGTCGCATTGAGATCTAATGATGGCTACACTTGGTGGTTTAAATTTTGTACTCAAACAGTCGCATGTAAAATGGTTTTATTTGATGGACATTTTGATCGTGGTATTTTTACAAAGATACAGTTTTGAAAGCTGCAATGTTTTGTTAGCTTTATTTTCAAACAATGTTACTTAATTGCTATTTTACATTAATGCACTATGTACGAATGTAGAGGACCTGACCATGTTTCTCTATGTCAAATACAATATATACACGTACTTTCATCCCAAATATGTATTTTGAGAAAACAAAGGTTAACGAGTTCTTGTACTTGTAAGTCAAGTTTAAAATCTGGCGCACTGGTAATAACAAATGTACAAAATTAAAGTAAAAGTGTTTAAAATAAATGGGGCTCTTAAACATCATTATGTTTTATGGGGAATTATAAATTAAAAGGAAGATTCTTCGCGTGAGGATTCCTTTAGTGGCTTCAGTTTATGGGAGGAGGGTTAGACGAAAAAATATTTCTTCCTGTTATAAGTTCCTACTGAGCTTTTTCAAGACCGTTTTGCATAATTAGACAAGCTTCAGAATTATCATAAAGGGCTTAAACATTATTCGCACGTAAATGTGTTTAGCATGGTTGTTATTCAAATTCAAACTCTTAACCATGTTTTGTGTTCTCCGGTTTCTTTAATGTATTCTAAAATTTTATTTTTATGGCACTTATAAAAATGTTGTGTTTGCAAAAAAAGGTAAATTACTGTACTGTTGCAATTATGTTATAAACAATTCGATATACCTTAAATTTACGAAGTTTTAAGTATTTGATGATTGGTATTTTGTAATTCAACTCTAAATTCTTTATTTATATTGCCATATTTATCAAGTAATTGTTAGTAAGATATAAAATTTTTAAATCCTAAATCCAAGCTAGTGCATTTCTGTAGCAAAACTTTATGGTAAGTATCAAAAAGGCAAAAAATAAAGGTTATGATTATTAGTATTACAGTTTTGGAAATATGTTTAAAAAATGCAAATAACAAAAACTAATATATTCTTCGTGATAAATTATGAATAAAAACAGGTGTTGATAAACTGATCTCCATCAAAAGGGCTAGAAGAATATGTTCATATAAACAGATAGTCATTTTAAACTTTTTGCAAGTGATTAAATGTGAAATCAGCAAATTTGTCACGCATATCATAAATTTACATTCAGAAAAATATTGAATTTTAATTATGAGCTTTGTTCAAATTAGTGTAAGTCATTTTATGCGCAATACAGATATGAAACGTATTGATATCTTAATAGAGTTAATTATACATAATTTGATTGTTTTAGAGCTTTTATTTATAAAAACATCTTCAAACAATAAGCAACAGCACTGTAAAGCTCATGTTAAATCTGCATTCGTGCTGCAAAACTGAGTTAAACCATTTATGTAAATTTGTATTATTAGCTTGTTTAAGCTTCAGTTTTCAAAATCTTGAAATTTATTTTTCTTTCCTTATTTACATTCGAATGCTTGCAAGCAAGATTTCCTTGTAATGTAATTACAAGAGTTGTTTTCGTTTTTTGGAAGAAAAAACTCCGTATGTGTCTTAAATATTTAATGTGTTGCTTTATATGTGAGATAGCTTAAAACTTGGTGCAACTTTAGAGTGTGCAGGAGCAAAATCATTGAAAATTTAATAAATCATGTGTTTTATACGGTACGTTTTCATGAAATGTTTCTTGAATGTGAAAAACAATGCATTATTTAGAAATAATTAAAATGAAATACAAATGTAAACAAAGCAGATTAGAAGTGATAGTAACTTATCATGTGCATTGCTTTATCATTAATGTTCAAAAAATTGAAATTATTTTACATTACAGATTGTACACGGTTGAAAAATGCTGCATTTTACAGAAATAATTAAATTTAAATCATTAACTTTATCAAAATGTGTTACATTTATGACCAATTATAACAAAAATGAACATTGTGAAACAAACACACTGACAGTAACAGAAACAAATAATGACGCCGAAGATAATGACTCTGATTACTATACTATGATTCTTAGTTCATTATTTTGTTTTTCATTCTACAACAGTTATGAATTCTTACAAACACGTGCTTAACATATGTTCTGTTTTGTAGTATCAAATTATAGTACAGTATTTTCTATGGTCGTTGCAATTAGTTTCATGTTACCGGTAATAAAGATGAAAGATAACTTTGTTTACAAGTGCTATATTCACAACCGTTTTTTTTTCTATATCAGTATTCTTTTAAAAGTACGTAACGTGAGGGGGAAAAAAAGCATGTGTTGTGTCTTCTCTGATCTTATTTTAGATAGAGTGCTAATTTTATGTTATTTTTTTATGAATTGATTTATTTTACCTTTTATATACATAATATTTTTATACAAATAATTTAACGTGCATGTTGTGTTTCGTATTTCCCTAGTTTTGACAAACGATAACCGTTCTTTGAAAGTATCAGTCCTGTAGAAGTAACAAAAAACATTTTAAGAGATATATTTCTCCATTTATTTTATTACTCTAATTTACTTGAACTTCCGCCGGCCACCTTGCCTAGCGGTTATGGAAGTCAGACCGGTATGGGGAGGGGGACCGGAATTTAAATCCCGGCTCGGGCATGGGTGTACTTTCTCTGTCTCTGTTCTTTCTCTGTGTTGAAATGTGTGTTGTGAATAGTTGCCTGATCTATTGACGGGTCATATTATGGCATGCATGTTGAGCTAAATCGGTCTTCCACCGTAATGATGCTCGTAAAAAAAGCCGCAGCTATTCCTCCTTGAATGCTCATTTAAAAGCCGTAGAGCTATTCCTCCTTAAATGCTCCTTTAAAAGTTATAGCTATTCGTACTTATTGTATATACTCGTGCTCGAGTACCCGAGTAGTAAAATTAACAACAACAACGACGCAGGATCTTCTTCAAGCATTTTATATATATAAATATAATTATTCCTTTTTTTTAAAAATCTTTTGACTTTTTTTTATGATTATCATGATAATGTTTACATTGCATTTATTGTAAAAACCTTTTATTTTCATTATAATGATTAGTTTTGCCATCCACTGTATAATTTCGAGAAAAACACATAATTTAATAAATATATTTATTACTAAATCCCTAATAAAACACATGTTAGCCTGGGAAAGTTCCTTTCACACTGTAACTGGCAGAGGGAACTACTTCATATTGAAAAAAATAAATACCTTTGTGCAAAAGGAGTAAAGTATAAATCCAACGTTAACTAAGCACAAATACGCAGGGATACTGCAGACACGTGTTTCGGCGTTACAAGGATCGCCTTTTTCAATGCAAAAAATATTGTGAGCTTTTTGTCGGATGTCTGTGCATTTTGTATGTGTTCACTTCTTTTTTTTTTTGCATTGAAAAAGGCGTTCCTTGTAACGTGTCTGCAGTATCCCTGCGTATATATGCTTGATTAACGTTGCATTTTTCTTCACAATATTTTGTATTGCTTCAAATATACAGAAATCGGTATTATTTTCTAATTAAAATATTATTTACATAATAGACTA
The DNA here is from genome assembly GCA_038373865.1 of Uloborus plumipes. Lineage (NCBI taxonomy): Eukaryota > Metazoa > Arthropoda > Arachnida > Araneae > Uloboridae > Uloborus > Uloborus plumipes. Next base: position 26,422 of record JAXGGA010000501.1, on the reverse strand, counting down.
CGTACAATACTCAAAAAAATATTTTTTTAATACATTTGAATACAAAATTATTGAAATAAAATATTCGAATAATTTGAATCCAAATTCAATTCGAATATTTTATTTCAGCAGAAAAAAAACTGAAAATAAATAACATTTAAATTTTCGGAAAAGTTCAATTGCTTTTTTTAACCTTTAAACCTCCGGAGGTAATGTTTGAACAACCAACAGGAGAAAATAGTTTACCTTTTCCGTTTTACTTTCTTAAAAAAACGTACCATTCCCTTTCCGACGATCTTTTTCTGTTTGGGTAACCTTCGAGGAATTTGCCAGCAGGAAATTGGCCTTTGTTGACAAAGTAAATATCAACGGCGTACTATTCTAAGACTTGAGTTTGAAAGAAAACTTAAAATTTTGACTAAATACAGACATTAATTGTTTTATTTTAAAACAAACATTATTTGAATGGATTTAATTTTATTTTTTGGAGATTAAAACTTTGTATACTTTAGTATGATTATTGAAACATTTATGTCAGAAAGGAAAGGAAAACTAAAATGTTTTTAATAGCAAAATATTGTTTAAAAACTTTTAAATACAGCACAAAATGCCATTGTAAAAGAATATTTTTTATCTTAACTACTGACATTTGACCTTCACAAATTTGTTAAACACATTATTAAGACACAAATTTGCTAAATAAATTTAGTTTTATTAAGTTTTTAACAAATATTTGTACTAGCAATTGATCAAATTCAGAAAAAAGAAGTGCTATAACTCCTGACAAGTTTATAGTTTTCTCGTATATTAAACTCTTATATTACATTGGTATAGTTCCTAACTTGAGCAATTTCTTTTTGAGGTAGCAATAAAATCATGCATCATTTCCTTAAATTCAATTTGGAAAAGCATTTCTAAGGTTAAAAAACGTGTTTAACATTGCTGTTTGTTTCTTACATTCGCACGAAGAAAAAAAAAATCTCAATAATATAACAATTCTGAAAATAATACTAGTGCTTTTTAAATGTATGGACAATTAAAGAACATTTGACTCAAAATTAGGAGAAAATAACTATTATTATTAGGGGAGACCGGGGCTATTTGGCATAAGGGGTACGTTGGCACTTTCCTAGTACACAGTGTCCACAGCGCTGCCGTAGTGATAAGACATACTTGGCAACCTGCTGCGTCATCTTCAACAGTTTTAGTGTCGTACTAGCACACGTTCGACGAATGTGGATTTTTTTGTGTTTTTCTTTCTAGTGAGTAAATTTTTTATCCGATTTTCTTTTCCTTTTTCAATACCCTTAAAATGTTTGTTCAAGTACTCCAAGTTTATGGTAGATACAGAGACTAATCGCCTGGGGATTGATGTAGTTATTGGACTCCCAGTCATTTGTATTCTGGGAAGGGCAGCCATGTTTTCCAGAAAATGCCTTTGGGGCTAGTTGGCAGAGTCAGCTGGGGATATCTTAGCATAGGCCAGCGATCTGTGCCAACTTACCCCGCCATGATGTTGGCGTGACATCGCATAATTATAGATACCTACACAGACCTACCTGCTATTCCTTCTACTGGTACGGGTAATTCTGGTGCTGAAAATGTTCCTAATACTGGTTAGGGGTAGTACTAGTGTTTAAAATGTCCCTATTGCTAGCGTTGAAAGGAGTGAACCTTCAATACCCACTGGTGCAACCCGCTCCTTCGAAACATATCGACTTGTGACCCCTGAAGATATTCAGCCTTTTCCAAAATCAGGGCCATGAAAAAGGACAATCAGAGGAAAAAATGTGGAGGCACTGAAAAATCCGAGTCGACACTTAAGTTGAGAATTGACTGGCAAAAGAAAAAGCTGAGAAAATCAAATAAAAAACTTAACGTTGAAGGGACAAGAAAAGAAAATAAAAACCATAACTACGAAATCAAATCAAAAAAAAGAAGATATAAGTAACACTGCAACTGATGAACCTTTCCTCTGATACTATATGGTATGCTGATACTGAGGATAGCTATGATTCCTCGTTTCCTCAGTACAATGATGAAAACAAAGATGAGCAATTTCTACTGGATATGGTCTACCCCAACCTTTCTACACAGCCCCCACCTGCAGATGATACATCATTATATGCTGCAGTTAGAGCTGATTGGGTGAGTATGGGGTAGTGAAATATGGGGCCCAGGGTAAATACTTAAAGTCGATAACGAGGACTTTTCAGTCTCCACTATGGTGAAAACTAAAGTATTGGAAGTGACAAGAGCCATCCGACGCAAATCAGAATGGAAGATTATGCCTTCATTCAGATGAGTAAGAACTCATCTTTTGCAGTTGATATGGAACATTTGTAACCTACTAACAATGCTCATACATGTTTTTTAAAACTTTGTAATGACATATTACCTTATATCTATTTAAATGAATATTTAAAAAAATAAGAAAGAGTGTTATATTGCTGCACATTTATCATTTCAAACAATGTTGTGCCAACATACCCCGATGCATCTGTCAACTTACCCCGACTCCGTTGTAGGTTGGCACTGTTGAGGAGCCTTGGAAAAATATTTTTCACGAGTTGCCCAGTGAATTTTAGATGATGTTCTTAGTGGTTTTTGTAGCCAAGATGTTACCCTATCAGAGGCATAAATTACTTTTACCATAAGTACAACAGAAAAAAATAGAAAAATTAAGAAGTAAAAACTATGCCAACCAGCCCCGATCTCCCCTATTATTATTTATTTATTTATTTTATAAATACATCACTTAAAGTTTATCCGTTTTAGCCATTAACTGCATTAAAACACATTAGAAAGTTAGCAAAGCATATCAAAATTGTGACATTTGTGCAAACTTCACACAAAAAGAAAATGAACTGCAAAATTTGAATTGTTTAAATTACGAATTGTTTAAAAAAAGGAGCAATGTACCAACGCGTTTGCGAACGTGGTAGCTTATTAAATTTCAAATCATTGGAAAAAATCGAGATATTAAAAACAGTCTGCGATATTTTTTAAGTACCTAATGCTAAATTTTGGGGCTCATTGTAAGCAGTTTCTGATTGCAAACCGATCCTCGTACATTGAAAACATGAAAGTTGAGTTTTTTTTTTTTTTTTTTGGTTTCAATCATAATGAAACCTTTGCCAATTAGAGTTGTAAATCCTTAAACAATCTAAAGGAGCACTTCATTCTTCAAAAGCTCAGGTAAATGTAAGTGCACACGATGGTCGACCCTTAAAGTTACTACCAATGAATATCGATTATATAACTGATATAAGCAAATCAGTTTATAATGAAAAACACAAGGCCCGTCGATTGAGTTTTTTAAAAAGTTCTAAATTTTAAATGTGTCCATTATTTCTTACATTTTATCCACTACTGATAAGATGAAATTGATTCTTTTTACTGCATCTACAAAACTATGATAAATGGAAAAGAAACGAAAAGTATTCTTTGAAAACAAGAGTAAGCGGATCAAAAACTCAAAAACACGCAACTACCATAAGTCGAAAGCAATATATTTCGTTAACTGTTCCATTCCAACATCCCAAAAAAGTGTATCCAACAACCCGAAGAAGAACATAAAAAACATGAATATAAGCTAATTACAGGTAAACCATAAAGGTTAACATTCACTGAAGCATGGGTATGTTTCTGTTTTATAAATAAGCAATATAGCTTATCCAAAGTATGAATGAAACGATAAATCATTTTTCCTTTGCTTAAAAAAACTGTGTTGTAAACATTGTTTCCTCAATAATTACAAAATGCCATTTCACATTTTTTCCACAAAATCAGTATGTATATTTAATATTTTAGATACAGCAACTATGTACAACATACTCCAAATTAGATAACACATTATTAGCATATTATAATTTGCACCAATGCTTTTAAAATTACATTAATTGACGTAATAGTACACCAAGACATGTGTTATATGGAGATTGTTATGATAATTGCGCGTATGCAATTTACAGAGAAGCTTCTTCTACGTAACGATTAAATTAGCAGTCGGGAAATACGTGCCTTGAATGCAAATTGTCTTTCAACAAACGCTTTTGGAAACTGTTCTTCCTAATTAGCAATAACTTTGAAGTGTCCGTGAAAGATTTTCGTGGACATTTTATTTCAACGTTTAAGACGTGATGTCGGTTCTCTTTTGCGTCTTAAAAAGGCTTGAAAAAGATCATTACTTAGGGTTGTCCGGCAAAGCTTTTTACAAGTTGTCAATTATTATATTTCTTAAGCATTACTTATACGAGTTGAACGTTATTTTTCAATGTATATTATAATTCTGTAAATTTTCTACCGCAGCATTACAAATATTTAATTATTTAGTAGGGTGAACCTGGTAAGTGCGTACCCTTATTTTAAAATAATACATTATGAAGAATGCTTCGCTGTTAAAATATCGCGTATAGTTACCATAGTTCTTAAGTTTAATTTTCAGATCCTTTACTGAGGTTTTCAAGCGTATAATATGTCAAAAAAAAAAAAAAAAAAACGTAAGCAGAAGTTTTGTGTGGTGTATCATGGCGTTTCTAATCATCGCATTTGCCTCACCTGGCTTGGAAAGTGCTACCCTTGGTCATTTTCATTGGTATTTATCTCTACACTGAATTGGTCACGAGTGTTTGCTTTATATTTATGAACTTTAAATTACATTTTCCCTAGAAATCAATACGTATAGTTTTCGCTAATAAGTATGACCTTGGTGCTAATTTAAACAAGAAAAAATTAAATAGCAGTATGAACTAAAACACACGTTTAAAGAGCGGACTCTTTATTATTAAAAAAAGAAAAATAATTGTATAAAAAAGCTAAATTGATATATCCTTTTATCAGCACAACAATGCTACTTGAAGGTTATCCTTCAAATGTGCTGCTCCTTTCCTATTCTTTCAAACGGATTATCATCATGTTTCGTACATAAATGCACGACTAGACTACAGTAGAAGTGTACAAGAAAAGTAAATAAAGAGTGATTTTAAAATAAGAGTTTAGCAAAACTAAACGTGAATTACACGGACCCCACAATACTTGACGCACTCTCCGAATCTTACTTTTAAGAAAGGGCAAGTACGACCATTGATATAAATACATTTTAGATAGAGTATTTAATCAAAATACACCATGTATGTTATTAAAAACGATTTGTAAATATAAACAACTTACATTTGTTGACTTGAATTTCTCGGTATGACTGCAAGAGAAACAAAACATTAGAAGACATGTAAGTTATGCCTGATTTGGTTTCCTCTTATTAAACTAGGACTTATCTCTACATATAGAATTACGCTAACATATTCGATGTATGACAGAAGTCTATTCTGGTAGGTATTCTTTTTACTCCCAATGGACGCAATTACATCGTGGACGCACTTACCAGAACTCACCTTTTGCAACTCTGACATTCCTGATTGCTACTGTTTTTTAAAAACAGTTGCATAATTTTCCATTATAAATCGATTTTTATCTAGCCTTTATTATAAAGAGTGTTTGCGCCATGCGTTTTACTGAGTAGTAGTTTTCCTTATCGGAATTTTTCCTGGAATGTACGCATCTGCATTTAGGCGTTTAATGAATAGGCAGATTTTAAGCTATGTGCCAGTAGCAAAAGCATTAAAGTATTATTACTGCTCGCGAAAAAAAAAATAAATAAACCATAATTAATGTGCACGCATGTAGAACCAGAAAAACTTACAATATTTTTTTAAAATATATTTCTGTATCTAATTCATGTCAGCGCCAATATTGAGTGATATTTTGTTCTTACTTTTTCATCGTAAGAGTATGAATAGTACAAATATGAAGGTTTATTTGCCACTTTTTATGGGGAAATATTACTTTTAAAAAATTGCTTATTGATTTATGAGTATAGGTATTGTTTCGACTGAACAAAGCTTTAGAGATAATATTTACCCTCAATAAGGTATAATGATATTTGCGCGTTTGCTCTCGTTTTTCCGTATTTAGTTTTTCTAATGGGGCTCCGTAAGATACCTTAGCCTTTTTCAGGACTAGTACTATCATTCCATATGGCATCCAGCCTCTCGTGGGCATCCATTAAGAAGTAGATCTTTGCAGAACAAAATTTTTTGAAGCAAAGGTTCCACTAAATAGTGTTTCCTGGACTCTCTTCTATGATAAACTTCACGAGGAATTAAATTTGCCTATTAATGATATGTGTCATTTATTACAAATAAGAAAGCGGGAAACACACAACTTTGAGCTACATATCGTCGCCACCATGCTAAACTTACGAATGTAAAAATTGGCACTTATCAGGAGAGTCAAAACACTGCATATAACTTTTTAACACCTAACGTGTTTAGTTATTTTCAATTTTTAAACTCTTATAGATATCTTTAAGTGCAAAACTATCTTTCGAAGGTATCATTTTAATATTAATTATTTGTAAAATTCGAACTTTGAAAAACGCGAATTTTCACATTCGTTAGTTTAGCATGGTGCCGACGATACACTGAAATATGATCTGACTAGTCGCAATCTGGAATTTATTTGTATGATAATTCAATTTAATTCGTTTAAGTATTAACGATAGCCTAATACATCATACATAAAAATTTAACTACGCGGAGCCAAAAGCTATTTACCTTCGTCTTGTTGTAAGTTATTGCTTTATACCTTTTGCTTTCAAATATATTGGTCGGAAATTTCATTAAAATTTATTCATTTGGCTGGATGCTTGAAAAACAGATAGTGTTTACTTACCCCCCCCCCCCCCAGAAGAAAGTTTCATCATAAAGTTTTAATTGTATTATTTTATGTTTTTCGACGGGAAATAAAAGGACATTTGAAGTGCATTATTGTGAAACTTAAAGAAAGAGCTCCAATGACGTTTTCTTACTTTCCTTCTTTCTTTTTTTTTTTTTTTGAGAAAATCAATTTATTTAAGAGGACATTATTATTAATATTAGTATATTAGACATATTTATTATTAAAGAATATTTATTTTTGTTAATTTTCGACAACTATTCAAAATAAAAATCGCTTTAGTTTACATGAACGAAACAGCTAAAAATGCTTTTTTTTTCATTTAAAAAAAATATATATTTATTTTGACAGTTGTTTTTTTTTTTTTTTTTTTAAGGGGTTACAGTACCTCAAAAATGACCAAATGACCAAAAAAAATTTTATTGCTTATTTCAAAAGTAAAAGTTATTTAAAACACTCAGAAAAAAACAGCATTGTTCTAGCTAAATTATTTTAAAAGTTATGAGTGACTTTAGGGCATACATGCTATGTATTCTAATGGAAAAGCCAAACTTTAAAGTGTTTTTTCTCGGTGATCAGTTTTTAGTGTTTCTATGTTACTAGAAATGCTAAGGAATTTTTTCTATTAAAGATATAACTTTAAAGCAATATTTTTTGCACTCAGGATAATATATTTAACAAAACTGTGCATTGAATAAGCGTTTTATAAATTACAAAATTTTTTAGAGTTTGTTAAACCTCGAAGAACAAAATTTTCTAAGAATTTTTTACATAAAAGGTCACAAAATATTTTCTAATCAAAATATAAGAAAATGAATGCACAGATTTTTTGAGGTAATCCTTGTGATCATTTCGCAAAAAGAAATTTTGAAATTAGTGCAGAAACAAAAAAGCCTTAGGGTTTTAAAAAAACTGAAATTTTCTTACATTTTTCAAATTTTCAAAAAAAGTTTTCAAAATTTTTGATGTTTGAAAATAAATTATTGATTTTTAAACAAGTGCAGAAACAAATATTTCAAAGAATTAACTTTTTCACTTAAATTAGAGAAATTTGTTTGAAAGGTACTGTAACCCCTTAAAGCGAGTAAAGATTTTTCATAAATTAAAAGAAAATATATTATTTGCACTGTTTAAAACGCGCAACCGCTTTATTTTTTCGCTACTTACTTTTTCGTATCTATTTTATTAGATGACGTAGGACTATTATGTTTTTAGAAATCAGACCTAACTGCTAGTTAGACGTACAGTGCGCATCTGGTAAATTGACCTCCGAAGTTGGAAATGTTTTCATCTTTTCGGGTAATGGACTAATTGGCACTGAATTGAATGTTAATTTGATACTAGCTTTGCAAAAGTATTGCATCTCAAATCCACTGCAATTACCCTTTTCTACTACCAAAAAAAAAAAAAAAAGGAAACATTGTCAAGATTAAAGTTCAACATTTCGGAGTAGCACTTTGCACCTGCAGTCTTAGTGGATACATGTTACCATGACCTGCAAGATCACTATATCTGTCTCCAATTGATCACGTATGGGATATCATTGGACGGCAACTCCAGCATCATCCACAGTCAGCAATGAGTGTCCCAGTATTGACACAACAAGTGCAACAAGCATGGCACTCCGTACTACAAAGTGACATTCGGCCCCTGTATGACACAATGCATGCATGCTTGCACACTTGCCTTCAAAATTCTGGAGTTTACAGCGGCTATTAAAGTAACATAATTTCACATTTGCACCGCATTTTCTTGAGCTTAAATTAGCCGGTGATCTTGTACATTTAATCAATTAAACTTGTTAACTAGTCAATTGCATTACCCAAATTTCATTACTCTACAGTAATTTTTTCTTGGTGTTAGGATTGGTGTTGGAATATATAAAAGGATTAATAAATTTTACACATCATTTACCAATGAACCTCATTTGCTATTGATTTCAGTTTGCCATTGTACAAAATATAATAAAAAACTAGCTGCGTGGCCCGGCGTTGCACGGGCCGTAATGTAGTGAAGGCAGTTTGAGAAAACTACTCGCCGCCAAGGCGGCTCGCCTTTAAAGTAGCGAGGAAAGTTTCAACAAACTACTCGCCACCAAGGCGGCTCGTCTTTAAAGTAATGAGGAAAGTTTAAACAGTTTATTCGCCGTCAAGTCGGCTCGCCTTTGAAGTACCAAGGAAAAGTTTAACAGACTACTCCCCACTAAAGCGGCTCGCTAAAAAGCTTTCCTGCATCAAAGAATCAATCGAATTATTTGCACATGCTTCCTCAAAAATAAAGACTATGTCAAGTAGAGCACACTTAGCACTCTCCCTAAATAACAAATAAAATTCCTTACCAAAAACAATTATTTCCAAACCGCTTTCTTCCTGTAAAATTAATTGCAAAATTCTAAACAAAAAAGTTCTTTTAATATTTGGATCGCAGCCAAAAAAAGTCCCTTCTAAAAACAGCAACTGCAGTTTTATTCAAAAACACATTTTCAAAATGGTACCAGAGGAAAAATATGTCATTAATAATCAGAATAAAAACAATTGTTAGAACTTTGTTATAACACGTATTCAAAATGACAATGGAAAGAAATAACACTCTTTAATTTAAAAAAGTTCAACAATTTAATTAACGTTTTAATTTAAAATAGCAACGGAAAGAAAAAATATCTTGGAATTTTAAATAGTTCAATGATTTAATAAACGTTTTAATTCAAAATGGCAACGGTAAGAAATAAATGTCTTGGAATTTTAAATAGTTCAATAATTTAATTAACGTTTTTATTCAAAATGGCAACGGTAAGATATAAATGTCTTGGAATCTTTTCAAACAGTTCAATAATTTAATTAACGTTTTCATTCAAAATGGCAACGGAAAGAAATAATGTCTTAGAATTTTAAATAGTTCAAAACTTTAACTAACGTTTTAATTCAAAATGGCGACGGCAAGAAAAAAATATCTTGGAATTTTAAATAGTTCAATAATTTAATTAACGATTTAATTCAAAATGGTAACGGTAAGAAATAAATGTCTTAGAATTTTAAATAGTTCAATAATTTAACTAAAGTTTTTATTCAAAATGGCAACGGAAAGAAATAAATTTCATGGAATTTCAAAAAGTGCAAAACATTTATTTAACGTTTTAATTATTATCTCAGCTAATTAACGTCGTACAATTACGCGGTTGGTCTTATTGTCTTCCTTAGAAAATTTCGAATCGAATGGTATTATGTTTGATTCTCTACGCTCAGCGGTTTTTGAGAAGTTCAAGCTTCAGACCGACAGACAGACAGACGCGGACAGATTTTAATAGTATTAATTAAAAATAAACGTTGTGTTCTTACATTTCACATACTTGACATAAATAACACTTTTATAACCAATTAAATAACAAAAGGAATATGAGTTGGTGAGAACAAAAAGCAAAGTTTAAATCTGTAGCCCACAGCAACTAATTAATTACTAATAGCTTGGTATAAATGATTCATAACGTCAAGAGTTACATTATGAAAAGCATTATTATTATTATTTAAAAATATCAATAAACGTAAGGTTTAATAACAGCACGCGTGCAACATTTGTACAACTCAAGCACTGGGTAACAGTGCGATATTTATTATCATCCCCAATAAAAAGTAATTAAAAGCAATTTGAATTCTCCTCACATGCAATCAAAAGCTAGATAAAAGCAATTACGTGCAAATGTTAGCTTCATTCCCTTTGTTAAAATACAATTATGTAAATATTCTTGTTGCGATATGATGTTTGAGTTCTATTAGGAAGCATATATCAATGTAACTAACTGTTTTGCGTGAGTTCACTGTGTTATGTTTTTCTTTTGCAAGGAACCCGAAGCATATGAAATTGGTGTAAATAAATACAGGAATATTCATATTTTGAAACAAAAAGTTCCGTCTGGAGCAAAACGACTCTAGTTTGCGCATAACACCATCAGTTTTCCAGCATGTTATCAAGTTTCACATTGAATTGATTCAAATTGATTTTCGTTGAATTAGCTAAGACTGCAATTATGTTAAATATACTTTTTTAGTAGCTAAAGATAATTTCTACAAACAAATTGTGCCACTATTAACTGATGAAATCTATACTTAAGAAATAAATAAACCAAGAAATAAAGTGGTCACTTTTTTAAAACTAAGGATAATACATATTTTATTTCATAAAACAAATTATTTTTAATAATTTTTAAAAGAAAGTAAGAAGTTATATCTAGAACTAAACAAGCTTACTTTCAAGTATACCAAAATCAATTCCGCCAGTGTAGTTTACTTTTGGTCATTTCTTGCATTAAGAGATATCCAACTGACAGTATATGCATGTTTTTCGCGACGACCATATGCATGTGTTCCCCTTCTCATAGACTTAAAATTAATGAAACCAAAAAAAAAGATATATTTATTAATAGATGAATTATCTACTCAATATGTCAAGAAATTTAATATATTAAATTATTGAACAATAAATTAGATATTTAATGAAAATAAGAAATAGAATTACTCCGATGCCTGAGCATTAAGCATTCATAATTATAAAGTATTAACTAAAATTTCTTGAAAAATCAATTAAAAAAAAGGAGCTCTAAATATATAGCCCAACCCTCCAATTATAGCAATACCCAATCTTGTGATTGGGGTATTCCTGAATGTCTCTAAACAGGAGGATACCCTTATTCTTTGTTGCTTTATTACTTTGTAGAAAATAGAATGTATGCTTCATGGTATCTGTGAACTAGTATTTTACTGAGTAAACTTATTCTTGCCAGTTCATATCAGTGCACGGCACATGTCAATTTTGTAAGGATCAGAATGGGATTACATTAGCTGTACTAATTTCAATTCTTTAAGCATTGCTTTATATTAAACTAGCGGTACCCGCACGGCTTTGCCCGTGGTATAAAATAAAAATTTCATTTGTAAAATAATTGATATAGCAGAAGAAATGCTCTATTTTAGTTGTAATTCAACTATAATTCCTTCAAAGTATGATATAAAAATCTGGTATGGACCCCACGCTACTTAATTTTTATGTGTAAATTTCTTAGTAGATGCCTTAAGTGCTAAAATAGTGCTTGGAGTGAGCAAGATAACAGTTCAAACATTTATATCTCTAGTTTGCCGCGAAACAATGCAAAAAAAAAAAAAATGTTTCACAATGATTAATCTCCTAAATATCGCCGATTTTAACATCATTCAGTAGATTTTTCGCAAAATATCGCCAATAGCGCCAAATTGAGTCCAAATATAAAAAGAAAGCAATTTTTTTCGCCAACTTGGTGATATGTCGCCAAATTGGCGGCAAATGCTTGACGACCAAAAGCTTGGCGATATATTGCCAAGTGGTCGGGCCAATTCATATCACTTTTGTCTGCATTGAAATGAACACTGATTTACTCCATAAAAGGGGTAAAACACCCCCTTGGAACATTCGAATGCAACCCCAAGGGAAGATGTACAAAAATAAGCCAAAAGAGAAAATAAGAACAATTTTGTTGCTCACAGAAACCAACAGAAATCTTACCAAAGTTTAAAAGAAGAAGAAAGTTTTATTTCCTAGCTTTAAAAACAAAACGAACGATGCAATAACGCAATTCATACGATATTTGGTTAATCTGTGCTTTAGGTACCCTTTTCTCGCTAAATGGGCGATAGGCGCGCCAAGCGTGGTAACCCTGGCTATTTTGCGTAGTTTCTCTCGAAGCTTTCACTTCCGCGAGACACGCAAAAACGCGCCAAGTAATGTCCCAAAGCATTTTCACCCGGAAAAGACAGGGTTGCCAGAGAATTGAAACAAATAAATACTACGCCTCCTCTAAAAAAAATATTACAAAGTAATACTGTTTCCAAACGTCGCCAAAATCAATGTTGCCAAAATGCGAAATCTATGAAAATGAAAAAAAAAAAAAAATCCGCCAAATCTTTTAATTAAGTCATTAGTATATTGGAAACAGGGTTGCCGGAAAAATACTACGCTCCTTATTTGGGCCGAAAAAATATTACCGTAGTATCAAAAATACTACGTCTGGCGACGCTGGAAGAAGAACGAAACAAAAATAGGTATGAACACGTAACCATGGTAACAACATGAAAAGTTGATTTCCGTTGATAAAATAATTCTTTTCATCTTTCTTTTCAAACAAATTTTATTATCGAGCTGAACCATTTTAGAATCGTTTGGCTTGCTTTACTGAAGGTAAGCCTTGAATTTCGGGATTCTAAAAACAATTATTACAGATCTCCTGATGATCGTAGAAACTTCGAAAAAACTTCATTTTGTGCAGAAAATTTCAAGCTTTCGAATGACATAAGACTTGAAAATGTGTATGAAATATTTCTTCCCTATTTTATCGAATTTCCGCTAAGAATTCGAATAGAAAAAGAACGAAATGGAATGTTCGAAAAATCGCTTCGAGGTGCAAAACTACATGCTACAAACTAATTTTGTGCCAAGTGGCGTGAAAATCGACCGAACGGTTTTGGCGCTACGCGCGTAACAGACAGACAGACAGAAAGAAAGAAAGAAGGACAGACAGAACCACCTTCAGATTTATTATTAGTAGAGATGATTTATTTAATTGTTTTGTAAATATTTAACTGTTAATAAGATAAAATGGATTTCGATGTTGAAATTAATAGTTCTTTATTATCATACTCAGTTAGTAGCCCATCAAATGAAATCTGTCATAAAATATCCTACATCAAGCAAAAAAGACTCATTTATTTTTCTGATATTCATGTGATATTCAGGAAATTCTGCAATTAAAAACATCCTAATCACAAGATTGGGTATTGCTTATGAGATAAATATTTAAGGCCCCTCTATTTTAATTGATTTTTCAAGAAATTATTTAGTGCTTTATAATTAGCAATGCATAATGCTCAGGCATCGGAGAAATATTATTTCAATGTGTAGATAATACAGCTATTAATAAATACATCTTTTTTGTTTAATTAATTTTAAGTCTATGAGAGGGGAACACAAGCATATGGTGGACGCAAAAAACACGCATATACTGTCAGCAGGATATCTCTTAATGCAAGAAATAACTAAAAGTAATTTTTTTTCCTGTGTATAGCTAACATACCAGTAGCTCATTTGAAAAAAAAAAGTTTCTACTGCTCCCTCTTTAGGAGAAAAACGGCTGCCATGATGGCCAAAATCACACGTTTTTGCCTTATGGCTTGTCGTTAAGATTAAATATTTCCAAGAAGGAGTGAGAAATCCAAGTTATGCATTATGTCAATATTTACAGTAAACATCTGTACACTACTAGAAGGTGAGTAAACCATTTGTTGTGCCTCCCTTTTTTTGTAATAAATTCCTCAATTTTAGCGAAATCGATAAAATCGCGTTTTTGGGGTGGTAACTTAAAGAGCCCTGTACCTCAGTAATGTTCATTAGAAATGTTCTAGTATTTTTTTCTGAATGCCTGGAGTAAATAGTTTTCATACATACCCAACACTTTTATATTGCATGAGTATAATTTAAAAAAATTAAAAACCATCAGTTTCTAGTATTTTGAGTGGGCGAACTAACTTTGGGGGCTTGTATCTCAGAAAATAAGTGGGGCAGGAATCTAAAAATTTGGACTTTTCCATGCCTCTATATAATTAACCTGTGCCAAATTTAAAGAAAATGCGAGTCAATCATTTATATATATATATATATACACTGAAGTGACAAAAGTCATGGGATACCTCTTAATATCGTGTCGGCCCTCCTTTTGCCCGGCGAAGTGCAACAACTCGACGTGGCATGGACTCAACAAGTCGTTGGAAGTCTTCTGCAGGAATATTGAGCCATGCTGTCTCGATAGACGTCCATAATTGTGAAAGCGTTGATGGGGCAGGATTTTGGGCACGAACAGACCTCTCGATGGTGTCCCATAAATGCTCAATGGGATTCATGTCGGGCGATCTAGGTGGCCAAATCATTCGTTGGAATTGTCCAGAATTTTCTTCAAACCAATTGCGAACAGTTGTGGCCCGGTGACATGGCGCATTGTCATCCATAAAAATCCCATCGTTGTTTGGGTACATGAAGTCCATGAATGGCTGCAAGTGATCTCCAAGTAGCTGCACATAAGCATTTCCAGTCAATGTTCGGTCCAGTCGCACTAGAGGACCAAGTCCATGCCATGAAAAAACAGCCCACACCATTACGGAGCCACCACCAGCTTGAACAGTGCCTTGCTGACAGTTTGGGTCCATGGCTTCGTGGGGTCTGCGCCACACTCGAACCCTACCATCGGCTCTTACCAGCTGAAATCGTGACTCATCGGACCAGGCCACGGTTTTCCATTCATCTAGGGACCAACCGATATGCTCACGTGCCCACGAGAGTCGCTGCAAGCGATGTCGTTCTGTCAGTAAAGGCACTCGAGTCGGTCTTCTGCTGGAATAGCCCAAGAAATCCAAATTTCTCCGCACAGTTCTAGCAGACACGTCCATTGTACGTCCCACATTGATTTCTACGGTGATTTGACGCAGTGTTGCTTGTCTGTTAGAATTTACGACTCTTTGCAGACGTCGCCGGTCTCGATCTTTAAGTGCAGGCGGTCGACCACTGCGCTGTCCATGGTGGGATGTTATGCCTGAAATTTCATACTCTCGGCACACTCTTGACACAGTGGATCTGGGAATGTTGAATTCTCTAACGATTTCCGAAATGGCATGACCCATGCGTCTAGCTCCAACTAACATTCCGCGTTCAAAGTCTGTTAATTCACGTCGTGCGGTCATCATCACGTTAAAACCTCTTCACATGAATAACTTGAACAGAAATGAAAGCTCTGTAAAAGCACTGCGCATTTATACCTGTTCTATGCGATGCTACTGCCATCTGAAAATTTGCATATTGCTATCCCATGACTTTTGTCACTTCAGTGTATATATATATATATATATATTGAATGTGTATGTTAAAGTAAAAACCAATTCCTATGTTATTACAAGAAATGCTAAATTAAAGACTTTGCTATGGCTATTGCCAATTTCTTCTGCTTCGTAAGTGTCGTGAAAAAGAAAACAAAATCTACCTGAAACGTACTCCTGTTTCCGGGCGACAGACTACGTTTTTAATTCAATTATATCAGACTAAAAAATACGTGTCATAAAAACGTTTTTATTGATTTTGGAATAACCGCAATAGAAGATATGCTATTAAAAATGATAACAATATTGTACTAAAATTATACTTTTTGCTTCCAAAGATGATTGCAAACTTGTAATGAGTTGTATTAGAAAATTCCAGCTAACTGAAGTTTAGTATAGTACTAACAGTATATTACTGAATTAAAAGCTATTCAAAATACCATTTTTTGATGTGAGGATGATCAAAAATTATATACCATGCGCATATTACAAAGTTTTCTAGTAAAAAAACAAAAGAAAGAAAAAATTTGGAACTTGGTTCTCTTTTGGAAATTTCTCAACAATGGCAGAATTGAGAAAGTAAATACTATCTGACCCTTTCACATTATAAATTTACGTTTTAAGAAACACATAGTCTAATTGTACTTTACTATGAAATTATGTTTTTCATTCTGTAAAATTCTAGAAATGATTTATCTTACTGCTCGAAATAAACGTTTAGTAATTCCATTTGGAGTTAGCATAGCATAATCATTATGCTAAGCGTATACATAAACGTATTGATTAAGCCTGCAGATAGATTTTATTATTCGTATTTAAATTTATCTGACTAACTCCGCATAATATTATTCATGTTTTACAATGATCTATTTCAGTTGTTCTTACATGTATCCAGCTTTCATCAATAAAACCCGTGGAAAGCATTATATTCACAAAATGAGGGTATGTACTCGTATAAAAAGTGAAACAGAATTAGAAGAGACGAACCTGTTTTATTTCTTTCGTTTCAAAAAAAAAGATGTGAAAAACTGTTTGAGCTCAATACAAAGCTGAATACGCTATATTTCAGCAGTTGTTAGAAGAAAATCAATATCTTCCAATCAGGCAATATTATGATCATTCGGAATTTGATGCAAGATACCCCTCCCTCCAATTATATTTAGCAATGGTTCTGCTTCAAAGCGATTCAAAAGTTTAAGCGTAATCCAAATATTTAAGCAAGGGCAAAAATATTTAAAATAATGCTTTGAAAAATCCACTGTAGGTGGATAGTACGATAATAAGTATTTATCTGAAGTAATAAAAACAATTGATTGTAACAAAATTCAACATTTGCCAAAAACCATTTATTGGAGAAAAAAAATATAAATACATTTTTGACAAATATGACTTTTAACCCAAGAGATGGTGGAAAGGTGTTGGGGACTTTTCTTATAAACTTTGAGGTATAGACATCGCTTAAAGAAATATCAAATTGCTAAAATATCTGTGGCTCTAGCCCAAAGAACTTGAGACAATTTGGAAGCTGAAATCTGAAAGTAAATCCAGTTGGCAAATATTTCTTGAGTGAAATCTCTTCATATTTTAGTGCATAGTGCTTTTCTTCTTGAAGAACAATTCAAACATGGATATCACTAGACAAGGTAAAGAAAAACATACTTTGTGACTCTGGATAGATTAAAAATACATCTCGCACTGTCGGTTTGTCTCTTAATTGGATAAAACTTTAATTTGGATTATTTAAGAGCATGTAACAGCATACGTAAACGAAAAACCGAATCAGGATTCATCAAAAAAAAGTACATCAGCATTTTCTGAAAGTCTCTAATTGGCATGATTGCAATGGAAAAAATACGTAAATAAACCGTAAGTTATGACCTGAAGCCAAGGCAAAATCAGAGCTAAATGCAATACACACCAACCTCAGTTTTGCATTCCAGAGACTGCAGTTTCGTTCTCATTAGGACTCAACAGAGTGCTTGAAACAGTAACCGAACTTGATGCAGAAATTATCTTACAGAAGCTAAGAGTGCAAAACAAACTGGTAGCTGATGTTAAATTAACACTCCAACGAGAGACCACAGGAATGGTGCGGTTCATCTTGAAAATAAAGTCAAGATTGCCTTTTGAGAGACAGAGTTTCTAGAAATGAGAGAATTCTAGAATTAGGACAAAACTGAAAATTTTTAAATCTATTCAGAAATGAAATGTGACGAGACAAATCTTTTAAGTTTGTTTTCTGTCCATAGAATATAACACAATTTCGGCATTAAAAAAGCGTAATTACGATGAGTAAGTAAAAACTCATAGGTATAGATTTAAAATTTTTATTTTATTGTTTTTTACATTGAATTGTATACCTATAATTTTGTCGCCTAATCTCTTTCTCTCTAGGTGAAGCATGAATGAAATTTTGAATTTAATACCAATTAGCCGTATAATAATAAAACTCTGTTCAACAAACGATTAAATTTGTAGTAGTAAAGTACCTTAATATGTTTTTATGTAGGTATTTATTATTTAAGAAACATTCACATTTATTTAAGATTTATAAAGTCTTAGCTATTTCGCGAACAATTTTAGAGACATTTTAAATTCAAATGTCCTTCTCAGAATAGTTGCAAGGATTTGACACATGGTGTTTTTTAATATAATAGCAAGTCAACTGTACTTTAAGTTGTATTGTTTTTAAGAACAACTGCTTGCAGTAATTGCCTTAAAAATGATTTTCAAAACACAATACTGCTTTTTATAAGTTAGTTTCAAAATTTTATGGTTTTTATGAATAAACACCTTTTTTTGCTAAAAAAGAAACGCATATTTCATATAGTATTTCCTTTGACAAATACATGTTCCTCCTTTTTTTCTTCTTTTCAAACCTCATTCTGCTGATAATAGAATTTCTTTTGTAGTATCTTCAAATATTTATATGCTACTCGAAAACATTTTTTGCCTTTTATTCATTTTGAACAAAAGTTAAAAGAACTGTAGTCAAAAAAGGTATTTTGTCAATTCATGTTTAAAATCTTTCTTACACTATTGATTTCATAACTGCACAAAAACAAAATAAAGTATTTAAAAATTAAATTTCTTATGATTTTTTTTTTACCAAAAGAGGAAATATTTGACAAAAAAGAATGGTAAAAGTTTGGTCTTATGTTCTACTCTTGAAAGAAAAAAAAAAGGAATCTATTCTCGTTCCAATGACGTTTTTTTTTTCTTTCTTTCTTTCTTTTGCCATCAGGACAGCTTTCAAGTACTTTCATCAGGAAAATGGCTTTCGTTGACATAATAAATACCTGTGAAATGCTAATAGACGAAACGTTTCGAGTATTATTTTAGCTAAGTGATAAATAATAATACCAAAATAAAAAAATAAAATGAAACTTTTGAGCATACAAGTAATTTTTGTTAAACTTTCTGAATTGTGTACACCAACAACATGTTCATAACAAATGCTTGCAACAAAAAAAATCTGATTAATTGCCAACTAAATAAAAATACTCCATTAGTTAGAAAAAGATTTATCGTCAACGAATGAAAAGTCAATAAATAGATTGTATTACGTGAGGTTATGGCAATTACCAAACGTAGCAAAAATGATTAATACATAATTTAAGATTTTTTTTAGGACGGAATCAGTCAACTGATTTTTTTTTCTCCCCTTAACGACTAAGCAGTAATGGACAATTCATTTCAAACTTGAAATATATATGGTTTAAAATTTTTTGAAAACTATCTCCGGTTAAAGCCGTACGAAAAAAAAAAAAACAAAATACGTGTACGAACGTGTGTATGTTTCCAATGCAAATCCAGTTTACGTAGCAATTGGACCAAATTTGGCAGAGAGGAATTTGGGTACCCGGAAAGGGTAGTGGGGGGGGGGAGGAGTTAAAAGCCAAAAAAGTATCGATTCGATCAAATTTCAATTTAATGTCTCAAAAATGGCTTTTTCTATCAGGATCAAATCTTCTTCATTTTTGTTTTATTGGAAAAATCGAGCAAAATATCTTTTAGAAGATTTGCAAATTTTCCAAATTCCTTTTTGATAATTTCACCAGGAGAAAACAGACGGACATTTCTAAGTTTGGAAATGTCAATTTTTAATTGGATATAAAAGTTGTCTGCACTAGCTCAAAAGAAATTAACGTGAAAGGAATCATTGATAAGAAAAAGCTGAACAAATGTTCGTTGCCATTTTTTTCCGGAGTGTGAGCAAACAAAATTCTTGATTTTGCTCACAGGTTTTTCCTGAAATGGGGGGGGGGGGGTAAACATTTTTAGCTCTTGATTTATTTTTCGTACTGCGCAAATTGTCGACTTGAATCTAATCTTGACTTTTTGACAAGCGTCCCTTGACAAAATTTTATTTTTAAGGTAGACTGCGCAGAACCAGGCCACGCAGCTATTTTTAACTAAAGTACAAGGTGTCCAAGAAAGATCTTTACCACTCTAAATTTAATAGCAAAAATACTAACTGACAAATATAAACGCATTTTGCTGAAAAAGAATTAAAAAGGTTGAGCGTTTCTCTTTTTTTTTTTTTTTTTGAAAAAAAAAATTAAAAAACCGGCTGAAGTAGCTCTCCAACTGAGCTACATAAAGAAAATCTCGACTGCTCAGGCAAAAGCTCTTCGTTTGCTGTAGTTAGTTGTAACAAAATTGCCAATAACCTACATAGAAATGTCCACTGAATGGTCTCTTTGTGGTCGAAACTTTATTTGTACAGTTATTGGTGAGCTTGTTTCGGATAACCACAACAAATACTATGTTTTCTCGCCCTTTTATTCTGGTGTTCACTTGCTACATACGGATGACTGTTTCGCACCAAGATCAGATAGTAACATACGATCATAAATAAGCGAAAAAATACTATAAATAATAAAAAGGTAAAATGTATAAATTTGTGATAGTCAAAAATTTTAAATTTAAAGATTAAATTATTTCTGCTGTTTTATAATTGTTCTTTTAAGATCAGAGTTATCATCATTTTGTCTAAAGTAAACTGACTGTTGATTTTTATCTGTCCCAAAAAAATGAACAACTCGTACTTACAGTTAAAAAAAGAAGTTTTACAACTTTTTCCTTGTTTTTTTGTGAATTGAGTAACTACTACCTCATCATTGAATAAAATAGAAAAAATCAGCTCCAAATAATAATGTTATTCCTAATAGCTGCACAAACTTTCCTTTTCTTTCAAAAAGAAAACTTCTGAAAAAAAATATGTTTTTTCACTGATCCACTGAGGATTCATTCACTGAATTGCTTCATCTTTTTTTCTTATTTACTTATGTTTTGTGCATGCAAATGCAGTTACATTTCAGCACCTTTCAAAAATCTAACGCAGAACTGTAAAAGTTAAAACAGCTTTAAAAAAAGAAAAACGCACATATCAAAATAAAATGCTTTACTGTCAATGGCAAATGCTACAATTTTTAACAGTGTTACGTTTTTTTTTCCGCTAAAAATGAAGTTGTACCTAATGTTTCATCTACCAGTCCGTGTTCCGAACTGCGAACTTTTGTTTTGCTCCTTTACACGATACAAGCATTTGATTCATTATTTATTTTATTAATTACATGTTATGAGGAACTGTCTCTTAGCGGTTTAAGCTAAATTAGTTCACGAAGCATTTGAACATAATATTTTTCAGCTATCTTTTTCTCCCGCATTAATCGATATAATAGTGGAGCAGAAAATGCAAGGCATTTATGTAGTAATGATAATTATAATCGTACAGTTCACAAAGAAGCTTCTTTTGCGTGACGATTAAATTAGCAGTTAGGAATGATGGAAATACGTGCTTTGAATCAAAATTGTCTTTCAACAAACGTTTTTGAAAACTGCTCCTCGTAATTAGCAATAACTTTGAAGGATTTTCTTAAACATTTTATTGCATTGTTTAAGACGTGCTGTCGATTCTCATATCTGTTTTTAAATACCTTGAAGAATTTTAGCTCTCGTTTTATTTCTGTGTGCATGTTTGGATATTGTGAAGTGTGTGCAAAAGAAGCAATTTGTTTTTATTAAAAAATAAATAATTTTCCTTTAAAGTAAACATTGCTCGTTTACTTTATTATGTACTACTAATATATATTAATGAAATTATTTTTTAATTCTGTATCAATTTTCTGGTAAACTTGTAATGAACGACGATTTCAAAAAAATGTAGTCTATATCACAAGAAAATAAATCAGTGTCTTAATTCTGATAAAATTCTGATTTAAAAAAAAAAGGAAGCAATAAGGTTAAAATCATGAGAAAAAAAGTATATACAATCTTTCAGAATATTTTTGTCTGAACAGCGGTTATTGTTTTGTTCCTTTAAGGTTTACAAAAAATCATAAAACAAGAAAAATAAGAAAACAGAAATTATAATTAAAAAAAAAAAAAAAGAAGGAACGTTTTTGTTGCAATTTGAACTAAATACTAAAACATAATCTTCGAACGAGAAAGTGTAGATTATTTTTTTAAGAAATAGTTTAGATTTCAACTTTTTTTTTTTGTTATAGAAAGTAAATAAGAACAGCAATCAGTTTCATAACATTTTGTATCATTTACTATTGTCACTGTTTTTTTAACTTCCCTTAAACTGTGTCAATTGCTTTATAAACACATTAATGTAGCTTATTACTTTCCTCCAATGCAATTTTAGGATGTGATGTAAAGCATGTCATCAATTTTAAATAGATTGTTTTAAAATGTCCCCCAATGTCTTACTTAATATGAACATAACTTAAAAAAGCACAAATAGGTTCTTTAAAAAGCTTGGGTTTAAATGAATGCCTAATGTTGAAGAACAGTTATTTCAGAAATAAATAGTTAAATAGTTTTGTTAATAATCAAAAAGATGCATAGAAAATACAAACTAATTATTTATCTTTGATTTTGTTTGCTTTAAAATTAAAAAAAAAAAGCCTCGCCAGCTCTTTGGGTTTAGTTTCAAACGTTTTGCAACTACTTTTGTTGTTTTCACTCCCAGCTAATTAAGGGTATCAACAATTTTTCTTTTGAAATAAAACATTATATTTCCCCTCAATGCAAGTACTTCATTTTGGTTTTACATTTAGAAGTTAAACAAGATCAAGTGTAAGAAGAAATAATTGTAATTGGTTAAGAAAAATAAAAAATGCAACCATGTTTCAAAAGCAATTACACTTGTCAACGTTTAAAAAAGGCACAGAACAAAGTTTTGTGAAAAAAAAAAGAATGGCAATTTTTAAACAAATGAACTTTTTCGGATATTCACCGATTGAAGAGCCGGAAAAGAATAATTACTTCAAGTTATTTTTGAACAAGTCTCCTCCCAATTCAAAGACATATGAATAAAAATTTCATCTTACCTTTTAACATCCCTTTTTTATTATTTTCGAATACGTTTAATTCTGCTTCTTTATTAAACTTTATTGATTTTCTCTGAAGCATTGCAAATAGCACGCAACTGAAGAATAGAGTACATTTTCATTCTTTACCGCTCTAGGCTTCAATTTATATAAAATAATTAGATTTGTCTAAACTTTCTCTTTCTTGATCAAAAGCAAAATAATTTGAGTTTTAAATGCTATTCAAGATGCTGCCAATGTTACATTCAATATACCATTTCTAGATGTTATTGCATTTTACCGCATATGTGTTTGGGAAATATTTTGGCGCACTCGAAGTACAAATTTATTAAATTTTCAAATTAAGAAAAAGGTGATAAAATGTCCTATCTATCCTACAATCATTAGCAGCAAAAGAAGCAACATTAATTTGCAAAAAGAAAAAAAAATCACAATTAAGCAACTTCAAACGGGGGGAAACATAAATGTGTTAATACTTGGTTAAGTTCTCTAGTATAGGTTTTTCGTGTATGAAATATTTTAATTCTATTTTCAAAATATTTTTCTTAAAAAAACTGAGTTGCTCGTTTATTTAAAACTTTTTCTTTAAATTTAACAATTTTTAAATAACATTTCATCTGTTGAAAATATATTTCGCATTTTAATATATGAGAAAAGAATAGATAATTTGGCATCAGCCATAAAATAGCCCAATTAATACAAAAAAAAAACTTCTTTTAGTTGAACTTTTAAACAGTAGTATAATCTGAATTGTCTTAACCACGATTGTAAAGGGTTCGGAAAAAAGGAGAGCTGGAAGTGTAAGTGCCGTATCATGGAGTGTATCAAATCAGCTTGATGAATTAGATTTTGTGATGGTATTTTCATCAGCGTAATTGTATTTTATGGAAAGTATTTGACGATGAGTTGAGAAATCAGCTTTTCATTCGTGGCACAAAAACTGGATTATGATCCGGATCATAAAGGGAATGCCCAAAACTCTTAGATGTTTATCATCAACAATATTAAAGAAAAGGGATCACAATCGAAACATCAAGAGATGAACAAAAACATATTGAGTCGACTTAATTAGTATCCATTTCATCTAAAAAATGATGATTCATTGATTATAAATTACGTAGTATAACATACTCCACAAATTTGAAATTGCAACAGCCAGAAGGAGTTTAGCCTCATGAAAACAAATGGTGCAGTAGTGGTGAGATGGAGATGCAAATGATTAAAATCAGGCCACATTATTCAAAAAAACTGCCAATTTATTCATTGTATTTAGCATAATATGTACCCACCTTCTGCCACAGTACTGCCTTTGACATGCTATTTATGCATTCGTTGATGGTTTTTTGACATTTGCTTAGCACAGCCACATCCACTGTGAGCAGGTTTGTCCCTGGAGTAATCGTAGCGTGTCATGTCCAATGAGATCCCAGAGGTGCTTGACGGCATTCAGATCTGGAGTGGTTTGCGGTCAGAGAACGATGTTAAATTAGGTCCGCCAGTTCCTAGTCCGTTTTTTTTTCCGCATCCCGGCAGTGTTTTGCTGTAATACAGTGGCAAAAATGTTCATTAAGCATCTTTTATAAGCCTATTAAGCGGAAACGCAGTAATTTTTACAATTGTCATGTTCTTTAAGATTGGAAACTGAACTGTGTTTTTGGATTGGCTATCTCGCAAGATGGTTTAAAGGGTAATATGTTTGAGGCTTTATACAATGGTTTCAGATCTTTGTCCATACTTGTGTCAAATTTCACATTTCTGTCCACCATTACCCCTCTAAATATATATTCACATCAGAGTAAGCAGCTATCATAATGCTCTAGTAAGATTAACGTAAAACTAAGATGTAGCCTTTTTTTCCCTCTTAAGTAGGCTCTGAAGCACACTCAAATATTTTGTAGAGTAACACAATAAAATCAGGATTGCCAGCTTTCATAGTTTAAAT
Source organism: Uloborus plumipes (assembly GCA_038373865.1). Taxonomy (NCBI): domain Eukaryota; kingdom Metazoa; phylum Arthropoda; class Arachnida; order Araneae; family Uloboridae; genus Uloborus; species Uloborus plumipes. Next base: position 1,541 of record JAXGGA010000501.1, on the reverse strand, counting down.
TTTCACTGAATTAGATAAACATTGGACTGCCAACATAATATTTAAATCACGTAATCGGTGTTATTAAAATTCAAAACTTTGACACATTTAATTAAAGTTAATTTTAATACTAATATTTTTGCTCAAAGGTAATACTTGGCACACTACTTCACACTACAGGGTAACCCGTACCTACCACAACTCGTGGTTTAACCGGGATGGGGCCCTGAAGAGTTTTCTGTTCTTTTAATCCAGACTAAGATCCGATCAAACCCGAGGTATCTTTTCATTTCGAGGACTTTGTGACCACGATCATTTTTAATGTCAACCAGCCACCATAAAATAAGACGGTAGATCTTCGATCGGCTAGGATTGAAACCGGGACCCTCCGGTTACGGATCCGACGCCATACCAATCGGACTACCACGGTCCAGTAATTGGCATACTAACTTATCTAAGTAAAATCGAGAGACGAGGTTTTAAAATATCCGGAGGATTATTAGATTATTAGTCGCAATCATAATTGATGTCTACATAACTAAAAGCAATTACGCAATAAATATACAATGGTAATTCGATGAATTTGTGTGAGAAAGACCAAAAATCTCAGACAGAAGTGTAGCAATCAGAAACAAAACTGATTTAAAAGACCAATAGAGCTTACTGTTGGGTCTTCCAAAGTGCACACACTAGCTGCATTCAAGACCTTAACTCTTACATAACCTTTGGCAAATTAGATGGTGTATTTCTGCAAAAACACATCTAAAGTTTTTTTTTTTCTGTTTCATGTGTTTTTTTTTACAATTCATGAAAAAAATATGTATTTCAAATGGCTTGTTACCTGCCTTTCAAAACTGTGGTCCAATGCAGACATCGCACTAAGGTGCAGTACATCACGTCAACAGCTTATTTCTCTGAAAAATGATGCGCTATTTTAACATTACGAGTCCCGTGCGGCTCGTAAATATTTCTTGAAGTACAATGCCTCTATTTTGGGAAAAGAACAAATAGGTAATTTGAATAAAAACTCTTAACTCGTTTCAGATTTTACGGCTATTTTTTTGAAGTCGATTTATATTAGTGAAGCATTTTCTTCATGACATAAAGAAATTAAAACTATTTCATCCATACTTCAATATATATCTACTTATATTTTAAAAACTGAGTATATTTCTATCTATCTATGTCATGCTTCTCTCTCTTGAAAGCCAATGAACTGAAAGTTGAGCCAGGTACCGATAGATTGGTAATTTTTCAGGTTTCATTATTTTTAATTAATTTAATTATACGATTTCAATTAACGATGATATGAATTAAAAAATAGTCAAATGTAAAGGAATTCGTCCTAAATGAGTAAATATGAAATCCATTGTTACAAAACGTGGCTGCTATGAAACAGTAATAATAATGATAACGATAATTTTGAATAAAGGCTTAACTAAATCAAACATGGAACTCATTAGCGGGCTACTTACGTAGTACTTTTTATCGCTAGCTACGAGTACTTGTAATCTTTTGAAATATAAGTAGTTGAAAAGCTATCTACTTATAATAAAAATTGA